>OX031011.1:9990019-10590019 GCA_943735925.1 Pollenia amentaria
AAAAAAGTAATCTCGCCTATTAAAAACAAAAGTTTTTTTTTTTGCTTTCGTGAAAAAAATTTTCTTTTGTCACTTACAACGTTATTCGAGGCTTTGCTTCATTTATCCTTTGTACTACAATAAATTGCAAAGCTTCTGGACTGCTAAATATTGTCACACGTAATGGAAAAAATGTACTTTTAATAATTACCTGAAACCAATTGATATTAGCGAAACGCAAACGACCAGCAAGTCCAATAAATTGAAGGCTGATCGGCAGAATGCTCCGTCATGTAAGACGAAACCATATGAAATCAATTTAAGCAACAGTTCTATTGTGAAGACAGCCGTAAAAAAGTAATCAAACTTGTTCAAAACCTAAAAATAAAAATTATATATGTAAATCAATTTATAGGTCGGAAACAATGATCGGAAATGAATACTTACAAGGTTTCTACTTGCGTCAGCTTTTAAGGGATTTTCCGCAGCTAACATGGCCGATGAAAACATGATGCAGCACAATATAAAATTGTCGAAATTGCTGTGATTACACAGCTTGTGGCAAAAAACGCGAAATCTAGTAACAAATCAGGCAAAATATTATTTAAATTGTTATACACTTATTCACTTTTTAATAGATACATTTAAATGATTTGATGCGAATAATTATAAGTGATCAATATGTAAGTGATTTGCCCTAAAGATTTTACTTAATTCAGGAGATGGTAGTGAACCAGATTTAACGCCTTATTTATAAAAAATTAAAAAACAGGCTTATAGAGGGTTTATTAAACAAATTTTCATAGAAAATTCGTTTTATAAAGCTTTTATAAACCTTTTTTATTTTTAATAAACAAGGACGTTATTCTTTTATGCTGGTGAAAGAAGGAAAACCAGTTTTTAAGATTAATTAACTATGCCTTACATTACAACTTCGCTAATATTAAACAATAAACCACAAAGGCTTTTTAATAATATAAAACAAAAACCTGCTAGTTTGTGAAAACAAGAAGAATGATGAACCCTCTGGAATGGGCTGAATTTTTTTGGCGGTGTTAACCTCAGACATACGTCTGGGCCTGGCGCTGGCTATGCCGTTGTCATCATATTCTATATGATAAAAAAAATTAAATATTTAACAATTTCATTTGTAAATATAAATTACTTGGAATTTTGCACCAGGTACGGACCAGCTTTTGTGGAAGGAATACAAATACATTGATCGAATATTTTTATTATATTTATACACTAAAGCCTTTCATATGCAACATACATACATATATTTACAACTGACTTGTCAACTCTCCATGCTTTTTCGTGATCCGACCTTAGGGGTCTATACTGACGGTTCGTGGAAAAGAAGTAGAGACTGGACGAAAGGGAACCTTTATCATCTGCCGAATGAATATAGTGTCCTGCAGGCGGAAATCTCTGCTATAAGCCGAGCGCCTAACTGGCTAAGGTATTATCACGTATCGATGTATATAAGTATGTACATTAACTGTTACCAAGGCTGCTATTGCATCCCTAGCGGGTGTATATTCGACATCTAGGGTAACTGCAGAATGTCGGATGTCTTCATATGAAATTGCGAATCATTCGAAAGTAACTGCCGGTATTACAAGATAGCAGATGAGCTTACCAACGAGATCGTCATATAGATAACAGATTCATTGATCAATTTGTTGGGTCTCCAATGGCTCACTGTAAGTCGCTTATTAAGCGCGAGTCTTATAGACTTGCACAGTAGGGGTGGACTGGCGAATCCATATACTCCGTATCCAGGGGATTGTGGCCTGGCTATGACAGCCGAAGAACCAGATTTCAACAGTGGCCTCAGTGATAACTGGCAGTGGCGGGTGGTGACTCATGCGAGGAGAATTAGTATATTATTCAATGACTACTGCAAAAGTTGACATGACGTAGAGGAAGAGGAAACTGTGTTTCAGTTTCTGTATCCTTGTCCTGGAATTCAGGAGATAAGGGAGCGATACCTTGGATAGAACTAAGGTTGCTTATTCTTTTTATAAGCAAGACGAACTGGTTGAATTCTCCAGTGACGCCTATTTAGTAACTGCTCTGTAGGATGGGCACTAGCGCTAGGTATCACAAGGAGACCACTAAAGGACCCAAGTGAGTTTTCCTTTCGATGGCTGTCCGATGAACCTAGCTCACATGAAACTGTGCATGTCTGTCAAAATTATTGTTTTACAGAAAGCTTGTAAATGTCACAAACATTTATTATAATTGCTTCCGACTTAACCTTTGCTTTTTTCGCATAGTTTTTGCAGATAACAAAGTCGGTATCGGTTTCAAAATGGCATTATGCCGCCATCTTAAATATTTTCCCCCTTATGAAAAAAACTTTAAAGTTCACATTCGTTAACACATTAAGCCCATAGGCTTTTGCTGGGCTTACGCTGGGTTTTTGAGGGTTTTAGTTAAACTAGGCTTAGTTAATCTGTAAACAGACTTGTGCCGCCATTACCAAGTTTGTACACAAAATTTTGTTGGTCTTATATGAAATACTAACAAAAAAATCAGATATCGCCGGAAAAATCTGAGTCTCAGAGTACGTTAAACTAAGTTCAAACTTAATCCACAACCCGGTCTAAATGTGTTGGTTAACTAATGTGAACTTTAACTTTTTTTGCGCATAGGGGGATAAATTGCGAAGATACCAATTTATGATATAATAGTTATTATTAAATGCGTTTTTCTTCACGGCATAGATTTCTAACATTTTTTTTTATAATAACCGCTGATGTCAGATGGTTTGTTAGAAGAAAAATTAGCACGCTCTAATGGAAATTTTGTCAGACAATTTTGCATCTGACTTTAAGAGAATAAATGTAATAAAGGTCACACATGATATGTATATATTTTGCACTGGAATGTTTGACGAGTCAGATGTAAAAAAACATATCGCGCACGGTAGGCTTAATCAGAGTAATTTTGAATTGATACTTTTGTTTAAAAACCATTTTTCTTCAGCTGCATCCGAACTCGGTATTTTCAAAATAAAAAGTATACTCTAAAGTTACACAGTGAGATCGATTGCATCTAGTAAGTCATAACATACAAAAATAAAGTTTTCTGCTTTCTAAAACATTTATCATCAATCTAAGCCAATCAATTCAAGTGTACGACAATTATTTGTCAATTGATCTCATTGTGCAAAATCAAGATTTTATTCGTTGCAATAGAATATTTATTAAAAACACTTAAATTTTTAGAAAATTATACATTAGACAGATCATGGAACAAATTATGTAAAAGTCGTTATCAGATGCTAGTATATGTTTTCTGTATATCAAACATTATTTTTTCGATTGATCTATCTTTTGTTAAGAAATAGAGTATTTATCGCTTGTATTCACACATTATACACATTATATGCATTTAACGCTTTTATATGTGTGTGCAACACTTTCTAATTAACTTATTAACTAAAAATGTCATTCGGACATCGTGACCTTAACTTCTCTTCTTATAAGAATCCAATATATATATGTACTTTATAGGGCCTACGATCAATAGTGTATAGATTACCCTTTTACTATACATATGTATAAGCAAACTGTAAGCAACTTTTGACCGCTTCAAAGTGTAAACACGAGGAAAGCCAAAGGGGAAATCCCGATTTTCAATTTGTCGACTTTTATATACCATAATTAATCATTTTGATTGAATTTTTATATTTTATACAAAAACAAGTAGGTGTGCTATATTCGGCTATGCCGAATCTTTTATACCCTCCAGCAGATCAATCACCCACTTATGAACATTATCAAACAGAATTAAAAAATAATAATTTTATGGAAGGTATAAAGAAATTTTTTTAGAATAACTGTCAAGTGGTTGAAACTCGGCCACCGGGCGAATCTAGTACAAATAAATCTATTTTGTGCCACGCGCACTTATTAAGTCCCGCCCACATTTTGTCGGATGTTGCGTACTGATAACCAAGATGCTTGTACCTAGTTTCGAAACTTTGGCAAAAATATATAATGTCTTTGCATGAGCAGTGCCACGCCCACTTCACTAATCCCGCCCACATTTTGCGAGCTGCTGTGTATTGATAACCGATATACAGGTACCTAAGTTGGAAACTTAAGCTCTTTTCGTACTCCAGATATGCAAACATGTGTAATGTCTTTGTATGGGAAGTACAACGCCCACTTCTCCAATCCCGCCCATTTTTTAGCGAGTAGGTGTATTGCTATTCAATATGCTTGTACCAAATTTGAAAGCCTTGGCTCTTGCCGTTCTCCAGGCATACAGAAAAAAAGGAATAAAAAACCACAACAACAACATGGGATTAATGGGAAAAATTAGAGGTAGTCGTGATTTTTACTCATAACTCTGGCTGAATTTCAGTAGCAAAATTATAATGAGCATATCTGACATATGTAAATATATATCAACCAACTCCCCATTACATCTGGGGTCTTCGGAAAACCCATTTCAACAAATGGACGGATAGACGGACAACAGGACTTGAACTTTATAGGGTGTAAGACCAAGATTGTATAAATTACAAATGGAATGCCAAAGTTATATATACCCTTTTATCTTCGGTGAAGCATATAACAAGTGAGAGTGTTATATTCGGCCATGCCGAGTCTTATATATTCTTCACCATGTTAGGATAAGAATAGAAAGTTATATAAAAAGTAGATATGCAAAACTCTATAATGACAAGCGGACATCCTTTAATTAACTTCGCTACTCATGAGGACCCAGAATATACATATATGTAGGGTCTTAGATCAATATTGTATATTATATATGCCCTGTTATCTTCCGTAAAGGATATAAAAATGGGTTATTTTATGGGTTTTAGTATTTTTATCATAACTCGGCCAGGAAGAAATTGCTATTAATTAATTAATTAATATATTAATATGGGTCTTAAAACTGGACTCGGAGAGATCTATGGTTCCAGAAAATGAATAATTTTTAAAAGCAAATCAAGTTTTCAAATAGAATTATTAAAATTATTTTGGTAAATTGTTTTTGTAATTGACTCAGGAATGATTATTTTGATTAAACTTGCGATATATAATGGGTGATTCAAGTACAGATACTTTTTTCAATAGCCTTTTTTTGACAGATCACGTGTAATGCTGTCATGTTATTTTGGTTTAGTGTTGTTTTGCATTTCATAATGGAAAGACTTAAGGCATCTAAAAACGTGTCGTATGTTTTTCACATACATAAACAAAAAAAGAAATAGTATACATAAAAAACACACACAGTGATGGGAAATCAAAAGGTTTAAATGTTGACCAAGTGATTAAAATGGTATTAAAACAGTATTAAGTGTTAGTAATAATTTAATATCTGATTTTTATATTATAGATTTACAATAAACAAATATGTTTTTTTTAACATAAACATACACATTTACATGTATTATTTTGTAAATGTGCATAGACAAAAGAATATTTTGTAACCATTTAATGCCTTTTATATATTTCTCATTTCTATTGTATGTGCATATGCATTTGTTTATTTTGTACATCTAAGCATATGTATATTTATATATATGGAAATATGTTGTATTGTAAGTCGTTTTGCCGAAAGTCCATAGATATACTGGAAAAAAGTACCAAAAAAAAGAGCGAAAATACCCGCATTCAATTTAATACACAAGCATGCCATCACTGCTTTACAACTGTCACGTAACGACGGCATGAAATTCTAATTTATACAGATTGAGACGTTCCGTCAATGTGACACTTAAATTCGGTAAGCATTTACATTGTAAGCAAATAACAAAACGGACCAGACGTTTCGATAGGGGACGTGGACGTTCGGCTAACTCTACCTTTACGCCTGCACAACGTTTACAATTAGTTCAAATTTATTACGAAAATTCACGTTCTGTGAGGAATGTGTTTCCTGCACTTCGCTCAACTTATGGTCAACATAATCGGCCTACTGAGCGTACTATTCGCAACACCATCACCCATTTTGAGACACAGCATTCATTATTGGATAATATTCGACCGAATAGACCACGTTCAGCACGCTGTGAAGAAAATATAGCGGCCGTAGCTGAGAGTGTACACGAAGACCGTGGAGAGTCGATAAATTAGAACAATTATAGATATCGAAGTGATGTTGACTAATGCATTTTAGAGTTTTGAAGTGGTTTTTAAAGGACTGCTTAATATGGGACTGCTTAATAAAGTAAATGATGGACTGATTATTACAAAATTGCATGGCTTTATTTCTGGATAAATTGCACCACATTTTAACACAATACCTATACCTGCTACGGCTTTAGGCATATTAAAATAATTTCCTCGAGTGAGCATTATATTGGGACTATGAATTTTTTGCTGGATTTCAAGACCAAACTGCTAAGGATAACTACAAGCAATTGACACCAATATTGTTATTTTCTTTTGAGTTTTTCGAAAGTGAGCGTGCTTTCAACAGACGACCAGCCAGACATGGCTAAGTGGACTTAGAATTACTTTAGGAGGCAGAATATATATACCTTATAGGGTCTGAGATGAATAATGAAAAAGTTTCACACGCAACGATAAACTTAGTATAATTGGAATTTTTATTTTGGTCATAACTTGGCCACTCTTGCTGAGATTTGACAGATGTTTATACCGCGGACTTTTGGAAAAAATAGGCATGGGTTATAAAACTTGGACTCGGAATTATATATGGTTCCCGAAAAGGCGTATTTGTTAAAATAAATATACAAGTTTGGTCATAACTATTCTGTTCTCTTCTTTATCTTTTCAGGAAAAAATTTCCGATCTTTTGATATAAAAAACGTAAAAAAGTAATGCTTTTAGGAAAATGTTGATGTATTTTCAGAAATTTTTTTGACATTTCTGCTCATTTCTTGGCCACTTATAAGCCGAAATGTACTTTCTGCTACCCCACTGGTCCAATCTGGCCCATATTTTGTCGGATGTTGTGTATTGATAACCAAGATGCTTGTACTTAATTTAGTGCTCTTGTCGTCCTCCAGTTATACAGAAATCTTTAATGTCTTTGTATGGGAAGTACCACGCCCACTTGTCGAAGCCCGCCCACATTTTGTCGGTCGTAGTGTTTTGCTAACCAAAATGCTTGTACTCGTACCTAATTTGGAAACTTTGGTTCCTGCCGTTTGCATTCTCCAGATAAACATATATATAAAATTGAAAAAAAAAACAACAACAAGAGATTTATAGGTAACATTTTAGGCAGTCGTAGTTTTTTTCCCATATCTCATTATTTATGGATCTCACTGAATTTTAATTGCAAAGTTTAAGGCAATTAATGTAAACTATATATCTAAGAACCTAGTCCATATAACTTCTGTGGTCTTCGGAAACCCCATTTCAACATGTGTACTACTCATAAGGACCCAGAATATATATGTATACTTTATAGGGTCTAACATCAATAGTGTACAAATTACAAACGAAATGACAAACATATATATGCCCTTTTCCACCTGTGGTGAAGGGAATAATAAGTCGTTGATCAAAATTAAGTTAACAATTTAATAAGAAAATAAAAAAAAATTTACATCTGAATATATTTTTATATTTTAATTGATATTACTACTTCTTTAAAATTACCGCAACTTCTATTTTTATCGTAAATTTATATAATATATTACATATATGTTAAAATAAAAAATTACCCCAAATTTTTAAATTAAATTTTTGGGGTAATTTTTGATTTCTTTAAATTTGCATTATAACTGATAAATAGTCCCAAAGTAAAAAATTTCGATTTTATATTGGGTAATTTTCCATTTCTTGATATTGGGGTCATTTTTCATTTCGCTTATAATGCAAAATCACCCCAACGAAAATATGCAAAAAAAAACCCCAAAATTGCCTGTTGTTGTGTTTCATGTAAAGTTTTGGGCCATTCTTAATTTTCTTTTTGGGGCCATTTTACCTAGGGTCATATTGCGCATCGCCCTAAAAAACCATGCCCTTTCAATTATAACAGGAATCAACTTATTAAATTAATAAATTTGTGGAAAAATCGGGACTAATGATCTGGCTGTTTCACGGAAAATTGAGATATAATAGACAGTGTTCATAATCACATAATCCAACTTCAGATAAAATTAAAATTGACCAAACAAATTTTTACAAACTACTGATGCCAAGTATACGTCAGTTCGGCTAATTTTGGTACTGCCCTCGCAAAGAATTCAAATAGGCTAATTTACACGTATTTTTATTAAATTTCGAATGTAGCCATGCACTTTTGATGCAAATAAAGATTTTTTTTATTTATTGTATCTTTAACATAAAATCGCTAAAAAAAAAAACGTTCTAATTGTGAAGTGCCTTTGAGCGATAAATACTCTATTTATATAATATCTACTTACATTATACATTGTTATAAATTTTAACACTTAAGACTTCAACGATTTAAAATTAGTCATTTACAATAATCATTTTCAAATTATGTTAAGCACTTGCAAATTCCAATTGGGGATTTGTTAATTTTACAAAGCAATGACAATGTGAAATGAGCAAATGTATGCATTATTGTTTATTGTTGCGGTGATCATCCATCTCTTCTAAACTTATACAATCTTCCTTAGGAGCATTCCAGGTTCGTAAATACTATTTTTGACACTAACAAAATAAACGGAACCTATTGTTTTTTTGCTTAAAATCTTACATTCTTGAAAACTAGAACTTTGATTTCCGATGTCGATTTCAACAATGATTTTGTTTGTACAACGTTTTTTTTTTTTATCAGGGAAACGTTAATGTACGAGTATATCATCTTCTGTAGAAAAAATTTAATGCCGATATTTGAAGCCCGTATTGTACTCTCAAATATACTTGATTATTTCATGTTCTTATGAGTAAAAATGACAGATATAGCCTAAAGTCGATTCGAAAATAGGTTAAAAAATGTTTTGAAGATTATTTAGGCTTTTGATTATGTGAACGGTTCTGGGATATATGCACTGTATCAAAATTATGTGTGATATCGTGTATGTAACTACTTTTGAAACTCCGGTTCTGTACATATGTATGTATACAATTTAACTCTTGTTATGTTTCTTGTAACAAATGAACTTTCGGAGAGTCTTTAAATGTGGCAGGGATGATAAATGACAATTTCAAAATTCTACTTAATTCAGTAAACATTTTTACTTTTTTGACCCTAATTCTTCTAAAGCCCAAAAGAAAATTTTTTGCTAGTTTTATTATTAGAATAACAAAAAATGTATTTAAATTCAGTTGTACTGTACATTTATATTTTAAATATACCTTTATACTAAGAGCAGTGTTTATAAAACTGACAGCAGAAAAGCAAAAGTTTTAATTTTTATGCTGTTGCTTTGAAGTAACAGTCTTATGTTCAAAAAAATCAAAGAAACAGTTCGTTATTTATGACAAACTTTAACATACGCTTTTTCCTTATTTGAACTTATTTTAAAACTTGGCTCTTGCCGTTCTCTAGATATACAAAAATCTTTAATGCCTTTTTACGGGATGTGCTACGCCCTCGCTCCAATACCGACCATATTTTTAGAGGTTGTGTATTGGTAACCCACCAAGCCATGTGTACCAAATTTGGACAAGTTGTTTCCGTCCTTTAAATATAAATAAATATTTTTTATGCCACGCCCCCTTATCCAATTATACTTAAATTTTTCCGGATGTTGTCTATTGATAACCAAGATGCGTGTAACAATTTTAAAACTTTTGCTATTTCCGATCTCCAGATACACAGACGGACATCGCTAAATCAACTTCGCTGTACATGTATGTACATATGTATCTGTGATATGTAAAAAGCGCAAAAAAGTATTTAAAAAGAAAAAAACCCAACTTTTTACTTTTGGTGGAGGGTATGAAAATACAACAACGTGGGATTGTATGACAGTAATTAGAGGCAGTCGTAAACACTGAAAAACAAAGTTAAGAAAAACAAGTAAGAGTGCTATATTCGGCTATGCCGAATCTTATATACCCTTCATCATGGTGTTTCAATATATAATGTTATGGTTAAAATATATATTATACATATATATAATTATACATAAATATATTAAAACAAACTTCATTAGAAACAAGTTAGAGTGCTATATTCGGCTATATTTGATACCCTCCACCGACAGAAATGGGCTCTATATGATAAGTATATATAAATTATAAACTAAGCTTAACAAAAACGAACGTCAGCATTAAAATTGGTTGCGGTTTAGACCTATACTAAGTTATTGGCCGACAATAAGAACGTTTCTTGTTAGAACTTTGAATTGGCTTGAGTAAAATATCATAATTCGTAACAGTTTTAGCCAAACTAAAATGATTTTTAGAAGGGTAATTTGTATTGGACCTTTGGTAAATTATGGACCAATCACTCCAAAATTCAGAAGGCTGATTTTTGGTATTACGAAGATAAATTAGAATAAATTTCAATACAGTAGCCCGTTTATGTATTTCTCGCAAAGTAAAATTTCCCGCATGAAACAAGTGAATTATGACAAAAACAGTGCAATTTGAAACAAAAAATGGTTTTTCTCACATAACTGTTTCTGTATCTTTACTTTGGGAGAATTATCTGTCATTTAAACAATTTTCCAGCATTTATTGGAAGGATGTGAGAAAAAGTGTTTCTGTATCAATATTTTCCTAAAAGTTTCTCACAAGAACTGTCAAAATAAGTCCCATTTGAAATTGATGCGAGAAAAATAAAATTTCAAAAAACGGAGCATAAATTATGTATGTATGTACACAAGAATGTTATTATTTTATTTTATTTGAAGAGATGAGAAGATATTTGAAGAATTTAAATGATGAAAATAAATATGTAAAACACAATTGTTATATTTTGTTAAGCCCTTTATTGTTTTCGTTTTATGCAGGGCTGCCAGATAAATTTGTAAAAAATCGTTAGTTTTTTTAAGAAAAAAATAAAAAAAAACGTCTATTTTGTTTTAAAAAATCGGACAATTTAAAATTAATTTTGACAAATTTTGTTCGATTTTTATTAAAACATAATAAAAAAAAAAAAAAATAGTTGAAGTTCATGGGTAAAATACATATTTTATACATATGTACATTAGACCGACTCAAGTTGTATGGAGCCGAAAAAAGTGTTTTAGTTACCCCTCTGAAAATAAGGGTTGATATGTTTTTTGATGATTCCCGAAATATTTTGGTTCTTGCGTTGACCATCTTTGAGCTGGACCATTTTTAAAAAAGGTTTTTTTTTCAGTTTTTCGAATTTTTTTGTACTTTGTATTTGTACTTGTACAGCATCCAACGGTATATACTTTACCACTTGCGACCTACTTATTGAGCTATTTAACTAAATACATATTTTCGTTTCGGGTTTTCATACAAATTCTACGTATTTTTTTATTGTATTTTTCACATTTTGATAAATTGAAAAATGAAAAAATTGTATATTGCCTATATATGAAAAAAAGATCAAATATATCGCGATTTTCGCATTTTATGTGAATAATTACAAAAAAAATAATAAATTAACATTATTTTAAAACAGATTCAATTTGAAAAGTAAAACATTTCTTCCACATACGTAGAATTTTTATGAAAACCCGAAACGAAAATATGTATTTAGTTAAATAACTCAATAAGTAGGTCGGAAGTGGTAAAGCTTTATATACCGTTGGATGCTGCTTCAAGAACTCTTTTCGATGATGCCAAATTTTATTTATGTCGTCTTGGAGCAAAGTACAAAAACATTCGAAAAACTGAAAAAAGACCTTTTTTAAAAATTGTCCAGCTCACGGATTGTCATCGCAAGAACAAAAATATTTTAAGAATCATCATAAAACATATCAACCTTTATTTTCAGAGGGGTAACAAAATCACTTTTTTTTTTTTGAGTCGCTCTAATGTACATACATACTTAAGCTTGAGGTCTATTTAAATACAATTTATTATTTTAGTTTTTCTTTAATCCGATTACAATTTAAAATTTAAGATTTTGACACGCAAAGGCGTGACAAAATATCATATTGGAATAAAACCAACACTTTTGGTCAAAAAAGGCAAAAATTTCCTATAGTGCATTGACTGAAAAATGGGGTAATAGTTTACTGTTTTTATCACATAAACAAATGTATTAAATAATCTAAGGAAATAAAAACTTAGCAGTTTTCCTTCGAAATTTTGATTTTGCCTATACATTGTTTAAGCTGCCTTTTTTAAAGATATCGTTTTTCTGTGGTGCGTAATACACAAACATATAAAACTATTTAAAATTATTTTATTTGGAATACTAAATAATATCGTCACTAGAAAAAATCAGCAAATCGGCACTTTGCCAATTTTGGAACAAAAAATCGTCAAAACGACGATAAATCGTCAAATCTGGCAGCCCTATTTTTATTATATCTATTTCTTTCGTTGACGTTTCGCCTGCATTTGACACTTAATTACTGGAAGTATTCCAGTTAAAACAGAATCTGTGTTGGCTGTTCTCGCATTCAAATACAGAAACACTTTTTTCTCACAAATCGAGAAACTATGGAATTTTTTGTTTCATACCTAATCTGAGAAATTTTGCGATGCGAGAAATACAGAAACGAACTACAGAAGTGTAATTATTTTTAGCGTTAACAGTGAATTTCACAAAATGGATCTAAGTTGGAAGAAATTTCAACGCAATAAATATATCTGTTATGGTTTAAGGCGAATTTAATTATTTTCCCAAAGTGGGCTTTATTTGGTTTTAGGCACAATAAACTGTTTTCCGATAGTAGAGTATATATGGAGTGTAGGGTTAATTATGGACCGATCTTCACGAAATTTGACACGGCTATTTTTAGTCTTATAAAACTGTGATATACCAAATTTCATTACGATAGCATTATTTATTACGGTTTTCGTTGTACTAAACTAAAACCGTAATACTATACGGGCGTAGGATTTATATGGGACCTTGTGTAAATTATGCGCCGATCTTCATAAATTTTACAGTGTGATTTCTGGTCCTTTAAAACTGTGACGTAACAAATTTTAGTATGATAGCTTTATTTATTACGGTTTCAGGCGTACTAAACTGTTTTCCGGGAGTAGGGTTTATATGGAGCCTATGGTCAATTGTGGACTGATCGTCACGAAATTTAGCAATGTGATTTGCAGTCGTATGAAGCAAATTTTTGCAAAATTTAATGTCATTCCGTGCATTATTCCACCATTTATGTTAGTTTTGGTATTAAAATTAAAAATTTTTTTAGAGTGGTAGTTCCACATTTTGATTCATAGTTCTGATCCTACTGAACCGACTATTAGCTATTTGAGACCAAGTTTGTTCTTTTTGGCGTTTTTCAAAAGTGAGCGAGTTTTCAACAGACAGACAGACGGACATAGCTAAATCGACTTAGAATTACTCAAGGAGCCAGAACATACATGTATATATACTTTATGGGGTTTAAGACGTATAATAAAAAAGTTTCACACGGAATGACAAACTTAGTATACCCTCATTCACCACAGGATTTTAGTATTTTGTTCATATAAAGTTTAATATTAATAATAAAACCTGATGAAGTTTTTTTTAATAAAAATATTAATAGATTTTCAAATAAAAAAAAATTATAGATAAAAAAAAGTAATTGAAGCAACGTGAAGTGTGTGGTATTCGAACCCTCAAACTCAGAGAAAATTATTTGCGACAAAGCAACTAGTCCATTCAGCCACTAAGAGACTAAAGCAGGGATGTCAGCGTCATACACAATTGTGTCAGCAAAACTCACATGTACGCTTACGCTCTTTTATTTTGCGAACGTAAAATATAATTGTTTACTGCAAAACACTCTCATTCAGCGGGAAATATCGCACGATCGCACGGCCTGTTTTGAGGCCTCTAAACAGAAATAATATATTTATTATTTATTATCTTTGTTTCTTTTTTGTTTTATTTCTGTTTTTAACATTGTACAATGATTTTAAAAAAACAAATTGCTTGTGGTTTTTGTACGAGGTGTAGTGTACTTGTTGTAGTATCAAGAATAACTGTGATGAATTCGCCTTGATGTTGTGTTTATTGAGCTTCTGTGAACTTCAAATTTGAATTTTATGAATTAGTCTTGTAGACAGCGATAACGAGCATACAAGCGGATGAGTTTATTAAAAATTTAATCATCCAGATAGGGAAAATATTATTGAGTTCTGGAAAAATTAAGACGGGGCACTATATCCTGTATTAAAAAAAAATCCTTCAAATGTTTGTCGCTTTTTTCCTCAATATATCTTTGCGAACAAATATTTTCCGATTTGAAATACATTTGCTCAAAACAACGCAATAAATTACCGTTCGCAAGCCTAAAAAATGTTTTGTTGTTTCGAAACTGCAATATAAATTTAGAAGATATTATTGGTAAATAAAAGTATATTTTTATAGGCTAGTAAAATCTTCTCTTTTTATAATGGTGGTTAATAATTATAGAATATTTTTAAACTTAATGGGGTTATTATTTGCATTAGTATGTGCAAATGAATTTTCATTGTTGGCATTCGCAAAGATATGTTGAGCACCAAATTAAAAATTTTGGAAAAAATTGTATAAGGTTGTAAAAAGACTTCAAATATTGTCAAATGCTCAATTTTTCCAAAAAATAAGCAAAGTTTCTGCGAAATGCAGGTTCCAAATTAAATTTATTTAAATAATAACTGATTGTGTCTGTCCATAACTCAACATTTTTCGATAATTGTATTATTATTAATTGCTCTAAAGTCTTCATAGCAAAATATGTATGTTAATTAGGCCTCGTAATAGGCCTCGCAACCGCAGATTCCTCCCGCTGGTAATGTAAGAGACAAGAGTATTCGCACCAACACAATCATAATTGACACCACTGGACTAAAGTAACATCATTAAATAAGGCATATAACTACATTTAGTTTTTATTTAACAGATTTCTTTGCCTTTCGTCTTCAAAATAATTCAGTAGCTGATTACGCGACTAAAATTGCAACGTGCAGCATTTGTAGTCGTGCCTTCGTGTTGCCTGCTGTCTCGAATGTGTTTAATGCATTAGTTTGTTGTTTGTTATAATAGCTGCAGAGGTTAAATAAAAGAAGTTCAACACAAAAAACAAAAAAACTTCAACAACAAACGTATGTATTTAGTTGTTTGCAGGGTTACCGTTTTGCATTATCAAAAAGTGGATCAAAAATGTCAGTGATTAACATTTTAACCCATGTTAAAACCAGAAAATATATAATAATTTCTTGAATTTAACTTATTTCGTTCGTACATATTTATTAAAATTTTCTTTACTAAAGAAACAAGCCATATTTTCTGGTGATTTAGTAAATTATTCTTTCCATAATACCCATGCGATTTTTTTCAAAAATGATAAAAAAAATTTTTAAATAACATGGCAACACTGTGTGGACAACAAGCGTCCAATTATAAAATTAACTGCCAATTTCACGATATTGAAACAACGCTTTTTTCGCCCAAATACATTTGAAACAAAAACAAAGTTTTTAGAACTTGGGTTTGTTTTAAATATATTTGTGCGAATGAAAGGTTCTTTCGTATTTAGTGAAATAGGCAGTTAATCAATGATTAAAAAAAAAATTCTTCTCTGAAAAATCGGGACACAGCCGAGATTCAAACCGGCATCTGGCTAGGCCTTGGGCAGCCGCTTAGACAACTCAACTACGAACGTTGTTCCGAAGCATTAAAATATATTATATTGAAGCAACTACTCGTTTAGTATGTATTCATATAGACAAATCAGTTACATACATTTGCATGTGTTGTTATGCGAAATATTCAACACGTTAAAATAAAAAAATAAAAAAAACAACAACCACAAGGGATTTTATGCGAAAAATTAGAGGCAGCCGTGGGTTTTTGGTTATAATATTATCTAAGCCATTTGTGGACCGATAATGCTGAATTTCAATAGCAAGTAATGGTGGACTATATGTGACTTTATAGGGTCTGAGATCATTATTGCAGAAATTACAAACGGAATGACAAACTTATTTATACCCTTTTCCACCTGAGGTGAAGGGTATAATAAAGAAAAAACTGAACGGGACAATTGCTTTATTTTGATTTTCTTGCGAAAACAATAAAGCAATTTGTTTTTGTTTCTAAATTTGGTTTTTTCATAGTTGTAATTAATGTTGGAAGAATTTCAACTAATTGTAGTGGGGAATGTAAGAAGAGATAAACTCATTGTTTTATAGACTTTTTGAGTGTATGTAATTCTCATTCCCTCTGTAGTCTTGTTTGCAGATAGCTTTGGCTTATCTAAAATTATTTAGGAGAACGTTTGCTGATGATCTGGCCTAAGCAATAAGTGAAATGCGCGTAGGAACAGCTTATCCTCCAACAATAAATTTCAGTAGTTTTATCAATTATAAAAATAGGGAATTAAGCACAACAAACAAAATCTTTTAATGAAAAATTATGTATTCCCAAAAACAAACTCTTAATTAAATATGTGGAAAACCACCGACATAGGTGGCTGAAGCATCTGCGAAATTTTTTTCTCCCAGAAAACTATCAATTGCCAAGTTAAAGCGCAAAAAGAGACATAAAAAGGGAAATCTAAAAGCTTGTAAGTTAAAGTATGCGAACAGAATGATATTCCTTGGAGTTGTTATCTTAATGATTTCAGGTGAAAATTGTTTTTGTTATCTATACAATTCTAAAATCAAATTAAAGTGAGAGTTATGACGCATTTGTGTCTCTTTTGGAAACTGTAAATTTTGTTTGTTTTTTGTTGCTACACGCTCTACATTTAATTTGTCGTCTACACTTCTCTCCAGTATTTGTTTTTGACAGTGAGAGTACGGAGTTTTAAAAAATTTCAAAAATTTTAATTTGTGTTCGAATGCAATTTTGCAGGCCTCTGACAGCCGACTACTCCTAAAATGCGTTATAATTTGCTCGGGTTGTAAGATTTGTCTAAAATAACATTCAATTCGATATTGAGAAGCTGGCAGTTTGCAACAATAATTAATAACAACTTTGCGACGAAAATTTAAAAATATTTGTCCCGGAATTTATTATTAACAAGCATTCATTTCCACACTTTAATCATAAAATGTGGTTCTGTGAAAAAATTTAACAGACTTCTTTAAAATCTTACTACAAAATTCTTTTGGTGCAGATTTTGAAACTGACTACTTTAAAATTTCACTATAAAAATATTTTGGTACATAATTTTTTCCTTTCAGATTAGACAATAATGTCGATAAATAAACTATTTTATGTAATGAATATTAGTTGGTTTTGTATTGTTAGGGAAAATTTTTACCTGTTAGTATGACTAAATATGAAGAAGGAGCTCTCACGTGGCATAGATTTTTTGGCCTTCTTAATACTCATTTCGGAAAGACGACGGGGTCGTGCAGTTACTCTTGTTGAAAGATCACATCTAGATGCTTTTATTGCCAATTCATATGTTGTTGTTGAGAAAGTGTAAATGGATGTGTGTTGTTTGTGAGTAAGCGACATGAAGGGATAAGAGTGATTGAATATTAGTAAGAGGAATATTTAATTTCATATGGATTATACATATAATACACACTAATATACATATGTATATTACAAAGACTAGAAACATTTGCTTTTACATACTTATGTGTAGTTTTAACTTGCTAGGTGTCTTTAATAATCACCAGAATGAAACAACTTACCTTCTTGTTCCTCTTCACACATTTCCCTTTCCTCACCATACATATCTTCCTCCGATATTACTTCTCCATCCCTGTCAAACAAACAAAAAAAAAATTATTTTAATATGTTGTATGTTCACAACACACCTCGGAAGAAATAGGTCCCGGATTAATACCAGATAACTATTTTTCGCAGTAGTTTATATTAACATTTCTGGCCAATTAAAACCTTTAGATCAGGAATGGAAAATAACTTTGCTGAGTTTGTACCAACTTTCAAAAAGTAAGTGTACTTTTAAGACCTTGACAGTACCAATTGTTTTAAATTGCATAGAATTATTATTTAGGTTTTATATTGTAGATTCTAGAAAGGACGCTGTTTGCACGTTCTTTGATGAATAACCATTTCTTGCCGCATATCTTAAAACATAACCCATTATTAATCAGGGAAACTTTTAACAAGGGTGGTTAAGTTTTAAGGGCCGATGTTGAATGGGAACCACACCTAAACGTCACTTTTTTTCTGAATTTTGTTTGCCATTTCTCAATTTCAGACTAACTCAATTTGAACCATGGAAAGTTACACAATCGAGCAACGCGTTAAAGTAATTCAGGCTTATTATGAAAATGGGCGTTTAAATCAAAATGCATATCGTGCACTTCGTGATTTTTTCAGTCAATTTAATCATCTTCAGTGATGAGGCACATTTTCACCTCAGTGGGCTCGTCAATAAGCAGAATTGCCGCATTTGGGCGAATGATACTCCAAGAGTGATTAACGAAAAACCAATGCACAAAGAGTGACTGTTTGGTGCGATTTATGGGCTGGCGGCATCATCGGGCTGTATTTTTTGCAAAATGAGGCCTGTCAGGCCGTTACTGTGGATGGTGTTCGCTATCGTGAGAAGATAACGAACTTTTTATGGCCCGAATTGGAAGATATGGATGTGGACGAAATGTGGTTTCAACAGGACGGTGCCACTTGCCACACGGCTAACGAAACAATGGGTCGTTTGCGCGACAAATTCAATGGCCGTGTTATCTCACGTGGTGGCGATGCCAATTGGCCGCCAAGATCATGTTATTTGACACCGTTGGACTTCTTTCTTTGGGGTTATTTGCAAGAAAAAGTGTACGTCGATAAGCCAGCAATAATTCAAGAGCTAAAGGATGAGATAATTCTGCACATTAACGGCATAGAACCTCAATTATGCCTCAGCGTCATCGAAAATTTGGACCATCGGATGGAGGTGTGCCGCCGAGGTCGCCGCGGCCATTTGTCCGATATTTTGTTCCATACATATTTAAACCATACCAATATTATCATAATAAAAAGAAATGACAATAATTTCTTAAATAATTCGTCTTTTATTCAAAATCAACATCGGCCCTTAAAATTTAGCCACCCTTATAAATAGAAAATTTTTTGGTCTTTATTTTATCATATCCTCCAGTTCTACCACAATGACGTTATTTTATACTTCCAAAGTAATGAAATTTAATTAACACTTACGGCCTAATTTATAAAAAATAAAACAGGTTTTTAAAAGGTGGATGAAACGGATTTATTACGAACATTTTATTAATAAACCGTAAGGGCCAGAACAGACGGCGAAATGCCACTGCAACGAAACTGCAACTTCTAGTTATTTTCGAGTTTCATTTGAGTTTATGCCACAGACGATTTGAAGGAGCATGGGAAATCAGTACCATTGAAACCAGAGTGCAGGATTATCGTATTTGCGTTTCATCAGTTCTCAAATAAGGGTGTGTGGAAAACGATTGAAACGGGATTGAAAAGTACAATTTATAAAGGGTTTCGTTGTGTTTCAACGTCTGTTCTAGACCTAAGGACACCTATTTATTTCTGTTAGAATTTGTTAGAATTTGCGAAAATTATAAAATTTAAAGATTAAATTTACGTGCTGATTTTAAAATTGTAGATCAGAAGAGAAACTTTTTAGTTGTTTTAATAACTATTATCTTAGTAACAAGTAACAAAATAATATTTGCGGGTAACCGCAAATATGAAAATATGCCCTAAGAATTGTTGAAATATGCCCAATAGCCATAAATGGCTTATATGAAAATAAAAAATTCAACAATTTAATAATATTTGCATTTAAAAAAAAGTCAAAAATTAAAGTCGGTAAAGCTCAAACACCACAGTGTTTACAATAGAATTTTCGCGATTGCACCCTATTCGGAAGCGGTACCCACGCATGGGTTCACCCAAACAAACCAGTCGTTCTTAGAAATTGGTATTATAATTACCATAATCAGGGAAACCATAAATATGCAATTGCCTGTTTTTCCTTGTGTGACCAATAAAGACAGAAACCTTATACTTATCCGTTTTAGGGGTTTTTCCTATGAATTTTGGCATTGATTTGTTAGTGCATATTTTACCCTTTACAGCATTTTTTAAAGTTAAAAGAGCATTTTAAAGCATGTTTTAAGTTTATAGCGCATTTTTGGCTTTTTTGAGGCATATTTTGATACAATAAAAGTTTTTTTAGATGCTTACAAGAGCTGTCACAGCAAATAAAGATTTTTTTCTTAATTTTGTTTTTTCTGTTTTATATATCTATCTGTACACCCAACGTGTTGTTTCAATTTCGCCATCTGAATTTAATTTTTACTCTAAAATTGTAAGCCAAAGCAAGTTGTCATTAAAGATAAATGTTATTTTAAACTTTAAAATTGTATATTTATATAGGCAAAAATTAAGGAAAAGGCAATTATATACGTATTTGGCGATGTAACACATAGAAATCTGGATCAATCTTTTAGTATACCGGCCGACTCAGAATCACTGTTTAACGTGATCAACCGAGGTCCATCCGTCCGTCTGGCTGGTTGTCGGTCCATGTGCCCAAAGTACAAGTTGCAATTTTGTAGATAATTTTATCAAATTAGTTAAATACATTTACTTTGTACCAAGGACAAAGTCTATGTAAATGGTAAGAATCGGTTTATTATTTCACATATTAACCATAAAAACTTCTTTCCAAATTAGACTTTTTGTGTCCACAAGCCATCTAATTAGGTTTGTTTTTGGATTAAATTCGCCGCAGAAATATTTTACTGCAAATTAAATTATTTTCGAATCTTCTCACATTTGCCCATAGCTCCCATCTATAAATAGTTTTAATTTCCTCTTAAATGTTAACATTAATAAATATTTTTGCGTCCGTCCTTGAAATCCCTTTAAGACAAAAAATCGCATATGGATGTTTATATCAAGATAATATTCGCCTCAAATAACTTATTTGAAAACCTCATAATATAACTTTGTTTTTGTGAGCCGTGAGCCAATCGTTTTCAAATATGGTAAAATCTCAAAAATTTGTCTGTTGATACTATGGTGTCTTAGCTTAACCTATCATAATTTTAGGATTGTTTTTTTTTTTTTGAATATTTTGTTTTTAAATGAGCATTTTTTTATTTTTATTTTTTATGCACATTTAACGCGCATAAAAAGCGTTTTTAGAGTATATTTCTGGTTTCCCTGGCCATAAATTACATACTCGTAAATACGACAAACTTTCTATGTGTTTTACATTGTCATTCTCGTGAAATTTTTATTATAACGACATTTCAAACGACTTCGGCCACGACAACGACTTTCGTAATAAGGCTGACTATCAGCGTTACCGTTATGCTACTAAAGTCGAATTTTGCCCCGTTTGCCGTGCCAATTTCTTGTGTCAGATTTTGCCAATTTAGGGGGAGTTATCTCAACATTATACACTCTGCGTATTCACTAACTTTGAACTATTATAACTGTTTTGTTTTATTTTATAACAGTAATTAAGCTTTTTAATAAACATGTGATGTTAAATTTTCTGTGCCGTTTTAAGTAAATCGTTTTTTTAAAGTATATCTGGAAAGTGAGAAATATTTCATGGACTCAAAAATATAGAATACCATTTGATTCTAGGGTTCTGTTGCCACCAGTTGGAAAATTGATATAAAATCTATTGGGATTACAAAATATTTATTACACCTTTGTGCATACATCACACATTTTTTTTAAACTTCACCATGAACTCACAAACGTCGCATTAACAGATTTATGGTATTTGGTGTTCAGCTGTGCCAAATGATAAATATGAGCACGTCTTGGATTTTATTCTAGGAAATATAAGTAATGGATCCAATCAATCTATTAATCTTAATAAATTAAGAACTTTTGTTAGCAAAATTTGCAATGAAATACTGGAAAAGTGGAGGAATTCTCAAAGATCAAAATTGAAGTTTCTAAAATGCAACAGCAATTGGCACGCATTTTAAATTGATTTCTCATTATACTTATGTATGCCTTCTATTTCGGAATCCAGCGGTGGCAGACCAAAAAAAAAAAAAAATTCAATGACTGTTGTCTAAAAATTCTCTGATGGCTCTGATATGGAATAAATAATGTAAATACAATTTTCTAATTTTAATATACATGCATTCATACTTATCTACTAATATATAATTTTATACAAATATTGAATTAATAAAAAAAGTTTATAAGGATAAGTAAATAACAATATTCTATCTGTCTCTGATACTCTGAGGTATGTGTTAATGTTAGAAACTAATCTCACTGTCGTATTATTTCATGTACGAATCGAAATTAAACAAACTGAGAAATTATTTAATCAAGCACAGCTTGAGATTAATTTTATCTCAATTTAAATTTCCAATCCCGTTTTCGGATTATTTTAAGTACGGGGCACTTGAATAATCCGTACTTGCATTCTGTACTTGACTTAAGGCAATCCGTTCTTGCCGTACTATTGACACGGCTTTATTTAAGTACGGATGGATTATTTTCTCTTTTCAGTGTATGAGCTGCAAAATGCTCTTTTGACTTATTTATGCAAAAAAAAAGAAAATGATGCAAAGGGTTAAATATGCGATAAAAAAAACCTATAAAACGGATAAAAGTATTGTTTCTGCCTTCATTGGTCGCACAAGGAAAAACATGCAATTGCATATTTAGGGGTTTCCTTGTTATAATAAAAGTGGACTTTTGATCTCAAATATTTCAAATTGAGTATAAAATTTTTGAGAATTTAATTCAACAAACGAGATGCTTTTAATACAAATTGAAAACTTCAAGTTGTGCCAAATAAGATGCAGTAGCATTATCAAAGTCAAAAATGTACAACAAAAATTTGCAATTGCATCATGATTACCATCCCGGCATTAGAACCCCAAACACTAGATTTATATATACAGTAGAATCGCGAAAAAGTTAACCAAAATGTATTTAGTTTTCATCATTTCAAAAAAGAAACAAATCTTATTTGTACCCGCTGGTTTCAAGTTCACAATTGCTCTTGAACTACAATTTATAATTAATAATTATACAATCAGTCATCTATTATAAACTAAAGATACGACATCTGACGTTTCTAATGAAAGAAGTTCATCGCAAATTTTCAGATAGCGAATTCTATGCATTTTCTTAAAATTTCCCAGTTAGTCATTACTGACATTATTGTCTTTTCAGGTTGCACTAATACGAACTCGCGCTTAGCTATTGATATTGAAATTGGAACAGTCATTGCGCAATTACGTTTTCGTCGCTTCAAGAAAAACATTTGAACAAACTTGCTTTAAGATCGGCATATTTCGGTGTATGCAATGTTTTCCTGTGTGCTTTTTCCTATGGGTTCTCTAAAGCCTCGAGATTTTGTGACGTTTCGTTTTTATTTCTGAGATGGCTACTTCAGATATACAATAATACAACAATAATAATAATAAATATACAATAGTTTTTTTTTAATGTATTTCTCAAATTTGTTTAAACTTTCCCCTTTCGGCTTAAAATCTAATCTGATTTGTTATGTTTAGTACTGATTTGTTGCAATTCTTTTATTAATACGCTCAGAAAAGTTAACTTAGAGTTAACTTTTTAGAGCTTCACATGGGCGCTAAAATTTGGTTAACTTAACCGCGGGATTAACTTTTCGTCACAATGGACCATATTGATCTCTGGGTGAGGGTGTGAAGTTTGCTTCACACCAGCCATTCTAACCTAACTTTTTCTCGATTCTACTGTATTATGTGTGTAGTTGTCTGTTTACTTACATTTTAAGTTCATTTATTTCATGTTCTATATCCATATCCATATTAATATGTTCATCTTCTTCAACATCTTCTATAGTGGGTGTTGGACTCCGAGATTTTTTGCCTTCGTCCATTTGCTGTTGCTGCTCTTCTTCTTCCTTATCAATTGCAGTCAATGAATCAGCATCAGCTAAATTGTCCACAGCAATAGCCAAGAAAACATTTAGCAATATATAATTGCCACATATAAAAAGAATTATAAAATATATACAGGCTAAAATGCCAAACGAGAAAACGCCGCCATAAGCCCTAATGCCATCGTACATAACAGCATTCCAATCTTCACCCGTCAATATCTAACAAAATTATTTGTCTCGTTATTTTAAAAATTTAATACAAAAAGTTCAAAAAGGTGTTTACTGGCAAAACAAAAGCGTTTGAATATGTAGATATGTATGTACCTGAAACACCGTAAGAAGACTTTGATAAAAACTATCGAAATTCCATCTTGGCTTCTCTTCTTCCGGCTTAAATGTAAAGCGGCCACCAAACACTTGCATTCCCAATAGACCAAATATTACAATGAAGAGAAACAGCAAGAGCAGAAGGGATGCAATTGATTGTATAGAATTCAATAAGGAAGCAACCAAGTTTGACAATGAGCGCCAATATCTGTATAACAAAAAGAAAAAGAAAAGTAAGAAATCCATGTTAAAGAAGCGATAAGACTATATTCGGCCGTGCCGAATCTATTCTTTTTTTTATAAATATGTACCGTGCTGAAATAATACAGGCTGCAGCACTAAAGCAACAAGAACAACATTAAAATAAAAATGGAAATTTGCCTCCGAACGCGTAAAAAATAATTTTAAACAAAAATCAAATTGCGGAGCTGAACGTGATGCAATACAATGCACAGTTTTAATCAATTTTTATTACATTATGACAAATATCTTCTTAAATTTTAATTAAAATAATAAAAAAAAAACCTTAGTGAAATATTAATCACAACACAAAACGTGGACAAGGCTTACAATTTAGCCGTTTTCCGGCTGGTTGAAAATTGGCTACATTTTATGCCATTTTTTTCTTCATAGCCCCTTGTTTTCTTCATAACCATTTTGTATTTAAATTTTGATAATATTTTTTTATGACAATTTTTTGCCATTGTTTATTAAATGCACTTTAATGTTGATTATCTTTAATCTATATATATATAAAAATGAATGTACATATGTATGTTTGTTTGTTTGCTTGTACCTTATAGCCGCCTAAACCGCTGAACCGACCTTCATGAAACTTTCACAGTATATTACTTATGGTCTGGAAGGATCAATAGGCTATATATTTTTTTTGTGGAAATTTTGAGTGGGCGTGGCACCTCCCATGCAATGACAATATAAAATTATGTTTATCTGGAGCCCGGAAAGGCTTAAAGTTTTCAAATTTGGTACAAGCATCTTGGTATATAAATGGTATGAGAAAAATTGTCCAAATTTGGTACACATAGCTGGGTTATCAATACAAGACATCTTTGACAAAGTGTGCGGAATTGTAATGATGAGCGTGACATCTCTCATACAAAGACATTGTATATTTATGTATATCTCAAGAACGACAGGAGCCAGAGTTTCTAAATTAGATACAAGCACTTTGGTTATCAATACACAGCATCCGACAATATATGGGCGTTATTGGAAAAGTAGGCGGGGCACAAAATAGATTTATTTTTATCTAAAGAACGGTTAGGAAAAATTGTCCAAATTTGATACACATATCTGGGTTATCAATTCACAGACTCTAAAAAAATGGACAGTCTTGGAGAAATGGGCGTGGTACCTCCCATAGAAAGACAATTAAGATTTCTGTATATCTAAAGAACGGTTAGAGCAAAGCTTTCCAAATTAGTTAAAAACATCTTAGTTATTAATACACAACATCCGACAAAGTGTGGACGGGATTGGAAAAGTGGGAGTGGCATCTCCCATACAAAGAGATTATAGATTTCTGTATGTCTGGAGAACGGCAAAAGCTAAAGTTTCCAAATTAGGTACAATAATCTTTGCGGGATTGGAGAAGTGAGCGTGGCATAAAATAGATTTATTTATATCTAGAGAACGGTAAGGTAACTAACAGTCGTCCAAATTTGGTAGACATAGCTGGGTTATCGACACGCAACATCTGTCTACGTCTAATACGATTTTTCGTCATATACATTTAATTAATAACGCAAAACAACAAGATGATGATAAAATCTGCAAGGTTTATTGTTGTGTCTTTGTTGAAGCTTTGATATTGTTACATGTAAGACCTGAGTGTTTTAAAATTCTTATTCACTTTATGGTCATACTTGTATAATATTTTTAGCTTTTCTAAAGTATTTGGAAAACGTTTCCTGACGAGCTGGCCTAAGCAACCAGCGAAATGCGCATAGAAACTAGCTTTCCCACAACAATAAATTTCAGTGTTTTCATTCAAAAATTGGGATTATTAGCACATCATTAATAAATGAATTAATTAATAAAATATTTCATTCCTGAAAATAATTTTTGATAATAAATTTGCATGTGCCCGGCAAATAAAAAACTGAAATGGCAAGCTGCTTTATTTAAGCAACTTGTTGTTTTTAATTTTGTTTTTTTCTTTCTATCCTCTTACAACTACAATTCCTGTTGGAAAAAAACCAGCCAATTGTATGGGAATGTAAGAAAGAAAAATTGACGGTTTATTGTTGTGTCTTTGTTGAAGCTTTGATATTGTTACATGTAAGACCTGAGTGTTTTAAAATTCTTATTCACTTTATGGTCATACTTGTATAATATTTTTAGCTTTCCTGACGAGCTGGCCTAAGCAACCAGCGAAATGCGCATAGAAACTAGCTTTCCCACAACAATAAATTTCAGTGTTTTCATTCAAAAATTGGGATTATTAGCACATCATTAATAAATGAATTAATTAATAAAATATTTCATTCCTGAAAATAATTTTTGATAATAAATTTGCATGTGCCCGGCAAATAAAAAACTGAAATGGCAAGCTGCTTTATTTAAGCAACTTGTTGTTTTTAATTTTGTTTTTTTCTTTCTATCCTCTTACAACTACAATTCCTGTTGGAAAAAAACCAGCCAATTGTAGGGGAATGTAAGAAAGAAAAATTGACGGTTTATTGTTGTGTCTTTGTTGAAGCTTTGATATTGTTACATGTAAGACCTGAGTGTTTTAAAATTCTTATTCACTTTATGGTCATACTTGTATAATATTTTTAGCTTTCCTGACGAGCTGGCCTAAGCAACCAGCGAAATGCGCATAGAAACTAGCTTTCCCACAACAATACATTTCAGTGTTTTCATTCAAAAATTGGGATTATTAGCACATCATTAATAAATGAATTAATTAATAAAATATTTCATTCCTGAAAATAATTTTTGATAATAAATTTGCATGTGCCCGGCAAATAAAAAACTGAAATGGCAAGCTGCTTTATTTAAGCAACTTGTTGTTTTTAATTTTGTTTTTTTCTTTCTATCCTCTTACAACTACAATTCCTGTTGGAAAAAAACCAGCCAATTGTAGGGGAATGTAAGAAAGAAAAATTGACGGTTTATTGTTGTGTTTTTGTTGAAGCTTTGATATTGTTACATGTAAGACCTGAGTGTTTTAAAATTCTTATTCACTTTATGGTCATACTTGTATAATATTTTTAGCATTTCTAAAGTATTTGGAAAACGTTTCCTGACGAGCTGGCCTAAGCAACCAGCGAAATGCGCATAGAAACTAGCTTTCCCACAACAATAAATTTCAGTGTTTTCATTCAAAAATTGGGATTATTAGCACATCATTAATAAATGAATTAATTAATAAAATATTTCATTCCTGAAAATAATTTTTGATAATAAATTTGCATGTGCCCGGCAAATAAAAAACTGAAATGGCAAGCTGCTTTATATAAGCAACTTGTTGTTTTTAATTTTGTTTTTTTCTTTCTATCCTCTTACAACTACAATTCCTGTTGGAAAAAAACCAGCCAATTGTAGGGGAATGTAAGAAAGAAAAATTGACGGTTTATTGTTGTGTCTTTGTTGAAGCTTTGATATTGTTACAAGTAAGACCTGAGTGTTTAAAATTCTTATTCACTTTATGGTCTTACTAGTATAATATTTTTAGCTTTTTTAAGGTATTTGGAAAAAGTTTCCTGACGAGCTGGCCTAAGCAACCAGCGAAATGCGCATAGAAACCAGCTTTCCCACAACAATAAATTTCAGTGTTTTTTTTATCATAAATGAAGATTGGGAGTATTAGCACATCATAAATAAATGAATTTTTTAATAAATATTTCATTCCCGAAAATAACTTTTTATAATTAAAAATATAGTCGGTTAAGTACGACCATTTGATACCCTACACCACAATATATAAAGGCAAATCTTCGAAAGTATACACTTTTTGGGACCCATGGACAATCATAGATCCGCCAGGAGAAAATTGTGTTAGGAGGTTAAGATTCATGTAAAAGTTCTTTGTGCCGAATAAAATTTAGATAATCTATGTATATGAGATTTGTTTGTCGTTAAGTGATTTTAGAAAGGGCGCTTATATGGGACATATGGTTAATTCTGGACCTACCAGTACAACATTTTGTTTGACATATTAGCTATCTTAAAAGTTATTGTAGCCAACTTTTGTGTCAATTTATAAGGAAGTTATAGCATTGAAACCTATTTCCGGGAGGTGTCGTCAAATATGGACCGATTCCAATACAATTTGGGCAGATTATTAAGATTGCAATAAAATAAGTTTAGCCCAAATTTAATCTAAATACCAATATGTAAAACTATGACTCGGTTCTCACCATTTTAGAAGGCTTCATCCTTATAAATTGAAACCAATGTAAAAAGTTTCAGCAAATTACCTGTAAAATTGCGACCTGTACTTTGCGCACTAGGTTACGTGGACAGACAACCAACCAGCCTGTCAGCCCCAAGGAAAAATGTCATTGATAATCGACTCAGAAAGTGATATTGAATCGATTGGCATAATAAAAGGTGGGTCTATGACAAATTGTTTTTAGTGTTACACATATCAGCACAAACGCATTATTCCCTCTCCACTATTGCGGTGTGGGTTAAACGCGGCACACTTGTGTAATTTTTGGCACCCTTAAATGTTTGATGGACCTCTAGAATTCTATTTTGGACCTTTCAGGTCAAAATTCCACTAATTTTTTTAAATCGTTCAATACATTTTTCAATGGTGTTTTCTCATTGTTTCAGAAACTTCATTTATTTACGAAATTATTTTGTTTGGTCAGGACGAAATAAACCACACAATAGGTTTTATCTATGATATGATGAAAAAAAAACATATAAAGGTTGTTTGTACGAAAATCAAACATTTTAAATATTCACAAAAACATCAGGCTTCCTACAGGAATACAAGTACATATACTTATGTATGGATGTACTTAATATGTTAGTATAACATCATGAACACAAATTAATAATATGGGATGCAGTTGTTGGTAGTTCTGGATATATATTATTAATAAATTTATTATTCAAAAGAAAAGTGAGTTCATCCACCACAAAGAAATGATAAAACTTCGGGCACATCACCGCGACGGAGTCGGTTTTCTATTGAACAAAAAGGCTGCACAGTAACTAATCGACTGGAAGCCTATTAACGAAAGATTTATCTGGTACAGACTCAAATCACGAGTAAGAAACATATGCACAAGCCGTACAAGCAGATGAAGAAGCTAAGAACGCGTACTCCGACGAACTCTTAACAATTACCAATTCAATACAAAAAGGAGACATACTTATCGTTATGGGAGATCTGAACACTAAGATCAGTTCACAAAACCATAGCCTAGAACACGTAATGAGAAGGCATGGATTGGGCGCCATAAACTCTATGACTAATGAAGCCCACCTCGTTATCGGCGGCTCGCTATTTCCATACAAAGCTTGCCCCAAAGCAACCTGGATACCTTCAGACGTAATCACCGAAAACCGCTGAAGGACCCAAGGGAGCACATCAAAACAAACGCATTTAATTTAATTGCTTTTTTCTTAATTTTTGCTTATGTATACAATTTTACAGTTTGGAATACAATGTATCTTTAATGACAACCTGCTTCAGCTTACAATTATATACAGATAGATTTAAAAAAAGATAAGCCATCTGTTAACCAGAATTTTGAACAGTTTGTTTCTGATTCGCTGCGAAAGCTCTTGTAGGGATCTAAAAACATAGAAAACGTATAAAAATATGCTTCAAAAAGTAAAAAGCTATAAGCTAAAAAATGCTGCAACAATTTACTTTTGGCTTAATTATGCAAACGAATGCTGTAAAGGGTAGAATATGTAAAAGTACAACAAATAATAAACCGATTTTTTTAGGGAGGTTGTTGCATATTTACCTGTGTTAAACACATGCAAGTGCAAGTTCGAAAAACTCAATACACTTACACTTTTCCACTAATACCATCACATTTTTGGCACGTTCAGTTCAATGTGCAAAAGAATTTGCTTGCAAGTAAATTTTTGACAATTGCAGCAAGTAAAATGGCAAATGAAGAAACAGTGTTACCGTAGATGAGTTTTGTATCAATCTACTTTTCTGTGTATTGATAAAAATTAAAACAAAACAAAAACACTACTACACCTCAACCCATCTTAAGTGCGTTTTTTAAATATAAATGGTAAGCATTTTGAAAAAAAAAATTGTAAATCAAGATATTTTCTCAAATATATTATGATATCGGTAACTACGGCAATACTGGTTTCACATATTTTAAAAATAAACATAATTTTTTCAGCAAGATATGAACCAAGAATAAAATTAAGAAAAAATTATTAAATTCATTTCTTGATATCGTTCACATGATAATGTTTTTACACCCAGAAAAACAGCCTTTTTCATAAGATGTTTTCGCTTCGAGAACATTTGAAATATAAACTTACAACTGACTGTGTAAACACTTAAGCTACTTGTAAGACTTTCTGCTATTTCTTCGACATTTTCGTTGATAAAATGCATGTGCATAGGTAGGGTTAGGTACATAAATATTTTCCTACTTTCGATTGCGCTGCATTTCAAACCCATGCATTCACATGAATCACTAACTTACTATATTTTTTTTTTTTTTTTTTTTTTTTTGGTAAAATGTAAAATTTGTTTGTGTTACTAAGTTGAATTTCGGCTTAATTTATTATAACTTTTCACTTACTTTGTAACTTTGAAGACACGTAACAAACGCACACACCGTAACACGGAAACTCCTAAAGGAGGCATTAACTCACTACCAGTCAATATCATTTCTGTTATGCTGCCAATGACCACGAAACAATCGAAACGATTAAATAACGAAACGAAATAGCCTTCAAACCCAAGACTGTACATTTTCAGTATCATCTCACACGTGAAGAGAGCAATAAAGAATATATTTGTATATTCTAAAAATTTGGAAAAAAAAATTTTAAAAATTTTATATATAAGAAATAAGTTTTAAGAAAATTCTTGCCTTGGAATTGATCCAACCAGGATGGCTGTTTATAATGCTCAGTGGCAAGTACTCCTGTATTCAAGAATACCAACACAATAATTAACCAATAGAATGCTTGCGATTTGACTGCCTTGCGACATGATCTTCTCATACGGCGATTAATGCGGTCCAAGTCTTTTTTCTTTTTCCGAAACCATGACTCTGTCTGTTGAATGTCATATCCATGCTCATGTTCTCCCATTTGATTTTGAGATTCGATTTCATTAACGGCCTTCGCTTTACCATCCAATATTAACTGGCCGTCAGTGTCAGGTTCAATATCTTCGGCCTGTGTTATCCAATCTAAATAACCACGCAAATCATCTTCAATTTGTTGCTTCTCGCGTAGCTTTTGAAAATCTCCACGATTTTTGGCTTTCGTACGTTCTTTGGAAAATTCACCAGACAAAACACCAAGAATAAGATTCATAACAAAAAATGCACCCAATATCACCATAGAAACAAAATAAATCCACTCCCAACTAGAACCCATGGCATCTTGTATCTAAAAATATATATAAACCAAAATTGTTAATTTTTTGCTAAACAAAATCCAGAAAAAATTTAAATAGAAATTTACAGTGAATGAGCTAGATGATATGTAGTATTTAGGTATACAGTTATATAATGGCACTTACATTATACAACACATCCGTCCAACCTTCCAGCGTGACACATTGAAACACTGTTAACATCGATAAGCCAAAATTATCGAAATTTGTAATGCCCCAATTAGGCCCAACCCATTCATCAAAGCATACAAATTTTTCAGGACACGGAAATCCAACACCACATGGATGCAATTCATCTAAATCACCTAAATATTCACCGGTTGTGGGATTTCTACACGTTTTATGCAATTTACCCGAAAATAACTCAAGACCTATTATAGCATAAATTATAATTACAAATAGTACTAGTAGTGCAATATGCAACAATGGTATCATGGCTTTTAAAATCGAATTTAAAACAACCTGCAAACCTGAAATAAAAAGTACTCAATTAATTAATTGTCAAAGCAATATATTCCATTTATCTTACTTGGCACGCCTGACACCAAACGCAGCGGTCGTAAAACACGAAATGCTCTTAGTGCTTTAACATCAAAGCCTTCTTTAACTAAATTTGACAAAGCTGTCGATATCATACTAAAAAAAAAATTATGTGTTATATAAATTAAATTTAATATAAAATTTAAACTCATACATACCCTATTACAACTATAAAAAAATCCAAAAAGTTCCATCCGTTTCTTAAATACGACCCAGTGTGGAGAACAAATCCGTAAGCTATAATTTTCATAACACATTCTGAAGTAAATATTACTAAGAATATATATTCAACTTTTTCCTAAAAAAATATAAGAACAATTACTTGGAACTTACAACACCCATCACTCATTAATGTAATGAAAAATGCAACAAATTGTGATTTGAGAAAACGAATGGCGATTTCTTTTCTTAGAAAAATATGTTACATTATATACATGTAACACTTGTTAATGTTACCTATAATCAAAGACTATAAATATATAAATATCCCACTGCCATACATTTACGGCCGGTGCTAAATTTTTGGAATGGCAGTACGACTACTGCCACTTTTTTCTCAGATAAGTTATTACTCTCAGAGAACTTTTAATTATCATCTATCAGCGTATATGTGCGTGCACGCGTGTGTGTATGTATGTACTATAGACCTGCAAGCAGCGTTACCGTTGGATATTTTCAAAAAGTACCAAAAAAAAGGTGTATCTACAAAAAAGTGACACCAAAAAGGGAATATCAAAACAATAAGGGGCGCCTCTTTTAAAATCAAAAAACTGCGCCAAATTACGTTTTTCCACGTATTTTTATTAATTTATTTAAAATTTCAGATAACAAACAAATAAGAAAATATTATATATTAACACTGATCGGCAAAAAAAAAAATTGGAGGCAAGAACTTTGTTATGGGATTTAAATTAATTTAAGCGTGCCGAATCCAAATCTTTTTACAGATTGGTTCAATCACGTCTACCTTTGTTTATGGCCTAAACCAATATTTCGCCCGTAATAAGGCGGTTATGTAAATACATTTTATCATAACTTGAGAACGATTTGTCCAATTTTGATCAGAATACTCACAGATGATTAGTAATAACATTTCCTTTGATTCATCCAAGTTTTTTATATTTTCAACCATTTCGGAGTTAATCAGAAACTACTGGCGATAATTTTTTTGCCAAATTAGTACCATTTTTCATACAAAAAATATACGGTCAAAAATTTTTCAATTTTTTCATTAATCTGAAAACGACATATATCATGAAAGTCGTAAGACAAATAAAGCGATTATGCTAATACATTTCACCTTCACTTGCGAGCGATTGGTCCGATTTGGATATAATTAACAGCGAATGATATATATTCCCTTTAAGCCACTTTACATTAGTTTTTTATATATTTTTTTACCAGTTTCGGATATATTCAGAAAATAGTGGCGGTATTTTTTTTAAAGAAAAATTTATGTTATATTTGTTTTCAAAAACTAATTCAAAAAAATTATAAGAACAAAAATTTTAAATTTTTATAATCTATCGAATAAAATAAGCCACAAACCATAAAAATAGGTTGACAAATTTTGATTCACAACTTATTGAAATTTTTATTTATACGTATACAGAAATTCCATGTAAGTACTTTCAAGTGTAAAAGCAGTGTTATAAAAAATAAAATGTTGCGATTTTGGTCTAATTTTTCTTAAGTTATTGCCCAGACTTGCAATTTTTGTTGCTAAAACTTTTAAAAATTCTGCTTTGAAATTGTATGCGTGTTCAGATTATGAAATTATAGTTTTGCAATTTTTTTGTTATCTTGTTCTAAGAAAGTGTTCTGACATTCATTTCATTTCAATAGTAGTAAAGATAAGTGGTGCTTAAAGTAGAAATTAGATAATATTACGCGGAGTCGATTTCAGAACATGAATGAAAGAGTAAACAAAAGCAGTTTTAGTGTTTCAAAAATCTTGAATACAAGTAAAATGTTTTAAATTTAGATTATTTCCAGTAGTATATTTTAATATATTGAAATACACATAAGAATCTTAAAGATTTTTGAAAAATAAATTGGTATATAATCTATACCTTTAGAATATACGAAATTTAATGCAAGCAAATAGCGTGAATTTAAGAAGTTTTTGATTTTTATAACCTGCGGTATGTGTATTTATTTAATATTTTTTAGATAATGATTTAGCAATATTTTTAATTTATAAAAAAAACCTTTGACTATCAGACTTTTTGCCCATTGAATGTATGTATGTACGTTTTGAAATACGAATTTGTTTATATCCGCCATAATGTTAAACAATGATTTACAATTATTATAATTAATATATTATAAATTTAAAATAAAATTTACAAACAAGAGAAACAAGTTATACACACATTTATAATATTTTAGATACATATGTATATGTAAATTAGAAAATATTCACAAAAAATGCATTTCGCATATCGCCAACAGCTTCCAATTTCGAAAACGTAAATTTCCATCGCCAAAAGTATTAAAAAAATCGCCACATTTTACAGCCCTCCCAGTGACAGTTAAAAAGCGGAAAACAATTTAATTCTTCCTTTTTTGTTATTTATAACTGTGAAGCACAAATTTCGTTTATTGCAATGGACATATTCAAAAAAATTCAATTTATTAACTTTCGATATGTATGCTGAATTTTATATGGAAATTTGACAGGCTTAAAAATATTTTTTATGAAAAAAAGTCTCAAATAAATGAAAACTTATAATTTAAGTTCCTCGTTATTTTTGTATATACACAAGAATTAAATTTCTTGTTTTGTTTTCTTAATTTTTAATTAATAGTTGCTATTAAGTGCAAATAACCTTTGTTTTACAATGCAACTTAAAGAAAATATTAATGTTTTTCTCAATTAATAAAAGGCATTTTTAATTTGGTTATATTCTTTCACATTTGGTAACTTTTTTAAAAATTTTAGTTGTAAAAATTTTTTTAGTCGTGGCAGCACTGGTTGTCACCATAAGTATTTTAACAATATCTGTTGTTATATGTTGTGCTACCACCAGAAAAATGTAAACCTAGACTAGAGATGACGCAAAATTACCCAATTTAAATGAAATTACACCTGAAATTAACGTTTAATTATAGAAAAAAAACTTACAAAAAAGAACAAATTAGAATGCGTTTAGTTATTTGTTTCCTTTCATATCTTCTCATATAAATCTTCTAACAGAATTAACCGAAACAAGTGTTTAAAAGTTTAAAAGGGCTCTTATGACATAATTTAAGATTTTATATGTTTAGAAAAATCCAGGAAGAGGACTGAGAAATTAGATATTCTGTGTTATTGGTTGCTTTTGATTTCTTCAACATCTACGATAAATGAAAGGATTTTTTCAAAGACAAGTTTTATCAAAACTAAAGATAATAAACGCTTAAATCCTAAACATTCAAACCAAATTATTTGTGTAAAAGATTATTTGATAAGATCGTCTTAAACTATTGAAGTAACTAATAAAATGATCTAACAGTTTACTTTTTAATAAAAACATAATACGTATTAATAAAAAATATGTATTACATATCGATGCCTTACTTTCTCAACCTCGTATCTTAAAAAAAATATGGTTTGGACTTTTTCATATAAAACGATTGGTTTTATACCCTTCACCGATGGTAAAAGGGTATATATAACTTTGTCAGTATGTTTTTAATTTCTACAATATTGATCTAAGACCATATAAAGTATATACTTATATTCTGGCTTCTAATGAGAAGGGAAGTTCAAATCCGGTTGTCCGTCTGTCCGTCCGTTGAAATGGGTTTTTCGAAGACCCCAGATATGATGGAGGCTAGGTTTTTATACATTTATGTCACATATAGTCCGGAATTGTTTGCTATTGAAATTCAGGAAGATCGGTCCATAAATGGCTGAGATATGAGCAAAAAACCACGACTACCTCTAATTTTTCCCATAAATCCCATGTTGCTGTTGTTTTTTAAAACGGTCGGCTAAAGCGGCCTTAAGGCATCGATATTTATGAAGTATTCTTTTGTTTGCTCGTTTTAGTTCAATAATTGTTATGTTAGTGGTCTTTTTTTACTAATAAACTACAAATAATTAATAATTATGCATTTTTATATATTAAAATTACTTAATAAAAAAAAAAAACTTTATTAATCGGTTAATCCATCAATAACAAAATTAACCGAATATTTACCGATTAAACCAAAACCTCGGATAATTAATCTAGCGATTAGACGATTAAAGCAAAAGGCCGATTAAATAAGTACCCTAATATACACAAATTAAGAAAGAGTTTGTTGTCTTTACTTTGATTCTTATACGTTAGGGCATGCCGCACAGTGCTGTGTCCCATATTTTGTGCATACAAATATATAGATCGATAGATAACAATATAATTCTAATGAATTTTAAAGAATTTTTCAGATTTAACTCTTTTTGGTGGCGCTGGAGGACGCCAAAGTCACAGAATTTGAAGTAAAAATGGCTAAGCAACTACTTGAGTTTTACATGCTTCAGGAAAACTATTGTAAAAGCAATAGTATTTACAGAAAATTTTTTAAGGGTGTTCCCAAGTTAGGTTGCGTATGCAAATATGGACCTATTATATAAAATTATGAAGTTAAGACACATAATATAAAAATTCTCAACGCCGAATATTATCTAAGTGACTACATCCTTTTGAGATTTTTTCGTTTTAAAGCGATTAAAGGTAGGGGGTTTAATATGACCTACGTTCCTGAACCTAACAGCACAAAATTTTGCCATGGCATAGTAGCTATTATTTTTTATCAATGCATGACGGATTCTCAAAATAATAAAAAAAAAAACCTACGAACTAAATTTTATTAAATTATCTTAAGAATTGCGACTTGAACTTTGCGCAGCTGGTCTACAATGTAGACTCTACATACACAGACAACCAGCCAGCAAAACGGACAACTCAGATACTGATTTTAAGTCGATCGGTATTCTACAACAAATATTTGTATGTGTTTCATACATCAGCAAAAACTCAAAATACCCATTTCTATTAAATAAGATAAATATTAGTCATACCATTAAGATTCATAAAGAAGTTCAAAATAATTTAACAAAAATAACATTAAAAACCTTAAATAAATTAATAAAAATAAGATAAAAACTCAAAATATTAAGTTTCACTTTCATTTGCAAAATGTTCATGTTCATCGTTTGTATACTTTATTTAGTACAAAAAATTCCTGTAATGGTTTCAGATGACAGTCTGTTTCTCAAACCAGTTTAATATATGTTAAGGGCGCTAAATATTTCTTAACTAAAGGATTTAAAGTGTTATACCAAACACAAAATGTATTACTTTTTGAAATATTTGAAAAATATCTTTCCACAGGTGTTTTTTAAAGTATAAATACCTTCTTTTTCCAATAAACTTCGGGTCTGAAATCACTTTGCAGCTCATAGTTATAGAAATCTAATTGTCCATCAGGCGCGGATTATTATCAATCTTTTGGCTGATAAGATATGAAAACCTTTTTTTTTAATAATCGGTGCAAATTTTTTAGATCAACACTATCTTAAATGGCAACAATTTTATCACTAAAATCAAATCATTATATTATTTATTTTAAAACAAAAGAATTTCAAATTACACCCCAAAGAAATTATCCACGAGAGGAAAAATTACACCAAATTCGGGTAATTAACCACAAAGTGGAAACACTGATGTAAATAACAAAGTTTAGAAAAATTTATATACCATCTCAACCAGGAGTGCCAGATGGTTTTGATAAGAAATCGGCATATTTTTAAAAACAAATCAATAATTTAGGCCCTAATTTAGGCAACGCCAAAGAATAACATTGATAGCACAAATAATGTCATAAATATTTTCTAATTTTGCTGTCAAAACTGTTACAATGGCTTAATGCCATTAATTTTTGTTCTAATGTACTTCATGCACCGATAGATGACTTTTGAATTTCTGCTTAAGGGAAACGAAATGCAATGCAATTTGGTATTCCCATGCGGTGGTAATACCCAGGTGAGCATCCTGACTCCACCTGCTGTGCTTGTCAAAATAGTGCCGTACAAAAATTAAAAAGTTATAATTAACCAGAGTACCGAAACGCTCGCTCATTCTTCATTCATGAGCGAGCGTGAAAATATAAAAATTTTTCTGGAAATTCATCCTCATGAGGGTGAGGAAAAAAACTATTTTGATTTTCCTCGCTCATGAGGAGTGAGCAAAAACAAAAAATTCATATGTGATTTTTCAGATATGAAAAATTTGAAAAAATTCACGTTAATATTCTTCACAAGGAAAAAAAATGCGATTTGCCCAACCATTTCTAGCGGGAAAATCAAGTGGTAAAGTGGCCTTATAGAAGGCCTTTTTGCAGACATAAGATCTCCCAGCCGCATTCCAACTTTATTACCAATTAGCAAGGTGTGTCATTTGAGACCAACACATTGCACTTTTGCATCTATTTTAAACACTTCTGGAAAAGCTTCTAAAAATATTTAAGAATAAAGCTCTATCCAAGTTTAATTGTTGTGGCTAATAATACGAAATGAGTAAATTAATAACTAAACTTGCAACACGTTCCAACATAACTACTGATAAAACGATTGCGACAGGCCTTATCTTAGAATAGAATATTTGAATTTGTAAAATATTAAATTAAAACCTTTCTAAAAGACCTTTTCAAAAAAGGCAGAGTGGAATAAGTAAAAGTTTACTAAAAATTCAATTGTAAACATTCTTAAAGGCCTAAAAAGTGATTCGCTTGCAATTTTCCCCGCCAGGCACCACGTTTAGTCTGTGTGTATTTTTTTTTGTAAAATTATTTCTTGACTGGTGAACCAAAATGTGTGTGTTGTTTTTTATTTTTGTAGGCAAATATTATTAAAAAAAAAATAAGAGAACTGCACATATCGTCATCTTAAATGCAGAATATTGTAAAATCAAATTTCATAAGTTTACATGAGAAGCAAAAAACGTTGTAAAATGGAAATTATATGAGGTATTAGAGTAATATTAAATATTTAAAATAAAAATGCGATAACCAGTTTTTTTTTATAAAAAAAATATTATTTTTACTGTTATTTATTAAGTTATGTGTGTTACGTTATTTTGTAATTCTCTGAAGCAAAACGACGAATCATCAACGAAAGTATGATAATATTAAGTTAAACAATCATTTAAAACATTAAATAATTAAATATTTCTGTTAAGTTACAGGTATAATAGAATATAAAGATAACGTACATGGTTATAAATGCAATACTGCGTTTAAACAATAAATTTAAATATGGTTAAATGCACATATAAAAATGATAATCACACAATTAATATGCAGCATCATTGGGAATGCGTTGACATGGTGAAATAAGTTTGCTTTTCTGATGCAGTGCAGGCAGTACTGCATTTGAGAACGTAGAGATGCTATATTATTAGAGATATTATTATGACATATTATTTATAGTTTTTTATTTCTAATTAGAAGTGGATTAAACTAAAAAAAAGTACTTCATTAAATTTAAATTAATTTTAAAAATCCAACTTTTCATTTATAACTAACGTGTATTTTGATGTCCTTATAATGAATTTTCTCAATTGAATTTTTCTTTACAATTAACAAGTTTTGTAAAAAATTTGACTCATATACATATATGCATATTTGTCTCCATATAAGGAATTATTTCGAAAAAACTTCTGCAAGAAGTAAATTTTAATTAGATAATTTCTGAAAAATGTAAATAAGAAGAATGAAAGAGTTTTTCAATAAAAAGTAGTATTGATAGCAGCCCACGTATTCAGTTGAAGAAAATGTTGTATAAAGAAGCACTTATCCTAAAAAAAATACTATTAGTATTTAATAAAGCCGTAAAAGGATTAACACAAAATTTAGCTAAACAATTTATATTCCAGCACTTTATAAGAAATGCTATTATTCTAAAGATGTAGAAGACAAGTAAATTATTATTTAAAACCAAAGGCTTTATAACAGCCTTTTTGAGGATATTGATGAAGGACGACTTGGAAGAATACAATCCTAACAAAAATACCAGATTATTTTAAACAAACTTGGAAAAAAATTTTCTATTGTATTATAAACTTTCTATATTAATAATGAAGATATATTCTGATCCAATAGCAACAGATTCATTATAGGGAAATTCGACTGTATTAACATTTATAAAAAACTATAACCCTAATGTGACAATGAAAAATCAACTTTGGATATTTGATGATAAATGTGAAGATTCTTTTGCCACTTGGTCTAAAACTTACTTGCTGAAAATTTAAGCCAAATCGGATAACCCTATCCCGTGCACCTTTGAGGTCAAAGTTCAAATTTTGGGAAATATAGTGTATTCGCCTATATTGGAGCTAAAAAAATAGCTTTTCGATATGAATTATACCGAAATCCAATGGGATTAATGTGCCACATAGTGTTGAACTTGCATGCTGAAAATATTAGCCGAATCGGGTAACTCTATGCCGTGCACCTTTGAGGTCAAAGTTCAAATTTTGGGAAATTCTGTATATTTAACTATAATTGATCTAAAAATATCGTTTTTTTAAGTATATTCATTTAAATTGTACAGAAACTGGATGTTTCAGATATTTTTAAAAGTATTCTGAAATATTATGAGTAAATTTAACCCTTTTTTGCTGCGGGGGTCAAAACTACACATTTGCTTAAATTAGCTATAAATCCAATATTTAAAAAAAGTGTAAAATATTATTTCTAAAAACGAAAAACTGAAATTTTAAAACCAATATTTAAAAATATATATTTATGTGAATGTTTTTCGTATAGAATCAAAAGCAGTATATTTTAATTGGAATAAAAATAGGGTTTTAATATAAAAAGTAAGGCAATTTGAAAGGTCTTTTTCGGTAAGTTTGATTAAATGTAATCATTTCTTAAATTATTTAAATTCGCATGCTTCGTATATTGTTGTCGATAGTTTTGAATAACCTAAAAAGAAACACAATAATTATTTAAATGTAAATTAGTTAAATTTATATTTAACTTACTTTGAATAAATATTGTCGCTACTGTTCATCTTTTGTGATCTTCTCATGATAATCTTCAACAAGCTTAATACCTCGGCGCAGGCAAAAATTTATTTTTCCTCACGATCATGAATGAATTGGCAAAAAAATTCACAATTCATTCATGGTTGTGAAAAAAATTACACGTTTTAAATTCCTCATTCATAAAAAAAATTCATGAATGGTTAAATATGAGCGATCATATATGAATTTTTCGGAACTCTGTAATTAACCCTTAAACCGCCTTTAAAGTTTTTGCTTATTTCTGGTATTAAAGTTGCATTTTTGGCCTAAGTGTGTTCGGAAACTATAGTAAAATTACATGACAAATATTTTCGCAGAATATTTCGACTATATACATCCCTGTTTTAAATATGAATTTTGCCTTAAAAAAAAATGCAAAAAGACCCATTTCATTACAATGTATACCAACAACATGTTGCTTGTAATGTGCTGAATAAATCTTCTGAAGACACTTATACCAAAAACCTAAGTATCACACGATTTTCTAGGTTTTTTTACTACACAAGGGTGCAACTTTAAATAGGCCGTAACACTAGTTTCAGATGTAAACTTTTAAAACGCCGATAAACGTGTATCTTTTTTTTTTGTCCCCTCTACAAGAATCAGTTGGTAGAACATTGTTATTTTAAAAAAATTTCATTTTGTTGTACAGTGTGTTTTATAATTATTACTTTATTTAACAAAAAATTTTTTTTTGTGTTTTTTCTTTGTTTTGATTTTCTTTTAAGAGATTGTTCAGATAAACTAGCGATAATTTGTTATCAATATTGGAGATGATAGTACATTTTTCCTGTTTCGCAGAATGTTTCAAAATGAAAAATTGTTTCAATGATGTTTCGGCGCGAAATATGAATGACATAGCGAAACACGAATATTGCTGTCCGTGTGATCTATAAACAGGAGTAATAATAAATATGTTTTTTTTTCATATGTTGTATATTTGTATATATGTCATTTATTTGCTATGATTGTTAGGCTGACAGACCAATTCTTTTCTTTTTTGCATTCAGCTTATTTTGATACACTAAACACTCTATATATAGGTATATGTTACTATGGTTTTCTTCTAGTGCTAGGTTCAATCTTTTGTTCATCCTTAAGCAATTGATGCATTTAATTCTAGCCTCCTTCTTACATTCAAACGATTTGTGGGAACTATGCCATTTACGGAAAGTTTCTTGATTTTTGGATTCTGGGAATTTATGATTGTATCCATAGCATTTAAAACATAGTATTATATCTGTGCCATCAAAAATTCTACATTTTTCCCATCCAATATTAACTTTAAGAGCATTCATTACTTTTATGTAGGAACCATTTTCTATTTAACTTTTCGCGCTATATATTATTAGGTTATTCATTTTATGTTCAAATATTTTTATTACCTCTAACTCGTTATTATATGGTTCATTATTTTGAAATTTGGTTGGATTCACCATATCATTTTAGTCCTCTTTAGTTTTTTTGATATCTTTTATTTTATTACACATGTTTTTATTCTTCTCTTCCACAATATAACACATTTCCTTATTTTTACTTTCGTGTTCGTTTATAGCCCCAAAAAAAAAATTGATAGCAATTATATTATTTTCTTAGATATACAACTGAACTTTTTTAAATGTCTTCTTAAAAATGTTGGTCATGAACAGGTTAATTTAAAAGTAACTTAATATATTAATAAAACGTGTTTCCTGCACAACTATAGGCGTTTGTGGTTATAAAATGGGGTTTTAATGATGTCTTAATGGATGTTATAAAAAAGTAAGATAGTGCAGTTAAGGGTTAATTAAAATCTAAACTAAAAAAAAATTCAACAAAAATTTCAAGCGGTGGTCAACATCTTTCTAACGACGTATTCGAAATGTAAATTGAACAGAAAATGGTTTAGTAATTTAAATTTGCATGAATATCGAATTGAAAAGCATCAAAAAACTGACATAAACATCTCGCCATCTCAAGTCTGTGGTTAAACGTTTGAAATGTTCAAGAGTCAAAGAATTCCTAAATATATATTTGTAGAATTTTTAGCCTAAATAAAACCTTTTTCAAAATAAACGAAACCTTTTTGAAATTAAACGAAACCTTTTGCAGAATAAACGAACCTTTTTTCATTTAAACGTAACTTTATTCAAATACTGTTAAACATTTTTCAAACTAAATTAAACAAATTTTAAAATCTTATAGGGATTTTTTTTTTTTTTTTTTTTTTTTTTTGGATAAAGAAGGTGTTTTTACCATAAAGTTATTTTTCTTTCCACTGCGAATTAGCCCCGTTTCAAGGTATTTCTTCGGGAGCTATTAAATAAATTTGAAAGCAGTCCAAGGCTTCAAAACTAATTTTTAATTATGCATTATGCCAGAATTCATAAATCCCAAGTAATAAGACATATGATGGACAATAGTGAATCTCCTATGCTGAACCCGAGAGAGAAGGTATTTTATTTTTTAAGTTAAAATTTCAGGCCCAATCACTATTAAGTTATTTTACCACTGATCGTAACAAAGTTAGTGTGGCCTAAAGCGGCGAGTGAACAAGTTCTTCATTAATCAGTAATGCAAACCAAAACAAAAATCCAATTCCCTGCTAAATTTTCAAAATAGTTTTATTTATTTGGAAATATTTTTAACTGTGTTTGAATAAAGTTTTGTTTATTTTAAAAAATGTTTCGGTTATTTTGAATAAAGTTTCATCTATTTTGATTAAAGTTTCGTTTATTTTGAAAAAGGTTTCGTTTCATTTCAAAAAGGTTTCGTTTAATTTGAAAAAGGTTTTATTTAAACTGAAAATGCTATATATCCGGTAATTTATTGGACCAAAAAAAATTTACTGAATTTTTTATTCATGAAAGATACCATTTTGGATCCTCTTTAGGAGCGGTTTAGCTCACGGTAGACTATCGCTAGAGCCCAAACATTTTGGAAATCATTATAAAAAATGTCAAAGTAAATTTTCAGAGACGTACAGCTTTAACTTTTTTTGACCATGTAAGGTGTGTCGGTCTTAAGTACATATGTTCTTTCTTCAATAAGCTTCGTGCTTTAAATAAATATGAAACTCATATTTATCAACATTTATAATCAAGGGTTTGTAAATTTATTTCAAACGATGAGTCTTTTCTAAAAAAATAGTCCGTGACTTTGGTTAAAAAGACTGCATTATTGGGAACAACAATATCTGAAATGGTATAAATTCCATCAATAAAATAAAATCTTAATTTTATTTAGGTGACAACGACTTCAATACTAAATAGTCTACAGTTTTTAAGTATAAGTCTCCTTACGATATCGAAATAGTATGACAGACTCTTATTTACACATAATATATATTATCCACGCTCTACCCATGACAGTAGAAATTACACCAAATTTGGTTAATAACCCACGAAGTGGCAGTACAGGTGTGTACCGTACATTACAAATTGTTCGGTTTAATTTCGAACACTGGGAAAAAAACGAAAAAAATTTGTCACTTGTAATTTATATGGGAAAACTGAAAGTCGTTGAGCGTCGCGTAGGAGCAAAATATGGAGCTGATCTTGTGGGTGAACTTTTTTTATATGATAGCACTTAAAAAAAAAACAAAAAATTTGAGACACTCTAATGTATATAGGAGTTTAAACCGTTGCCCTTCGCTACTCCCGTTTAAATAAAATTAGTTAAACAATTTTAAAACAGATCTCGTGTGTTGACAACGAAGCAGTTTGTACAAAATGTAGATACCATTCAGCAAATTTACAGAAAAATGTTTGGAATTTATATTGATATAGATTTTTTTAATAGAAGACCAAACTGTTTCTTCCAAATTTAAAAATGTTTACTGTAACCGTTCTCCAGATCTTTTGTGTATTGATAACTTGGAAGCTTTTGGTGTTAAGGTTTCACGAAAACCTTTTTCCACCAAATTGCACTCGCGACCCGAGGATTTCAGACTGCCGTTTAGACAAATTTAAATCGCTAACGAGATCGCCGAAATCTTCGTTTGAAATAAAATGCCGTTCCGTTGTCTTACATTTGGATGGAAGGTACTCTTCTTTCTCCAAATCTTTTTTAGATTCAACAGCTGATATGCTCGTTGTCGGAATTCCATTATTCTCATAAATCGGTTTTGTGACTGTTACAACATTTACGTACTTTATATTTTTGCGGGTTTTATAAGTGTGGTCTGAAATATCAGTTTGACAAAAGTAACAATAATCTGGCTTATAAAAGAGCCGATGACTCCAAGTCATAGGAGCAGAAAAGGGCAAAGAAACTGAGGTCGAACTTTGGATTTTTTAGTGTTGCACAACAATATTCACAAACAACTTCTGGCTCATACAAGCGACTGTATTTATAAGAGCAATTGTAGAGTTTGTTGTGTACTTCAATCACTCCAATATTGTTTTTAAAATGACGTATATGACCCTTATCCGTGAATTAGCAACAAATATAGCAATTTTATTACGTTTGTTGCATATTTTGGTATAAATTGCACACGATTTTTAACAAATAATAAACTTTTTTGAAGTATACAGGTTTGAAGTAAAAAAAATGTCAAATTAAAAAAATATATTTTTACATGAGCTAAGCAATTATTGTTTTATTACAAGTAAATTTTTTTATTTTTCGAATGAATTCTATGAGATAAATTTAAATTTTTTTATAAAAAATAATACGGATCCTTAATAAAAAAAATGTAAAAACATCTCCAAAGAGATTTAAAATCGTAGCTCGATAGTTTGGAGGTGTTTCGCAAATTTCAAGAACAGAGTCTTGTTGTGCTCAACTAGACCTACTAGAAAAAAGGTATTGCAACCCAGTTATTTTATCCTGTCCCAATGTGTAGCCAAGCTATTTGCAACAAATTTGAAACTCGCCAATTCCCCCCACTTTTTGACGGATTCTGTGTATTGACAAGCTAGCTATGTGTACCACATTTGGACAATTTTACTCCTTCCATTCTTTAGATATTAAGAAATCTATTTAGTCTCACGACCACTTTTTGCAAGATAAATGTCATTGAAGCTATTTGTACCAAACTTGGGTCTAAACCCGGCCACAATTTGTCGGAATTTGTATATTGATAACCAAAATGTTTGTACCTTATTTGGAAACTTTGGCCCTTGACGTTCTCCAGATATACAGAAATCAGAATGTCTTTGTATGGGAGGTGCCACGCCCACTTAAAATTTCAAAAAATCAATTATATCAACCATCAATTATAAATTTAGAAGTTTCATAAAGAGCGGCTTAGGCTGATGTAAGGTACAAACAACATACAAAAAAAAACAACACTCTGGGCAGTTGTGGTTTTTTTGCTCACATCTTAAACATTTGAAGACTGATTTAGCGAAATTTCAATAGCGAACTTAAGCGGAGTATGTGTCCCCATCATTTCTGGAGTCTTCAGAAAACTCTTTGCAATATACACACGGAGAGACGGACATCGCTATATATATATATGTATATATACATACTTAACAGGGTCTAAGATCAATATTATAGAAACTACAAGCAGAATGACAAACCCTTTCCACGTGTGGTGAAGGGTATAAATATGCAACATGTTAATATGTTTTTCATGCAACATATTCACAAAAGACATTAAAAATGTTTCCCACAGTTGTATTTTTTGTACAAACATATTTCTCAGAAAAGATATCGCCATAAACCGGAATGGTTAAAAACATTATTATTACTATGCTTCAAACTTTCTCTCAATCTCTGAGAGAAAAGGTGAAATTGAACTTACCAATGTTTGATTTGTAATATTCGAATCACCAGAAGGATAAGGCGTATATACAGCTAAGGCCACACAATTAGCAAATATTGTTAACAAAATGAAGTAATCAAAGATTCTTTTTTTTAGAGTTAGTGATAGACGGATGGTAAAGTTAAGACAACCAAAAAATATTTATATATAATTATGGTCCAAAAACACTTTTTGGGAGCATTGTTGCATACTCCTTGGCCAGATTTACACAGCGTACAATTGTGGGAATACAGTGCTTAATCGTCAATTGGTTCTGATGGAATATTAAAAAATATTAAAGACTCTGATATTTGTTTCTACAACCAGTTTAGGCAGTGATGCCATTTTTTAAATGAAGAATGGTGCCATACAAATATTAAAAAAAAATATAAAATACCCTTTTTTAACAATAGGACTTTGAAGGAAATAAAATAAAAAGACCAAAAAAGCGTCAAAAAATATCCGAAATGCGTCAAACTGGTAACATTGACTGAAAGTGTATGTTTTAATTGATCGATAAATTTAGATAAAATGCAATTTTCAAAACAAATAATTAAAATAATATATCCGATCTTGATGACATACACGTAGTGGAAATTTAGCTAAAAATATAGAGAAACATATATGCGCAGTGATGCATTTACGAACGCACCCGTGCTTATGTATCAGATTATATATCAGTCATTTCTTTGTAATGCAGATGCTATGAAGTAGTCATTGAAAAGTATATTGTTCAGTAATTGCATGTCATTACCAAGTTTTTGCTGGGTAGTTTTATCAATATTGAGTTTGGCTGTTTTCTGTTGTTTTTGTTTTGGCTTGGGGCTTTCGTGTGTTCTGCCATATGCAGTAAAATTTCATGGCCAACATTTTAACCCCGCACTTACACTATTCTGTACGGAAAATTAAGTGAAATTTTAATATGAAATAAATGAATATTCACTTATTTTTCATTTATTTTTAAGGAAAGGTTCATTTAAGTTTTACTGTCAAAAATTCAACCGCGAATTCCGTAAAAACAAATTAATTTTCAGTTATTTTATGTAATTCAGTTATTTTATATAATACAGGTTTTACTCAAATTTCTAAAAAATACCAGACACCTGTCCACTTGTTTTTTAATGAGAGAGAAAGAGTGAGAGAGAATATTTATTTTTGTTTTACTTAAGTGGGGAACAGAATAGTCGCTGTAGTACACCGTTACGAATAGCGCTGCAAGCTGTGAAAAGTAAAAAACGTCAGTTTGAAAGTAGTGTCAACATAATACGTAGTTGAAGTCGTCGTTGCAGCGCAAAGTTCAAAATTTTCAACTTTGTTACGCTACAGAGCATCCTTCAACTTCAGCTACTACTACAACTACTTTATTCTGTTCCACCCCTTACACCGTTATACATGTTTGTTTTACTTTTAATGTACTGGCCACTTTGTTTACAGAAGAACTCTCATTTATAAGACAACAGCAGCATGACTGATATGGTCTTTGCAATCATTTTACTTTAAAAATAATTTTAACAATTAGAATATGGGAATTTTCTTCACAAAAGAAGCCATTCTTTTTTTACTTTTACTTTTTGCCACAGATCTATAAATAGATAACTAAAATTTAATTTTTTGGTGGTTAAATTATATGAAATAACTGATTTAATTTGTTTATTTTTACGCAATTTTTCGGTTATTTTTTTTTAATAGTTAAATTATATAAAATAACTGAAACTTCATTTGATTTTACGGAATTTGTGGTTAATTTGTAACAGAATTCGCGATCGGTTTTTATGTAAATTTACATTTGTTTTAAATTTCATTTTCCTTAAATTTTACATACAGAATACTTTTACTTAATTAACGGACAATATTAAATGCAACCGAAAATTCGTATTAATGTGCACTTAGTTTTTTAAATAAATGTTAGAATCAGTTAAAAATAAATTTGTTTGGAATTTTAAAAATGACTGAACGGAATACTTCTTAAATAACCTGCAGTCCGTTACTGTAATAATATTGTGAGTGCGCCTTCCCCCTTCCTAGGGCTGTTTTTTGCGATTTGTTGGAATAGAGCCAAGAATTACCTTAAGAGTTGAGTTAGAGGGTAAATAGGCTAGCCAAAAATATTTGTCATAACATTTTCTACAAAGTTGCTGAACATACATATGTACCTTATAACTTAGATGTAATGATCATAGAGGTTATTATACAGGTATGTTGCACGATCAGGCTAAAAGAAGGAAACTTTAAGTATTAAAAATTTGACAACCATCACATAAATGTATAGACAATTCAAACTGGATGTGCGAAATTTTGACGAATTTTTCTTAGATTTTTTATAAAAGTGGTCCCATAATTGTAGAGTTATGAAATGTAGGTAAGGTCGTTTTATGTATCAGGAACAACAAAATATAGCGTGCAAAAAGTGTTTTTGGATTTTATATCGATAATATATTGCAAAAAAAAAAAAATTAAGTTTTTTAAAAAGGATGCTTTGAGTCTACGATTCTTATACAAAATGCACGCACAGGATTTTTTAAAGTTAGACAATAAAGGGCCCTCTCTGGCCGATCCGGTTGTTGTTTGCCACCTCGCCGTTGTGGTCTTTTTTGAGTGGTACTACCTGTTGTCTTTTGTTGGTTTGCTCCGGCTGCAGGAATAGCTCCACATATTGTAGTACCATTCATAGTTTCAGGAATGTTTGGGATACCACCGCCAGTAGCTAAAGTAAAATTACAAAACAAATTAAATCACTTTTGAAACAAGTAAGGCAGTACAGCTAGTCGAGCAAGGTCGACCATGGGAGTATTAATAAAATAATTTGGAACAGTGAACCCTGTTAAGAACTTCTGGGCAATAATGCCGTACTTCACAAAGTTTGCTATCAGGGTTAACAATTTTAACTACATATCAACAACTATACGAGATTTATTTGTCATATAGATGTTGATATTAAAAAAAAAGTCTATATGGGATGACCCTTATTGGACTTTTTGTTGTAAAATTATTTTAAGGTGCATGTACACGACATGTTTTTTACATCTGACTTGTCAACTTTTCAAGTCAAATGTAATTGTGCATGTATCAAAATTGCTGTTTTACATAAGGTTTAAAATATTTGGTCACACACGTACATGTATTTTGCTTCTGACATTTTCTCTGTTTTTTTCGCATAGTTATTGCAGAAACCAGTTCTCGGTTTCAAAATAGTTGTATGTTTATGCCGGTCCGGGATCAACCCTTTACATGTAAAGTAGGGATCAGTTAGGAATCACATATCAAGAATGCTCATATGCTCATTGGAGTGGTATAGTATACTAGACTAATTTTTCTACACAAGGTTGGGATCACTTAGGGATCACATATCCAGAACCCGCATATTAGAGTTCTAATGTATGGCGGTTCGTTGTTAATAAAGTCACACACAACCATAATACATGGCAACACTGTTTAATTTTGCCAGGCTCAATCTGAAAGCGAGGTTACAACTCTATCTTATAATATCACTTGTGTATCAAATACGAATATAAAGGTAAAAAGGAATAGTGTAACGAAATTTGTTTATTTAGTGAAAGGTGTGAAAATTTTGCAAGGTGTAAAAATGTTTCTTGTGAGTGATCGTGTTGAGTATTTATTTAGGACTTTGGTTATTATATGTATGTACAACCGACAAATGGTTTACAGAAAAAATTGTGTATGTGTATGTGCAAACTGCATAGTATCCAGTTAAAAATTAATACGCAGATAAATTTCTTATTTTTCTTATGCCTGCATTTCAGTATATGATTTATGAAATTTTAGTTTGACTCAGTATTATGTTTACATATAATAAATGGAAGTAGATGTCATTTTGGGTTTTGTTAATTTTAAATTGAATTAACATTTTTTGCTTGTGATGCCTCGGTAGGATAGTTGGCAGTGAGCTAGTCATCAGTATGAGGGTTCTAGATTTGATTATCACCACAGACTCTGATCTATTTCACTACAACAGGCTAAAGGTCTAAAAGTAACTATTGCTCGGTTAATTAAGTAAGAATTTAGTTTTATATTGATAATACTTAGTAAATATTTTCATAAAGCAATTGCAGTTAGTTTAACTATTACACTCTGTTTAAAACCTTTAATGCTTTTTCTTCTTCTTCTATAGTTTGATACTCTACAATATCAGTTTAATGAAGAATTTTTTCTAAAGTTTAATACCCTACAATATAATTTTAAAGCAAAATTTGGCCTAACATATTCTTATGATACAGTTCATACAGTGTATATTTATACCTTATATATGCTAATACAACAAAATGTCTATTTTAATAACCATAGGATCTAAAAAAGAGAATAACATATGCTTTTTGAATATTTAATGATAAAATACCCATTATATTTGCTTATAGTAAACAGTTAAGAATTAAAGGATAATAATTTGTTGTTTATCATTACCAACCTTTAATTTTTCTAGTTTAATAACAATACCATGCCACATAATACAATACCCTACCATATCATATCATACAATACCATAAAATACATTATCATTCAATTCCATACCATTCAATTCCATAGAATACCCATACAATACCATAGATTATCATAAAATACTATAGATTATCATAAAATATCATAGAATATTATGCAATACCATACAATACCATACCAACCCATATCACACAATTTATTATAACACCCTGCCATATCATATCATACAATTCAATACCATTCAATTCCCTAAAATTTCATAGAATATCATAATATACTATAATAAAAAGATGTATGTATGTCTTGTTGTATGGAAATACAGATAAAAAAAGAATATTATAACAATCCATAAAATATCATAATATAACAACCCCTATCACACAATTTATTACAATACCCCACCATATCATATCATACACTTCCATACCATTAAATTCCATGTAATAACAACCCACAAAACGTCATAAATTACCAATATATTACAATACCATACCGTACCAACCCATCTCACACAATATTACAATACCCTACCTTATCATACGAGTACCATACAATTCCATACCTTTCAATTCCATGTAATAACAATCCATAAAATGTCAAGGAATACCATAACAATCCATTAAATACCAAAGAATATTATAACAACCCATAGAACATCATACATTACGAACCCATAAAAAACCATAGAATATCATTACAGTCCATAAATTACCATATAATATCATACAATTCCATAAAATACCACACAATAACATACCATATCAACCCATCTCACACAATATAATACAATACCCTACCATATCATACCATACCATTCAATTCCATGTCATAACAATCCAAAAAATGTCATAGAATATCATACCAATCCATAAAATACCATAGAATATTATAACAATCTATAAAATATCATGCCATACCAACCCATATCACACAATTTATTACAATACCCTACAATATCATATCATTCAATTCCATACCATTTATTTCCATACCATTCAATTTCATACTATTCTATTCAATACCATTCAGTTCCATATCATAACAACTCATAAGATACCATAGAATATCATACAATACCAATCAGACAATATAACAGATTATCATAAAACATCATAGAATACCATACAATTCCATATCAAAACAACCCCATAAAATACCATAGATTATCATACATCCCATACAATACCGTAGATTACACAGGTCAACAGCAAAAAGGGCTTGAATAACTACTATATAGATTTGATGCAGCATGGCTACCTAGGTACAAAAATGGTAACATTTTTCAATTCTATGGATAATTTTTTTTTAAAATAATTTTTAAGTAAAATTGTCAATATTTTGAGACATTTCTGCACTTATATTATCAAAACTCAAAAACAACTTGTCCGATTTTGTTAAAATAAATCTACAAAAATCATGATTTACAATATCTTTAAATGATATATACAAATATTTTTAATGCGATCAATAGTTTCAAAGTTATGAAACAAATTGTTAGCCAAAAAATAAAAAAATTGGTAAAAAAAAATCTGGAAAAAATCGAAAACGGCAAAAGGTATTATATTTTATTTATTTGTAGTAAAGCTACATATCATGTGAATTAAAAAAGATATGGATCATGAAAATCGGTGCATGGTTAAGGTTTTTGATTACAATTAATTGAAGCTGTCGCATATTTACAAGCACTGTAGAAAATGGTATAATGAAAATGCAGAACACAGAAACACAGGTGCATTATACGACCCGGATTTCGGCAAACCCTCTTTACATGTAGAAAATTGTTTGGAAAAAAACTTTTATGACATTTTTATGATTTTCAGAATCAAAAAAATAAGTAATAAACGAAAGGTTGTTTTACGATTGCGGTAGCAAACTAATAAACGCTCATAAATGTGCGTGCACGCTGCAATGCTCTTTTTTCCGTTGGCTATCTGTAACGGATGATTTTTTTGCATAAAATTCCTTAATGTTTTTTATGATTCTTGTTTAATTTTTACGATTCCGTTGACTACCTGTAACGGATGATTTTTTTGCATAACATTCCTTAATGTTTTTTATGATTCTTGGGAAAAAGAAACAAATTTGCAGCACACACAAACTGTACCCACATGAAGGGTTATCCCAAATTATAGTATCAGTATTTATAAGAGCTCCTTGAGCCATTTTACTTTATTCAAGAATTGTTTGCAATAACGGAAACATCATTTTATCCCTACATAAAAAGTCATTCAGCTTACAAGTTAAAACAACTTACAAGTATTAATAAAAATGAGCAGGAAAGCCAGAACATTTTTATGTAAAAACAATCCGGATTCATTTTGTTATGTGTGCGTCCAATATATCACCGAGAAAAAACGTAACTGCTTCCTAACTTCATTGCAAAAGTCATATGAAGATTGTTATAATATATATCCGCACAATTTGAACCAGCATTGGACACCCAGTACCATATGTATTTCATGTCGATTGAATTTATCTATGAGGTTTTCTAACGTAAAGTAAGTACAGGTTAATACATTTGGAATATTTCATACTTAAAGTATTTCTTAATTAAATTTTGAAATTTTTTTCATTTTACAGACGACGCTTGGAAATTTCGAAGCCTATGCTATGGGGAGAAACAGCGAGCCACGAATCCGATTGTTATTTTTGTTTAAGTACAAAAACCGGCTTCGGAAAACATATGTATGCGATGGTCTTACCCCACGAGGTCTGCTGATGGGTTTACACTTGCAGTTCTACATTCACCAGAAATGAAATATGCTGAAGATCAGGGTCCAAGCTTTAGTCAAGTGCTTTCATCTTCACCAGGACACTTAACCTCAAGTATGTGTTCCAAATCAGAAAGTTCAAATTCAGCACTGCTATCTACATCTGAAAATGACGAGTTAATCCCACACAAAAATTTCTTGCCGAGACCATGGAATCAAGACCAGCTTAATGATGTAATTAGAGACCTTGGATTGTCGAAAAGGTCTTCGGAATTACTTGCGTCCCGGATGAAAGAAACAAATCTCATAACAAAAAAACTAAAGTTTCGTATTACCGTACTCGAGAAGAAGGCTTACTTCATTATTTTGTTGAAGAGGATGATTTTGTGTACTGCACAGATATTTCTGGTTTGATGACTGCCATGGGCTTCCAGAGATACGATTTAAACGAATGGCGTTTATTTATCGACTCATCAAAACGCAGCTTGAAGTGTGTCATTTTGCTTAATGGAAATAAATTTCACTCCTTGCCGATCGCACATTCAACCAAAGTAAAAAAAGAATACTCTGTAATTGCATTGGTCATGAAGAAGATAAAGTATAATGAACATAACTGGGTAATTGATCTTAAGATGGTAAATTTCCTCTTCGGTCAACAAAGTGGCTTTACCAAATACCCTTGCTTTTTATGTTTATGGGACAGCAGAGCTAAAGCAGAACATTGGAAGAGAAAACAATGGCCTTCTAGGGAAACACTGGCTCCAGGTATGCCAAATGTTATACATGTGGCTCTAGTGCCCCGAGATCGGATCATATTACCCCCTCTTCACATTAAACCTGGTCTTATGAAACAATATGTTAAAGCACTTAACAAAGATAGTGAATGTTTCCAGTATATTTCAAGGAAGTTTCCTAATTTGAGTATTGAAAAGCTGAAAGCATGCATATTTAATGGCCCACAAATTCGCAAATTGGTCAAAGATATTGATTTTGGTAGTTCAATGTCAGAAATTGAGAAAAATGCATGGGATTCGTTTGTATGGGTTATTCAAAATTTCTTAGGAAATAACAAGGGTGATGATTACGTTACGCACGTTGAAGAGATGTTAACTCACTTCCAGAATCTTGATGCAACATGAGCATCAAAGTACATTACCTGCACAGTCACTTAGATCGTTTTCCTGAAAATCTAGGAGACCTTGAGTGAGGAACAGGGCGAACGATTCCACCAAGATATCTGGACAATGGAGGAACGATACCAGGGTCGCTGGGATGCACACATGATGGCTGATTTTTGCTGGAGTATTCATAGTAACACTTCGTTATTCATCAATAGTAGAAAATCGTATAAAAGAAAATTCCAGAGCTTGTAGTTTATAATAATTATTAATTTATTTTCTTATTTTATTTCTTATTATAAATTTAAATAATAAAATATAAATTTTCTACTGCTTAATACATTTAAACTTATCCAATTCAAATGTTTTTCCGAAGAATAGAAACAGTATTGTAGGTAGGGTTTTGCCAAAAAAAATACATGAATGTTACTATGTAATGCATTTTCTATGTGAAAATTGTACATAGCATGTTTTCAAAATTCAATAAATCGAAACGAGAACATTAATTACTCAATTTTATGTATATCGAGAAAAAAACTAAAATTTTGTGAAAATGAGCGAATTCACTTAATTGTGAATAAATTCGAAAATTATCAATCAATTGTTATGACCGATATCTCATTTTGTTGCTTTTACATATGGCTTTGTGATAAAACAATAAATCTGCACAATTTTTGCCGTTTTCGATTTTTCATGATTTTTTTAAAACAAAAACATTTGCCATTTTTACGTAAAAAATATATATTTGGCTTCAATTTTTTCTTATAATTCCGAAAATAGTGGGCCGATTGAAACGCGATGTATAAACGGCTTAAAGGCTATGTAAATCTTAATTTTTCTAAATTTATTTTAATAATATCGGACTAGCACTTTTTGAGTTATCATTAATTATGTGAAGAAACGTCTAAAAAAATTTACAATTTTACTAAAAAAAATTTTTAAAAAAAAACCTCTCCATAGAATTTCAAATTTGGACCATATTTGTACTACTGGAACCACAATACATCAAAATTGTATAGTGGTTTTTCAAGCCTTTAAAATTTTTTCGATTTTGTTGCGTTGTGTTATCATAAAATACCATAGAACACCATAGGATACCATACAATACCATACCAACCCATACAATATAATATATTATTATAAAACATCATAGAATACCATACAATTCCATATCAAAACAAACTCATAAAAAACCATAGATTATCATAAAATACCATAGAACACCATATATTACAATACCATATCATATAATTCCATACCATTCAATTCCATGCGATAAGATACCATATCATCCCATTTAATACCTTAGATTATCATAAAATACCATAGAACACTAAGAAATACCATTAAATTCCATATTATAACAACCCATGCCACACAATATATTACAATACCATACCACACAATATCATACAATTCCATATCATTCAGTTCCATACCACTACAACACATAAAATACCATAGAATGCCATAACAATCCATAAAATACTATAGAATACCATAAAAATCCAATAAATAACATAGAATACCATACAATGTCAGCCATACCAACCCATACTACATAATACATTATAGAATACCGTACAATTCGATCTCAAAACAAACCCAAAAAATGCCATAGATTATCATACAATATCATATCATACCATACAGTATCGCAGATTATCATAAAATACCATAGAATGTCATACAATACCATATCAACCCATAAAATACCATAACAATCTATAGAATACCATAGAATACGATACAATACCGTACCATACCTATCCATACCACATGATATATTACAATACCATACCATATCATACCATAAAATTCCATACCATACAATATCATTGATTATCATAAAATATCATAGAATACCATAACAATCCATAAAATACCATAGAATACCATAACAATCCAGAAAATATTATAGAATACTATAGATTATCATACAATATCATACCATACCCATATCATGTAATACCATACCAACCCATAAAATATCATATCATACTATACAATATCATACAATACATTACAACACCATTCTATATCATACGATATAATACCATACAATACAATATCATATCATACTATTCAATTCCATATCATTCAAGTCCATGTTATAACAACCCATAAATTGTCATAGAATACCATAACAATCCATAAAATACCATACCACAGCATAACATACTTTTTTAATATAAAAATTAAAACAACCTGATTTTTTTTATTGATTTTATTTATTGTATATACGAGTATATAGATAAAAGAAATACAAATATAAAATAGTTTTTTTCTTATTTGAATTAGATTTTCTATTTCAAGTAAAATAGCATTTTTTTAAATCACATACTTCATAGTTCTGATAACTGCAATATATATTTTTTGGATACTTTTTATTAAGTTCCTTTAAATTTATACATCCAATCTCCTCTATTTTAAAAACTTTTTGCTGCAACATTTTTTCCAGCCATTTGCTTTGTTCTGTTCCTTTTATATTTTGGAATTTTTTAAATTATCTTTTAAAAAATTACAAACACTCTAAAATGATACTTCTCCTGTACTCCAGTCAACATGATGAAAATATTTTATTAAACAATATGCTTCTTTTCGCTTTTTTTGTGATAACCAATTGAAATCAAAAGGTGGTTTTATAATGAAATTGATGTATTCCTTCTTTAACGATAAATTTGTTTGTGTTTATCTTTTTTTATTTTTTATTGGTGATTTAAGATTTATAAAAATGTTCGAACTTGACCCTATAATGGTATATATTCAATGATACGATCGTGAACGACAAAACAATTAGCTGATGTGTTTGCTGGAATATTAGCAGCTGTTTCAAATTAAATTTTTATATCAATAGGTCCGCTGATTTTTAATTTGTTTTGGTTGCTAACATCTACTACTACTCGTATTATTGGAACTTTACCTTTAAACTCTTGAGAGGCGGTGGAGAGTCTCTCACATAATAGTTTTTTTGAAACCTTAGATTCATATCATATAGAATTACATAACGTTGATACGACTCTGAATTGAAATGTACCTTTGAATTAGTTAAATCACAATGAAGAAATTTCTTTTCATGTTGAAACGCAGTCAAAGCAAACCGAGGGGTTCTCTATTCGCTGCCAGCTTAATATTCCACACATGATTAGTTGTCATATTTAGTTGTGGATTTATATGACAATCCCAACTTGTAAATGCAATTGGTATTGAAGTGCCACTGTTTATTATTTTTATCATATTTAATTTACTAAAATCAGATAGTTGCACTTGAGGAATTCTGCACGATATACTTAAAATTGTTAATTTAACATTTTCAAAGATATTGATTCTTTTTATTTATGTCAGACTTGTGTATATAGATAAAACAAGACATTAAGTACGTGATAATGTAAATATGATAATTTTATTCAAGCACGATGAATTAAATTTTAAGCATATTTACATTGAATATGTTGGCAGTAGAAAAGACTTTGATCTCTTCATTTAGATTTAGTTATACATATATATATATATATATATATACTACTTACTACATCAGACGTACACCTATTAGTATTAAATGCAGTTGTTCTATTTACAAAGCTGTTGTTCCACGAATCTGTTTAATTGTGTTTAAAAGCTGTATACCTTTTTTAAAAATCAGTTTAGCTGTTTTACAAATCTGTTTAGCTGTTTTTAAAAGCTGTTTAGTTGTTTTGCAAAGCTGTTTAGCTGTTTTAAAAAGCTGTTTAGTTCTTTTACAAAGCTGTTTGGCTGTTTTAAGGCTGTTTAGCTGATTTAAGAATCTGTTCCGTTAAAAGTATATAACGAGTTAAGCCAGGACTTAAAGTTGGTGACGATACTAGTTTAAAATTATAATAATGGAAGAAAATATTTTAAAAGAGTTAGTGAAATCCAGAAAAATGTTAAAGAAAAAATTTCAAAGCATAAGACTTGGAGAATTGGAAAAATTTAATAATTTAGAAGGAACATTTAAGCCTTTAACAGAAGGAAGCGTATGGTATGATATGGTAGGGTATTGTAATATTTTGTGTGAGATGGGTTGGTACGGTATAGTATTGTAATTCATTGTGTGGTATTCTATGGTATGTATGGAATTGTATGATATTCTATGGTAATTAATGGATTGTTATGATATTCTATGGTATTTTATGGGTTGGTATGGTATGATATTTTATGGATTATTAAAATTGTCTATGGTATTTTAGGGATTGGTATGATATTCTATGACATTTTTTGGATTGTTATGACATGGAATTGAATGGTTTGGAATTGTATGGTATGATATGGTAGGGTATTGTAATATATTGTGTGAGATGGGTTGATATGGTATGTTATTGTGTGGTATTTTATGGAATTGTATGATATTATATGGTAATTTATGGATTGTAATGATACTCTATGGTATTTTATGGGTTTTTATTGTATGATATTCTATGAGTTGTTATAATATTCTTTGGTATGAATTTAATGGATTGTTATGGTATTCTATGAAATTTTATGAATTGTTATTACATGGAATTGAATGGTATGGAATTGTATGATATGATATGGCAGGGTGTTATAATAAATTGTGTGATATGGGTTGGTATGGTATTGTATGGTATTGCATAATATTCTATGATATTTTATGATAATCTATAGTATTTTATGATAATCTATGGTATTGTATGGGTATTCTATGGAATTGAATGATAATGTATTGTATGGTATTGTATGATATGATATGGTAGGGTATTGTATTGTGTGGCATGGTATTGTTATTAAACTAGAAAAATTAAGGGTTGGTAATGATAAACAACAAATTATTATCCTTTAATTCTTAACTGTTTACTATAAGCAAATATAATGGGTATTTTATCATTAAATATTCAAAAAGCATATGTTATTCTCTTTTTTAGATCCTATGGTTATTAAAATAGACATTTTGTTGTATTAGCATATATAAGGTATAAATATACACTGTATGAACTGTATCATAAGAATATGTTAGGCCAAATTTTGCTTTAAAATTATATTGTAGGGTATTCAACTTTAGAAAAAATTCTTCATTAAACTGATATTGTAGAGTATCAAACTATAGAAGAAGAAGAAAAAGCATTAAAGGTTTTAAACAGAGTGTAAAAGTTAAACTAACTGCAATTGCTTTATGAAAATGTTTATTAAGTATTATCAATATAAAACTAAATTCTTACTTAATTAACCGAGCAATAGTTACTTTTAGACCTTTAGCCTGTTGTAGTGAAATAGATCAGAGTCTGTGGTGATAATCAAATCTACAACCCTTATACTGATGACTGGCTCAGTGCCAACTATCCTACCGAGGCATCACAAGCAATAAATTTTGAATTCAATTTAAAATTAATAAAACCCAAAATGACAACAAAATACTATGGCAAACTAAAATTTCATAAATCATATACTGAAGTGTAGGCATAAGAAAAATAAGAAATTGTTGTGCGCATTAATTTTTAATTAGATACTATGCAGTTTGCAGATACACGCAAATAAGCATACACAATTTGAACTTGTCGATTTTACATACATATAACATCCAAAAAACTTAATAAATATTCATTCAAGATGGTAACCCACAAGCAACATTTTCACACCTCGCAAAATGTTCACTCCTTTCACTAAATAAACAAGTTTCGTTCAATTATTTCCCTTTTACATTTATTTTCGTATTTGATACACTAGTGATATTTTAAAATAGGGTTGTGACCTTGCGTTAAGGTTGAGCCTGGCAACATTAAACAGTGTTGCCAAACATTATAGTTGTGTGTGACCTTACTAAAAACGAACCGCCATGAATTAGAACTCTTATATTAAACACATTTAAAAAAAGTTTTTTTAAAAAGTTTTTTTAAAATGTGTTTCAGTTTTTTAACAAACTGAAATTCAATTACAAGTCAGTTTATAGTTTGCTATTGTTAAAAATTTCAGGTTATATCAGATGAAACAAAAAACGAACGTGTGAAAACAAAAATCAAAAACCTTCTGTATTTGTAATTTTTGACAGACATGTGCAATTACATATGGATTTAACATCTGACAAAGCCACTGCAAAATACATTTCGTCTAAACCACCTTTATTGCCATGCAGCATTTAAATACATTTATAAGGAATTTATGACAGTGTATGGAATCTATGGTCAAATATAGAAATAGTTTACTAACATGATGCAGCAAATTAATTTGTTTTAAATACCTACACAATAATAACACATATCAACATAGAAAAACTTGTTTAGCCAATCCAACTGATTATTATATGAACTTTGTTTTCTCCCATCACGTCACATATATCTGATAATGACACGATTGTGATTTTTGCTATATACTTCTCTTTCAGCCGCCATCCAGAGTCAAAGCCTGCTAAATTGCGCGTCGAATAGTGGCTTTTTGACTTTGAACAGAATTCTTATGGAAAGTTGCTAATGTAATGCCAATTCCTAAAAACGGAGTGGCTAATAACCCAGAAAATTGCCATCTAATTGCAATTTGTTCGGCACTTTCCAAAGTTAAGGAGAGTACGGTAAATCACCATTTTGTCAAATTTTTAAAGTCAAACTACCTACTAAGCGACCGTCAATATGGCTTTATGGTACCGTTCTATTCACCATTTTGGCGAATGTAAGGCAGTTTCTTTATAAATTTCCAAGGCGTTTACCAGAGTCTTTCATGGTACACTCTTGTCAAAACTTCTCGCATTTGGTGTCGGTAATAATTTCTCTCGATTTATATCGAGCTGAGTGATCGCAATATACGAATTGTAAAAGATGGGGTTTCGTCAAACGAGTTCAAGATTCATTCAGGGAGGCCGCAAAGCTCTGTCCTTACTCCTACTCTATTTCTTATTTTTGTAAATGACCTCCTATGTCAAACTTCCAACCATATCTGCTCTTTTGCAAATGACAGCAACATTTGCCATTCGTATTCATTGATTACAGACCAAACGTATCCGATGTTGCTGCTATGAGGCAGAACATTAATGAGACGCTTGGTAAAGACGTTGACCAACTCTCGGAATAAAATCGTGCGAATATGGTCGATTTTAATGCCCGAAAACCCCAAGGTTCCTCATCTGTATATATAGGTCGCATAATTATTAACGAATCAGAATCTCTTGATGTTCTGGGCATGAAGATTCAATGTGATGCCCGATGGACAGAACATATATTCAAGGTGTCGAAGGAAGCATTCAAGTGCCTCGGTTTTTTAAAACAGTGCAAGATATACTTTACTCCATCTGATCTCTTTACTTTTCATACCACCTATATCGGATCGCGTATGGAAAACAACTCTCATGTGTGGGCCAGTTCTTCAAAGTATATTTTGGAACTTCTCAACTGCGTGCAGGAGCGGGCGAAGGTTCTCATTAGTGACAGAAGGGTATCTTATTCTAATGACTCCCTTAAGCACCGTCACAATGTGGTTTATATACGCGTTTTTCCTTTTGTGGCCGATTGGCCGGTGCATCGTACAACGCATTACAGGGAAAATTCGTTTTTCCGGCCAGACTTTTGGTATGTGGAAAACTTTCCTGCTGAAATCTTCTCTGTCACTTTCAAGATGAATAAGTTCAAGTCGAATGTTCACAAGCACTACTCCGTCTATCACCCTTCCCTTGTTCCAACATAATCCAATGCATTAGTAGTGGTAATCCCCTGAGTTATAGTGGATCAACGCTAAGATTTTATGAAAATGTTAACGTTTTCACCAATTATTGTCATGTCGGAAGATGTTTTCTACCACAATTAATAACAACATCCACAGTATCGCTTTAAACAAGATATAATTAGTTTTAATTGAATTGTAATTGACTTCGAAGGAAAGAGGAGTATACAGTGGAAGTCACAAATGTGCCGTTATCTAATAAATGGGATGTGATGGGAGAAAACTGACTTCATATTGGCTAAAAGTATTTAAAAGTTTTAAAATGTCTACCTTTGTAATAAATAAAAAAAATGTATGGGCTGAACCGTTTCATTTAACTTTACTTAAAAAATTACCCCTAGTTCCGCGTATTCTGAATATTTTTATTTGAAAGAAATCATTTACTAGTTTGAACACTTTTTACTGTGTATTACGATCAAAACGATGTTAGAGTCTTATTTTTAAACAAATGGGAATTTGATAGAAAATAATTGTTCATAACAGGGAGTGGCTCTTTTAAGGGGATTTTTGGTTATCAATCAAATATAAAAAACTTCTGTTCATTCGAAACAAATACTACGACAATCCTAATACAAAGTACAAATTATTCGAACTAGTAAGTTATTTCTTTCGAATCGAAATACGCGGTATACCCCTAGAACTTTGTATACAAGACATAGACAAACATACATAGCCTGACGAACGGACAGCATCAAAACGTTCTGAGTTGATCGCAGTGGTTTATGATACTTAAACAAAATTAGGTTAAATAATAAAGTTCGGTCAGAAAAAGTTTAATAAGACTAGAAGTCACATTGTCAACTTTCGTAAAGAACAGTCAACCAAAGGCCCCATATAAAACACACTCTCGAAAAACACTTTTGTGCGCATAAAACCGCAACAAAAATGCTATTGTAATTAAATTTGGTCAGTCATAGCATTACAAGACTATAAATCACTTTATCAAATTTCGAAAAGATCGGCCAATTATTTACTATAGATCCCGTACCAAGCCCACTCCGGAAATATTCCAACTGTAGGTGGAGGGTATCAAAGATTCGGCATAGCCGAATACAGCACACTCACTGCTTTACAACTAAAATTATGCCGTTTTTCTTACCATATAAATTATTAAGTTCATTTTGAACCCCATCTTCACCGCGTCCACCACTAAGTACTCCAACTCCTCCACTGTTTGCTCCAACACCAGAACGAGTAAGAACCTCAGTCTGGGCATCGTTTTTATTATCGGCATCAAAACTCATCATGTTAAAATTTACGCTATTATTGCTGTTACTTAAAACTATATTATGCTCTAAAGAGTCTTTATGGTATAGTGCCTTGTCGCGGTGAAAACAGTTTTGAATTCGATAACTATGTGTTTCAAAATCACTGTAAATCGGTTGCTCACATTGACCGGTATATTGCGAGAGACGATGCTGTTGTTGTGGTTTTTTATAAAGTTTTTCGTGAAATTTCGAAAAGTATTTTAAATTATTGCTTAAAATTTTATTTTCCGTTTCAACTCGAGGCAAATCTTCTATCAGAGACGGCGGTCCGCTACAGATCTCATCAAAGTCGCTGAAATTGTCAGAGGCGTTAGCTGTCTGATCGTTGTCTTCGCGGCCATCAAAATGTTCAGAATATTCAGCTCCATGTCTTTGTAAACCATACGAGTTGTCACTTGTAGGTCCCCTGAGCGAAGATACAGGAGCCTGACCCGCGCTAGCTGAACTGACTGTTCCACCGCTGCCAGTTCCACAGTCTTCCGTGTAACTGCTACCTACAACGATGCCAATACCAAACCCCTCATAGAGAGTATTGCTGTTTTCGCCTGTTATGTCACAGTTACAACTGTTACTGCTGCTGCAGCTGCTACAGTAACTGAACCGTTTTTTATTGGAGTCAACTGTCGATTCGGCGATTTCAGAGTTCTGGATCGGTGAGTGTGGCCTGCACTTCGTATGTTTAGGTGAGGAATTCGTGGCACCGCTGCCACCAGTAGAGGATTTCCTAGTGGAATTCCTTCGAATTGATTTTAGTCTTTTATGGTATTCACTTGATTCGTGTGTGTCGAATTCGTCACAACGACTTGTGTTAAAGCTCACCCTCTCAGGACCATTAAGAGGTTTTAAATCGCATGTAGTAGAATAATTTAAGCTGACATTAACGTGGGATTCGTAAGATGAGTATTCTTCTTTAAATGTCTGTTGTTGTCTTGAATTATGTTTGTTGTCGTTTAATATTACGAAGTGGCGTTTCTTGGTATTGTTATTGGCTGGTATTTTTGTTTGTGTTGCAGCAGTTTTATTCAGCGAATTAGGTAAAATTTGGCATTTAGCATTTTTACTTAAACTTATGATATTTGCTGTTGCAGAAGGTGGTTCTTGTGTAAGGAATTTATTACTAAATTCAGTTGTAAATGTTGAGTCGTCTAAAAAGGTATCGGGTTGTTGTGCCACACACGTTATGTCATATAAAACAGCTTCATCGGCAAGAATTTGACTGTCTTGATGCTGGTAATTCGTGCCACAAGGTGGTTCCTCCGTTCGCAATGAAGCATCAGCTTTGCGGTCCACAAATAATGTTCGTTTTCGCAAGTGATTCCTTAGAAAAAAGAAAAAATTTTATTTGGTTATAAGTTTATACTAGTTCAGTTTTATTGCATTAACACTAGGGATACCGGTACCGATATATCGGCGATACTTCAGATTTTCTGATCTATCGGTATCGGCGATATTTTACTGTCGATACGACGATACTTTTCTCATTTTTGTAGAGTTTTTTTGAACAAACAATTTAATTTTCTATGTTTATTTTTTATAACAACTAAGAGAATTAAAGGAAGAATATAATAGAACTGAATACGAAAATTCTTTTGTTTTAATTCTTAACCGTTTTGCTTTGCACCCTTGCGCAGAGGTATGAAGTATATTTCATCCAAGACCTTAAATTTTTTTTAGATTTTTAAAAAATATATTGACACAATATTACAGCTCATACTTTAAATTTCGACCACAATGTACAGCCTTCTTTGACTGTGTAAGTGCCAGAAATTTCGTATGATTTGTTACAAGTTTTTGATTATTTGGCTCTTTTAACAATGACATCGTGGTAGTCTAAATTTTAATATTTGTCATATAAATAACATTTTTTCGGTCTTTGAAAAAATTTTTTTTAAGTCAACCATATTATTTTTGATAGTTTTTATCGCATCGCACATATAAAATTTTTTGTAAATAAAATTTTCTTTAAAAAAATATAACAAAAAAAAAGTACAAAGATGCCGAATTTCTTAAGTTTTTGGATATTGGAGGACTTTAACACAGAGTGGTATAAAGGCGCGCAAGTAAGTACTGTGAGTTTCACAACCAAATTAGGCCATGTTTCATTTTTATCGCCTTTTCAGTGATCCATATTGTTAAAAATTAAAAACTGTGCTTTCCAACATAAAAAGAATTAAAAAGTAAAATTTTTTATTGAAAACATCGAGCAAATCTCAAAAACAATTCAAAACGTTAACACAGCGGCTTTCAGCTACTTCACCTAAGTACTAAACCCAACCATAATATGCATGAGGTCGCTTAAGTCAACTTAGGCAACTGTGAAAATACATATAAGACATATGTGGCCAGCTATAATGTACTAACTGAAACTTTTCGTTAAGTTTCGTCAAATAGCATTTGCTTAAAGGCTAGTTCACACTCTTACACTTTGTATATAAAAATTTAAGTAATATGTTAAAGTGTGATAATGTGAATGCAATGTGTTACGAAAATGACAAGTATTTCGAAAAAAATTTGACATCTCACTTCATCGACTTCATCGTTTTTTGAAATTTTTATAAACAATAATACTTTCCATTTGATCAGGGTTGCATTTTAACAAAAGCGTGTTCATGTGTGATAGTGTGACTACAGACTGTTATGTTACGTTATATTTTTTGACAGTCGCAACAAAACTCATTAGATTTCCATCACAGTATTTTGGAACACGTAAGACTTGTGCGATAGTGTAATCTAGCCTTAAGCAAAGTGCCAAACTGAACGCACATTCCGTACGGAATCAGTTGTTTGTGCTTTGTTACATAAATAAAAATTGATAAAGAAAAAGAGTAATTTATATGTTTTTATTTTGTGTCTATTTTGAACATATTAATAAGTATTTACAACAATCACAAATTTTTGTATTCATAAAACGCTGCTTTCATATATAAATACAGGGCTGATATTTTTGGTACTTTTTAATTTGAAGTACTCGTAACGAAACAAAGTATGCACACATATGCAACATGGATTTTTAGTTTTTGTAAGTACATTATGGCCACCTAAAAGTCTTTTTTAATTTCCTTATGCATTTGACAGACTCTTCGTTAATTTTTGACAGTAATTTAAGCAAATTATAATTATAAAGTTATAGGGGTTTTGACGAAATTTCCCACTGTGCATAGTCATGAAATGTTCTCTCATTATTACATTATTTATTGGTATTTGCACGTTTTCTGCCTTATTCCAATAATTGGCACTTAAGAAGAATTGATAGATACCTTAGATCGCGTTATAATTCTAGAGTCGCTGATCCGCTTGTTTACGGGCGCAATGGCACGTTGTACCCGTCATTGTATTAACAACAATTATGATCTTAGTATACATATATATTGTGGCTCCTTATGAGAGGCGGAGTTAGTTCAACGATGTCCACTTATTTTTCTGTCACTGTGTCTGTCGAAATGGGGTTTCCCTAGACTTCAGATATGATGGGGGGCTAGGTTGTTATATATTAACATTACATATAGTTAAAAATAGTTTGACAGATCGGTCCAGAAATTCCAGAGACCATAACCATAACAAATGTGTACATAATGTGTATAAGCAATGTTTTAATTTTTTTTTTATTAAATTTTTTTTTGCAGAGCACAAAAATTGTTGAGTTCTTTACGACAGGGCTGCCAACGTTTAGAAACCTTTCCTGCATGATCCACAAATTTACAACCGTTTTGATAGCGTAGGGAATTTTTCTGATGATCTGTAAATTTTTTTTTTTTTAAAAGGATTAAACAAAAAGAAGCAAATATATCCTTTGAAGATTGGCTTTTTGCTGTAGACAATGTAAAGATAAATTATGTTTCTAACAATCTAATTCACGAATGGCTTCAGAATGACAATAAATAGTTTTTAAGATCATATAGGGAGTGCAATTTGAAAAATGTGTCTTAAATATTTTATTAGGGTCAAGAAGGGCTTAGTGTGGGTTAACCGTATGTTACATAATATAAATAATAAAGTACCTTTTTAACCAAATATTACTAAGACCAAATAAATAAACCACCAGATATTTTTTACCTTTTAAACATAATATTTAAAAAACTACCCGTTAAATTCTATTTCTCCACCCACTTTTTAAGGTCAAGGGTCATAAAATAATAAATAAACTGGTATTTCGGAGAATGGCCATAAAATATTTCCACCTGATTCAAAAACGTGTCTCTGGGGCACCTGATATTTTGCAAATAAAAGTCAAATTTAGTACTACGTGCGACCAATATTACTTATAGGATTAACAAAAAAAAACCGAAATTAAAGGCAGAAAAAGACTTAGGAAAAAACCCCCCAGAAGCCAGAAGCCAGCAGCCAAATCAACAGCTGAGCCTAGTAACGCCAAGAAAGGATTGGCAAAAATAGCAGAAAATAAAAGCGATAAAGAGGGAGGATGAAAGACATTGTATTTGAAAATTTGTAAAACTTAAACACTTCATCAGCTACAAAAAATTAAGTGTAAAAATAATTATGATGTAAAAGGATCTAATGTGATTAAGATTAAATTTTATTGATTTATTTATCTTTTTATTTTTATTATTAATATGAGATATTATTATTAATACAATTATATATTATATATTAATTTAATTATTATTACAAATAAATAAAAAAAATTTAATTTGTCAACATTTCTATTCCTGAGATTAACATATTGTGAGTATTACAGTATCGAAGGTATAAAATGCTAGTTAGGTATGTTACATACCGTCGCAAAGGTTAATTTATCTAGTTTCTCAGCATAAGTTTTATTTTCAAAGTTTTAGAAACACTTACACACAGAAAGGAAAAATATCAAAATAGTGCATATGCTAAAAATTGGAAACCCCTCGTCTTGAGTTAGAAATTATTTTTATATACATATCCCACTCGCAGCCTAAAAGGCGACCAAAACTTCCTTAGAGGAAAAGACATAAGCTTTCTTTTGAGCAAAAAAAAAGTAACCACTCAAACAAAATTAAAAAAAATGGAAGAAATAGCCATCTAATTTGTTTGGGCCAAATTTGGCTAACACCAATATGTAATAAGTTACATCGATGAGAAAGAACACCTGTTTGACCCCCTCTAACTCAGAAACTTGTTGAAAATTTGTGTATAAGGTACTATCCAATAGGACTAACCTTGGTGCAAATTCCATCCAAATCGAAAGACATCGGTTTCAAAAGTTTGGTCACTTGACATGAAATCCCCCATATGTATGAATATCATAATATCAAACAAATTAAATTAATGACGACACATGACAATCAGCAACAATACACCATCACTTTAACAAAAACTCATGATCAACTGTTAAATTCACAGCAAAACAATAATAATAAAACTGATACACCAAATTAAAGCCATGCATTCGTTAAAAAAACCAAGCATTTGCACAAAACCCATATTTGGTGTCTACCTCTTCAGCATACACATACATATCAAATGGGGTTTTAAATTGTGTACCAACTTCCAAAAAAAAATGTACTTTTTGGACCTTCACGGTACCATTTTTTTTTAATTTATTAAAACAACAAAAAAAAGTACATAAAAACTCAATTGTACACAAAAAAAACAAAAAAGGAAAAATTACGAACATTGAAAACAATGAAAAATGGAGAAATTTTATAAATGGATTTAAAATTTTTTACATAATTAATTAAATAAAGCAGCATATTAAAAAAAAAAAAAAAAAAAAAAAAAAAAAAAAACAATACTGATGTTTTGCTTTTAGTTTCATCGTCTGTGGTCAAAAGGAAACAAAAATTGTAACACATGTTTTGACTAATGTCGCCTCGTCTGTGGGTACCATAATTCCCCTTTTACAATGTGGCAAGTGAAAGGCAGACAGACGAAGTTTGTAGGCGAAAGAGCAAAAAAGTAAAGTGTGTCACGCATACAGCGATACACTTGCCACATTGTAAAAGGGGACTAAGCGCTCTATACACCACAATTCTAGTCGCATTTTTAAGCGCATATTACATTAACAATTTGTTGTACAACATAAATGCAATGAAAAAGACTAAATTATTTGTTTGCTATACTAAAAATTCAGAAAGGTGGAACAATGACAAATTTTTAAATTGTACCAAATGAGTCATGGTAGTACCACGGTACTTTAGAAGGTCAAAATGTACCAAAAAAGTGTAATTGTACCAACTTCAACATCCCTAATACAAATAATATTTTGTCTCTCTCCTGTTTAGCAGAGCAAGGAGAAAAATAATGCGAGTCAGTATTGCAAGAGAGAGCTTGCAATAACATGAGACCTAAATCGGTTATTAACGCCATGGAACTTTTGGAGATCGACTCAGCGATAATTTAATTCGTCAGCAGTATCCTGCACAACAGGCGTATAAAATCTAATTTGGGCGCATCGAACATTTCCAAAAATACGACTAGCAGCACAAGTAGGGGTACTGTTATCATCATATCAGTGTTCAAGGCCATGGAAAGTACGTGCTGCAGAACTGTTGCATATGCGGATGACATGGCAGTTGTGGCTATGGGTAAGTACCTATCTCAAACTATTATCGAAGCCTCCGGAGTCCGCAATGGACATCCTACTGCAATGGTAGCAGAACTGTGGACTGGATGTTTATCCTGCCAAAACGAAACTTGTAATTTTTACATGGAAGTACAAAAGTCCTCATTTGTTACCCAGAGAATAAATGAGGTCTCACTAAAACTGTCCGATAATGCCAAATACTTTGGACTAATATTGGACAGCAAACTGAACTGGAAGACGAACACCATTTCCAGGACTACTAAGACGGCAACTGCACTATGCTGCTTTTAAAGGGTCATTGGCCTAAACAGGGGAATCAATCCGACAAATGTATACTGGTTATACGAATGTGTCATCAAGCCCCCTCTATTCTACCGCGCAGCTGTTTGGTGGTCGGTACTCCAGCGGAAGAACCATTAAGCAAGGTTTGAACCTATATTGAAAATGGTGGCAACATCGGTAACAGGTGCTATTAGAATTACCCGCTCTAAGGCACTGTTTACGATCTTGAACTAGTTACCACCGGGCATATTGGCGAAAACTTTAGCTGCATACGCTGCGGTAAGACAAAAGCTCTTTAGGGCATGGAGAGAATATAACAACGGACATGCTAGAATTCTGTATGATATAAATTGGCAAACGGAAGTTGATTAAGTTACACCTGAGCCAATCTAAGCATTTTGAATAGCATGGCTCACTACGATGACATACTAGTTCCCGCGGATGTGATACGAATATTAACCGACACACACTGGTTCATATTTTGAGAAGGCGGCCAAAATAACTTTTTATTTTTATGTTCTCCAATTTTTAAATTATTTTATTCATATGAAAGTGAATACTAGTAAACCTCGGCAGCCAAAAAATTTTAACCCTACTTCAACTATTTCATTGAGAACAGGGTGGTCCAAAATAGACTTTCTCAGCATTTGATTATACTCGTAGCTATGAAGTTTTTAGTAAGTGTTTTAAGTGGAAATGCTCATAATTTGTTTTTCTAGATTTTTTGACAGAATAAGTTTTGTGTATTAATTTATCTTCTTAACTATTAGCGACCTGTAGAACTATTTATTTTTTTTTTTCAAATGTCAAAATTTCCCTGAAACCTCTTACATTATAGAGCATAAGTCCTGAGCGTCAAAATGAGTAAAAAATCTATACTCGCTTGTAGTCCGGACTCTAACTTACATTTCTATACCCAATTTTACACCGGCCGGCTCCGACCTTGCGAACTACAGCAATTTTTGTGACCCAAGGTAAGATATTCGGTTCAAAGGTGGTGAAATATTAAAGAATTTTCGGCGATTAAAATAGTTCCGCCCACATTAATTATCTAGTAGGGTATTCATTTAATCGGGCTATTGTTTTAATCGGTTAATCGCTCGATTAATTAACCAAGATTTTAGCTTAATCGGTTAATAATCCGTTAATTTTGTAATTGATCGGTTAACCGATTAGGAAAGTTTTTTTTATAAATTAAGTAATTTCAAAAACAAAAAGGCATAAATTATTTATTATTTGGAGTTTATTAGTAAAAAAAAATAATTACTTAACAAATATAACAATTTTTGAAATCAAATAAGCAAACAAAAAAATAATTCATAAATATGAGTTACATATTTTTTAATTAATACATAAATATTCAGCCATGTCACAGAGTTATCTGTTAATTTATTGCAGCTATGTTATCCTCTTAAAAAATGTGAAAACAGAGTTTTTTATGTTTAAAAGAAATGCTAATAAAAGGTCAAATTTGTATTTAAAAAAGAGGTTTCTACGTTTCAAAGAAGTGGTAATAATAATAAAAAAAAAAATAAAAACTTCTAACAAGAGTATTAAAATTCATGCATTCTTCTTCAGTATTGTTTAAACAATGGCCAATTTCTGTTATAAAGTTCTTGCTGATATATATTTTCAACAGAAAGATGAAAAAGATATTGAGTTACACATAATAAATAATCCATTCTTTAAATTATGCCACGAACAAGAAATCAAAATTAATAAGATAAGAATCAAACAATTTTAAATTACGTAAAGAAAACGGTACGTTAAATTTTCTAAAAACAAGAAAAGGTTTTACTTGCGCAACCAAGAATGGTTAACAAATCAACTTATATTTAAGAATTTGAAAACCGTTCAGGAAACTGGAAAAGTGGGTCGACCAGCAAAACCAATTGACAATTGTAGTGAAAGATCACGAAAACGCAAGCTTGCAAATATCAATTAAGAAATTGTGATAGCGAGGGTTTGGAAAGGAATTGTAGATTTATAATTTACTAAAAATTTTCTATGGCTGTGGGAAGAGAAAAAAAAATTATGAATTTTCAATAATGTTAGCCTTGATTTTTTTGGTTTTTATATATTATGACAAAAGTGAAAAAATTATATACGAGTCGGTTGTGTGTGGAAACAATTTGAAGAATAGAAAAAAAGGAATTTATTGAATATAAAAACATAAAGTTCGGTTTTATATTGCAAATTCATTGGGATTTCATGGTGTATTGCAGATTAAGCCAAAATTATTGGTGGGTATTTAGTTTTTTTTTGTGTTTATTTTGTCCGGTTTGGAAATTTAGTAAAATTGGTTTTCTTTAGGATTCATATATACATTGATAGGAGGAGGCCAGTGAACGCAGCCTGTGTTGGCTGTTAAGGGTCATTTCGCGGGTAATCGCACATCAGTTGTGCACGCCAAATTTATCCAGCGTTAACCACATTGGGGAGAATCGGAATATTGTTTTTATTATTGTACATTGAGAATTGTGCAGCATTCAGTTCACGTATAGTCAACACCTAAACACGGGTTCATTTACGTTGGGACCATAAATTGCTCTCTAATGTGGTAAACCCCGCTATGACTACCATTAACATCTTCGAGCTCGTAATTAACGTTACCTATTTTCCTTTTCACCACTGCCTCTATGCCCGTTGGAGCCAATTTGGCACTAAAATTCGCAGCCAACGAACTTTGCGCGAAATTGCGCCGGATTACCATTTGGCCCACGTTAAATTCCCGTTTTCTAGCCCTCAGATTGTAAGACCTCAAATTTCGTTCATATGCCTCCTTCATTTTGTTCCGTATTGAGTCTCGTAGTATAGTGAAATTGTTGCTCGTCTTTGTGACAATAATAATTGTTAGGATTAGTAGACTTTTTGTCGATTTTCACTATTAGAAATAGTTTATTTGGTTAAGATAGTTTTTTTTATTTATTTAGAGTATTTAGGATTAGTTTCATTGATTAGCCTTACGAATTTAGGTGTAGGTCGTTTTCACAGATTAATTAGTTTAGGGTATTAGATTTAATTTGACAAAATGCCTACAATTCGTAGCAACGAGAATATTCCTGTTAGTGTAGATCAGGAGCCTGGAAATTTAGTGGATCAAGAGGCTGGTGGGGATGCACCACGAACGAATAACACCAGGGGAAGGCCGAGAACTAGATTGCAGGTTCAGAGAGAGGCAATTAGTCTGGAAAACTTACAGGATGTTCGCACTAGTCAGATTGTTGATGGATCTTTGGTAGGTTTTAGGGATGAAATACAGGATATGATAGTAGATGCGATTCGGAATTGAAGTGTGGGGCATGCTCGCTTAATTTCACCGGATAGACTACCCAGGATTGACCACGGGGATCCGAACTTGACTAGGGGAAATTCTTCTGTTGGGAGAAACAATAGGAACACTTTCGGACCGAATTGTTCGGCTGGAGGTTTCGAAAGAAACTCTGAAAGAGTTCTTAATTTAATTAAGAATTGGAGAATTCATTTCACCGGTGAGGTGTCCGATATAACTGTAGAGGAATTTATCTACAGGGTGAATATTCTTACAAATTCCAACTTAAGAGGCGATTTCGATCTTTTGTGTGAGCATGTTCACGTCCTTTTCGAAGGAAAAGCCTTGAAGTGGTTTTGGCGGTTCCACCGTGGTTGTCAATATATAAATTGGATCGATTTGTGTGACGCTTTGAAACATCAATTCAAGGACGATTGTACGGACTTTGATATTAGGGACGATATGTTGCGCAGAAAACAAAGGAATAATGAAACATTTGACGAATATTATGACGCCATAATATGTTTATGTGATAAATTGAAAATTCCAATGTCTGATTCTGATCTGTGTGAAACTATTCAGCGCAATCTTCGACCAGAGGTCAGACATGAACTTTTGCACCTGCAGATTACCAGAGTTGCTGAGCTGCGACGTGTGGTACGTCGTCGTGAGAAATTCGTCAGGGATATGGCTAGGACTAATGACAACAGACGTAATTGTGCGAAAGGACAGGTATCGGAAATTGTGACGGCGGGTGCTGATATGGACATAGTGGATGACAGTGATGAAAATAAGGAGGTTTGTTTGGTAGTCAAAACAAATAGGTGCTGGAATTGTGATAATTTTGGTCATAGCTTTGTGGACTGCCTGGAGCCTCGAACGGTTTTCTGCTATGGGTGTGGGGCTAAGGACTCTTATAGGCCTCAATGCTTGAAATGTTCTCAGAAAAAGGGAAACGTCCTGAGGGATGTCCGTTCAAACAAGAACGGGCATCCGAAACTGAATTAATACCTCAAGATTGTATTTTTGTTAATAATGAGAGAACTTTGACTTTTGAACCTGACATGATAAACACACCGGATGTTACTACTAAAGCGAATGTGGGTATAATGCATGCCTTACAACGACCATATCATATTCGGCTGGAAGAATATAATCGTATCAGGAGTAGAATATTTAATGGACCTGATATAAAGGCAACACCTAACCGATCCTCTCGTCGAATTCGTGAATTTTACAAAAGGCGGAAACGATTGAAATCTTTTGTGATTTCGTCGTTAGTGACAAAAGTGAATGATAATCGACCATACCTTTTATTGAATTTGTTTGAAAAACCTAGATTTGCTTTGCTAGACAGTGGTGCAAATATTAGTGTCATTAGGGGTGAATTGTGTGCCGGTCTGATTCAGGGGGGAAACTTTAAACGAGGCGTGGGTACAGTAAAAACTGCCGACGGTGAACAACAACAGGTTCTAGGAACGATGGTACTGGACATTTCGTACAATAATCAGACAAAATCTATTGAGTTTTTATTAATTCCATCGATAACTCAGGAGGTCATTTGTGGAATGGATTTTTGGAAACAATTTGGTATCAAAGTTGCTTCCATGGATACTATCAGTGAAGTAGTTTCTGAGGAAGACTTGGGAAAGATAAAACTCAATGCGACCCAAAAACAACAACTTAAAAAAATTGTTGACTATTTTCCAAACTCGGAACGGGACGGTCTCGGCTGTACAACCCTTATAGAACATCGTATAGACACGGGAACTTCAGCCCCTGTCAAACAAAGGTATTATCCCATTTCACCACCTAGAGAGAATTTTGGCGCCCAACGTCGGGCCTCAGTGGTCGTAACTTTAAAAGTTTTGTTTGTGCAATTAGATCTAGATACTGAGGGCCTTGAACTTATTTGTGTGTGTCGATTCTCATATAGAATTTCCTATTTATTTTTTTTTAGTTTTTATTTTATTTTATTACTTTCTAAGCGTTTTTTTTTTGTCACTTTGGTTAGGTGTTTTGTTAATTTGGATTTTATTTGTTAATCAGTGATTATTTTACGGTTTTCAATTTCAATATTAACATGGTATGAGACAATCGTGACCAGGGTTTAGGTTCGAACTTGATAAGTTATTCTGGTTCATATCGGTTCAATTATCGTTTGACTTTTACTCTATATTTATTTTTGGATTTCCTCTTCTCAATCAAAATTTGTTACTCTGATTGATTTTTTTTTAGTGTTTTGGATTAAAATTTATTGAATTTATTCGTTTAATTTCCAGCATTAGATAATCGATATTTCATTTAACTCAATTTCGGTTTGGATAAGAAATTTTAGCCTAGCTTAGAAAATTCCATCGAATTCGGGTTAAATATTTATTTTTTTTTTTTTTTTTTTTACCTTTTGAGGATGAGTGTTTTATAAATTATTTATAGTTATTGACCCATACTGAGATACTTCATCGAGTAGTGATACATTTATTATTTCTGAGATTTTCGCATAATTTTAGCAGTTTTTTTTAGTATATACATATAGGATAGTTTTAATAACATTTTTTTTTCCTTCCTTATTCCTTATAGGTTTTAAGTATTAGTTACTTGTTGCAAATTTGGTTTCTTTAGCTCTAATTTTAATTTGTTTTTTTTTTTTTTTTTTTTTGTTCAGGTTAATTTTGTTTGTTTGTTCTTGTTGCTCTCTATCTGAATAAACTTTATAACTCATTACATTGGTTTACCAACTCATTCTTATCCCCTACTCAAAGTAGGGGATCATATTTGGTTTAAACCAAGATTTAATTTATTGTTCATTAATTCGTTAATTTTTTTTTTCCTAAATCAATTTTTAAAATTCAAAAATAATTAAAATGTTCTCCAATTTAATTCTTAAATTAACTTAAAATCTAATATTATATGTTTTTTGGCATTTCAATGCATATTTAAATTTAAAATTCCTTTAATTTTTGCTCTCATTTTGTTCTTATAATGGTCACTTAATTTGGAATTTCCATATAAAAATAGATAAATATTTTAATACCTACACATAAAAATACAATTTTTACCTAATCCACAAATAAGCACTTTTCATTCGCTTTGAATACATTTACACACACAAATACAGACATACAAAACCTTATCAAACATACTTATACTCTTATTATTCACACTCACTCAACGTATATTTGACATAAGCAGATCACGCATCAAGTCTTCCGGCGCCTGTGGACAACGATGGATTGAAATGTAAGTGCATTATAAATGTCATTATTCGTTTATTTATTTGAACTCTCTTACACTCAATTACAATTCGGGTTATTTTTGATACGTAACATAATAAAGTAAACATATTGGTTTTTTTTTTTTTATTACTCATTTGAAATAAAAATTTAAACTTTCAGTAGTAATGAGCGTGGCAATACTTAGCGAACTATATCTAAACCATTAAGTTACGTATATAATAATAATCCGTCATATATATTCTTCAAGAACACCTTCCACATTTCATTTGAACTCATAACTTTAAGTTATGGTATTTTATTATTTGCACAATTTTACAATCTTCATTTGAGTAAATGGACTTTATTAATTTTTATAATGACAGTTTCAAATAAAACTGACTAAATTTACAGTAAATAATTAAACTTCGTTAAGAAGTATATTATATACATAATCTATTATATATAGTTGTTAAATTATTTTTATTTGTTTCCTATTAATTTAAACTTAATTATTAATAAATCGTTATGTTTATAACATTATTAAAAATGGAATAAACTTTAAGTTTTTCGTATTAACGAAAGGTGAAGTTGGAAGTATGGGTTAGGTGTATTCTTTTAGTTTTTAATTGGGTTGTCAATCAACAGTTCACTTTGACAGCATGGTGGGAGGGTATAGACCGGTGTAGCATATTAGATCTTGAGCTACCCCCCACATTCATCCGATAAAGTTTTCTTTCTATTCTCTCCTTTGTATGGAATCGTAAGTTTTTTTTTGTTATTCAAAGCTACCTAAATTTAAAATTTTCTGCTAGCGATGCATAATTCTGTTTCAAAACTAAAAAACCAACGCAAGTAAGAAAAAAATTAAATAATTGAAAAAAACTAGTGGAAGCGAGCCCCAGACGCACGGATTTTAAAATGTATGCCTACACCAACTGAAGAAATGAAATTTACTTCAGAAGAAGCCTCTGCCATATTTTTGGATTTAAACTGGCCAAAAATCAGTATACAGAATTGCGAAAGCGAACCATTGAAAAAAATTGTGGAAATTTTCCAGCATATCGGGATTTAGTTTCTGTCAAAAAAGAGTGCTAACCCTTAAAAACGGCTATTACTGAAAGTTCAAGTTCAGCAGAAGTAAAATTGCAGAATATTCTCGAACACACTGCAGAACGATTATTAAATACACTTGATGCTGACTGTATAAAAAAGCTTGGAAATTTACCATCACTTTAATTTCTAAATGGGGATGTGATGGCAGCTCTGGTCAGAAACAATGCAAGCAATGTAATGCAGAAAATTCATATATTTATGGTATTTTTCGTTCCATTACGTTTAAGAAAAACTTATGTATATTGGCTTAGAGCCGTCAGCTGGTAAAGCTTCATAAATGGATGTATGGAAAAATGAAATTCCCTCCTCAACAAAGTATTGCAGACCAATAAAGTTTGTTTACAAAAAGGAAACTTAAGATGTCATAACTTAAAGAAGTTCGAAAATAAATATCAAATTAAAAAATTTTAACCGGCAATATTAAAATTTGATGACCAATGTCTTGAAATTAATGAAATGTTCCTTACAATGATCGATGGAAAAGTTGCACATGCTTTAACCGAAACAAAGTCTTCGTTCGTCAAGCTGCACCATATGCCAAAAGACATCAAGTCAATTAACCCAACCCCCATCACAAGAGAATAGTTTCAATGAAGCATATGAATTTGGAATGTCCCCTCTTCATGCCAGAATTCGTTTTATGGAGCATATTCTTAAATTGGGCTATGATTAGAATTTGGCCCGTTATACGAAACAGTGAGAAAAAACAAAGAATATATTGAAAAAACGAGGCAAACAAAAAACAAATTCAAGAAAAATACCTTCAGCTATGCGTTATAACTGATTAGCCAAAACAAGGAGAAGGAAACTCAAATAATGGAAACACTGCAAGGAGATCCTTTTCAATAAATACTCTTGAAGACATGTGCCAATCACAATTGATAAAATTCTGTATTATGGGGAACAAATAGTTCAACACAATATACTACGAATTGGAGATCTATCTGAAGAAGCGCAAGACTAAACTATCAAAGTTATTTTTTCTTCCATTTTTTTTTAACCAAAAAGGCACGTTTAATTGCCATACGCTTAATTGCCTAATTCAGGTAATTGCCTTAAAAATTAAGGACTTAACCATGTAAAACCCAACGCAACGCCCAAGAATTATATTGAAAACAAAAACAATGTCATAAATATTTTGTAATTTTGTTGTTGCTTTCTACAGAAATTCACATTGCGTTTTAAAATTTCAAACGCTGCATAGCTTGAGGCGTTTTAAAACGGTACATGATTAAAAATTTGTATGACATTGTTTTTGCTTTCAATGTTATTCTTTGGAGTTGCGTTGTGTTTTACATGATTAGGGCCTAAACTAAAACAAGTTAGAGTGCTATATTCGGCTATGCCAAATCTTTGATACCCTCCACCGACAGGAGCAGGCTCTATATGATAAATACATGTATATTATTAACTAACCTTCACAAAAACAAACGTCAGCATTAAAACTAGTCGCGTTTTAGACCTGAATTAAATTATTGACCGACAATGCGAAAATTTTATGCGTTTCTTGTTAGAACTTTGAACTGGCTTGAGTAAATTATCATGATTCGTAACAGTTCTAGCCGAACAAAAATGATTTTTAGGAGGGTAATTTGTATTGGACCTATGGTAAATTATGAACCACTCATCCCAAAATTCTGAATACTGATTTCTGCTATTACACAAAATAAATTAGAATAAATTTCAATACAGCAGTGTAATTAGATTTAGCGTTAGCAGGGAATTTCACAAAATTGCATTATATTTTTTCTGGCCATATGAATTTAAGTAAAAAATTTTACCGCAATATCTATATCTGTGATGCTTTCAGGCGAATTTAATTATTTTCCCAAAGTGAGCTTTATTTGGTTTTAGGGGCAATAAACTGTTTTCCGAGAGTAGGGTTTATATGGGGCTAGGGTAAATTATGGACCAATCTTCACGAAATTGGGCACTGTGATTTCTAGTCCTATAAAACTGTGACGTACCAAATTTGATAGCATTATTTATTGCGGTTTTAGGCGTACTAAACTGTTTTCCGGGAGCAGGGTTTACATGTGACCTAGTGTAAATTATGGACCGATCTTCAAAAAATTTTACAATGTGATTTCTGGTCCTATAAAACTGTGACGTACCAAATTTAAGTATGCTGGCGCTATTTATTGCGATTTTAGGCCTACTAAACTGTTTTCCACGAGAAGGGCTTATATGGGGCCTATAGTCAATTACGGACCGATCTTTACGAAATTTAACAGTATGATTTTTAGTTGTATATGGCGAATTCGTGCAAAATTTAATGTCATTCCGTGCATTATTCCACCATTTATGTTAGTATTTGTATAAAAATTATCAATGTTTTTGGGGTGGTGGTTCCACATTTTGATTCACAGTTCTGATCCTACTGAACCGATATTGCTGGATTTAAATCGCAAACTGCTAAGGATAACTACAAGCAATTTGAGACCAAGTTTGTTCTTTTCTTTTGCGTTTTTCGAAAGACGGACAGACAGACGGACATGGCTAAATCGACTAAGAATTACTCAAGGAGCCAGAATATATATACTTTATGGGGTCTTAGATGTATTATAAAAAAGTTTCACACGGAATGACAAACCTAGGAATGGCAACACTGGTTTAAACAGCTGACGCACGTTTCGTGTTTTGTTTCACTATCAAACATCTTCACTTTGGTCTATAATTTAACCAGAGTTCCGAAAAATTCATATATGATCGCTCATATTTAACCATTCATGAATTTTTTCATGAATGAGGAATTTAAAACGTGTAATTTTTTTCACAACCATGAATGAATTGTGAATTTTTTTGCCAATTCATTCATGAGCGTGAGGAAAAATAAATTTTTGCATTTTTTCAGTCATGAAGAATGAGGAAACAAAAAATTTTCTTTACGCTCCTTACCAGTAATGTTGTTGTTGCTCGACAGTTTGCATGACCACAGCACGAAATGCCTTTGTGTGTATTTTGTTTTTGTTAAAGGCAACGAGACAAAGTGTGTGTTGAATTTTTTGTAGGCAAATATTATTTAAAAAAAAAAACTAAAAGAACTGCACATATCATCATCTTAAATGCAGAATAATATAACATCACAGTTTTCATGAGAAGCAAAAAACGTTGTAAAATGGACATTAATTGAGATATAAAAGAAATTTTAAATATTAAGAATAAAAATGCGATAACCGATTTTTTTTGATAAAAAAATATTATTTTTACTGTTATTTATTTAGTTATGTGTGTTACGTTATTTTAATTTATAATTCTCTGAAGTATTAAGTTAAACAATCATTTAAAACATTAAGGCCGGGTTTTTCAGATGCGGATTAAGTTTAAACTTAGTTTAACGTACTCTGAAACGCTGATTTATCCAGCGAAATGTGATATATTTTTTATTATTTTATAAAATGCCAACATTTAAAGCAAAACTAAGCTGTTCCGTCAAAATTTTGTATACAAACTTGGTAATGGCGGCACAAATCTCTTTTCAGATTAACTAAGCTTAGTTTAACTGAGATCTCAAAAACCCAGCCTAAATAATTAAATATTTCTGTTAAATTACAGGTATAATAGAATATAAAGATAATGTACATGGTTATAAATGAAATACCGCGTTTAAACAATGAATTTAAATATGGTTAAATGCACATATAAAAATGATAATCACACAATTAATATGCAGCATCATTGGGAATGCGTTGACATGGTGAAATAAGTTTGATTTTCTGATGCAGTGCAGGCAGTACTGCTTTTGAGAATGTAGAGATGTTATATTATTAGAGATATTATTATGACATATTATTTATAGTTTTTTATTTCTAATTAGAAGTGGATTAAACTAAAAAAAGTACTTCATTAAATTTAAATATAAATTGATTTTAAAAATCCAACCGTATAATGAATTTTCTCAATTGAATTTTTCTTTACAATAAACAAGTTTTGTAAAAAATTTAACTCATATACATATATGCATATTTGTCTCCATATAAGGAATTATTTCAAAAAAACTTCTGCAAGAAGTAAATTTTAATTAGTTAATTTCTGAAAAATTTAAATAAGAAGAATGAAAGAGTTTATCAATTAAAAGTAGTATTGATAGCAGCCCGCGTATTCAGTGAACGAAAAAAATAATACTATTAGTATTTAATAAAGCCGTAAAAGGATTAACACAAAATTTAGCTAAACAGTTTATATTCCAGCACTTGATAAGAAATCCTATTATTCTAAAGATGTAGAAGACAAGTAGTTTATTATTTAACACAAAAGGATTTATAACAGTCTTTTTGAGGATATTGATGAATAACGACTTGGAAGAATGCAATGCTAACAAAAATACCAGATTATTTTAAATAAACGTCGAAAAAATATTTCTATTGTATTATAAACTTTCTATAGTAATAATGTAGATATATTTTGATCCAATAGCAACAGATTCATTATAGGGAAATTCGACTATATTAAAATTTATTAAAAAGTATATATGTACATATATAAACTCATAAGGTTGGAAACGAAATAAATGATGGGAAAATCATATCATAAAAATAATGGCAGTCTGCTGGAAGCAAAAAACTAAGGACCTGCAGATGGTACTATTTATTCTTGGCAATTCACAGCGTATGGGAGTGCAATGGGTTAAGCTGTGAAATTTCTAACAGTCCAATGTAGAAGAAGCTAATAGTCATACTTAATAGAGGTTTTGCAATACATATATATATATATATATATATATATATATATATATATATATGGATTCGGTTTATATTAATTTTATAGCACTGTTTTTATTTTTGCTTATGCAATAATTTGCAGTTTGATCACTTAACGTGAATCGTAATCAATAAAAAAGTATATTTCAAAATTTTCAATGATACATTGCTTTGCATTTTAGCAAACCATATGTATAATGTTGTAAAAAATGCTTTGATGCTTTTAAAAGGGATCGTTTTTTTCTTAAGAGCCTGTTTACATGAAGGGACATGCCCCTGCGACAACCATTATTTTTATTATATGATTTTCCCATCACTTATTTCGTTTTCCAACCTTATGAGTTTATATATGTACATACATATATACTTTTTAATAAATTTTAATATAGTCAAATTTCCCTATAATGAATCTGTTGCTATTGGATCAAAATATATCTAAATTATTACTATAGAAAGTTTATAATACAATAGAAATATTTTTTCGACGTTTATTTAAAATAATCTGGTATTTTTGTTAGGATTGCATTCTTCCAAGTCGTCCTTCATCAATATCCTCAAAAAGACTGTTATAAAGCCTTTTGTGTTAAATAATAAATTACTTGTCTTCTACATCTTTAGAATAATAGGATTTCTTATCAAGTGCTGGAATATAAATTGTTTAGCTAAATTTTGTGTTAATCCTTTTACGGCTTTATTAAATACTAATAGTATTTTTTTTTCGTTCACTGAATACGCGGGCTGCTACCAATACTACTTTTAATTGATAAACTCTATATTTAAATTTAATGAAGTACTTTTTTTAGTTTAATCCACTTCTAATTAGAAATAAAAAACTTTAAATAATATGTCATAATAATATCTCTAATAATATAACATCTCTACGTTCTCAAATGCAGTACTGCCTGCAATGCATTAGAAAAGCAAACCTTTTTCACCATGTCAACGCAATCGTAATGATGCTGCATATTAATTGTGTAATTATCATTTTTATATGTGCATTTAACCATATTTAAATTTATTGTTTAAACGCAATATTTCATTTATAACCATGTACATTATCTTTATATTCTATTATACCTGTAATTAAACAGAAATATTTAATTATTTAATGTTTTAAATGATTGTTTAACTTAATACTATCATACTTTCGTTGATGATTCGTCCTTTTGATTCAGAGAATTACAAATTAAAATAACGTAACACACATAACTAAATAAATAACAGTAAAAATAATATGTTTTTATCAAAAAAAAAATCGGTTATCGCATTTATATTCTAAATATTTAATATTACTCTAATATCTCATATAATTTCCATTTTACAACGTTTTTTGCTTCTCATGTAAACTTATGAAATTTGATGTTACAATATTCTGCATTTAAGATGACGATATGTGCAGTCCTCTTATTTTTTTTTTATTTCAATAATATATGCCTACAAAAAAAAAACAACACACACATTTTGGTTCCCCAGTCAAGAAATAATTTTACAAAAAAAAAAAATACACACAGACTAAACGTGCTGCCTGGCGGGGAAAATTTCAAGCGAATCACTTGTTAGGCCTTTAAGAATGTTTACAATTGAATTTTTAGTAAACTTTAAGTTATTCCAATCTGCCTTTTTTGAAAAGGTCTTTAAGAAAGGTTTTAATTTAATATTTTACAAATTCAAATATTCTATTCTAAGATAAGGCCTGTCGCAGTCGTTTTATCAGTAGTTATGTTGGAACGTGTTGCAAGTTTAGTTATTAATTTACTCACTTCGTATTATAAGCCACAACAATTAAACTTGGATAAAGCTTTATTCTTAAATCTTTTTAGAAGCCCTTCCAGAAGTGTCTCCAATGATCACGGCTGCCAATGGAACCTAACCTAACCTAACCTGGTCTCCAATGACACACCTTGTTATTGGTAATAAAGTTGGAATGCGGTTGGGAGATCTTATGTCTGCAAAAAGGCCTTCTATAAGGCCTCTTTACTACTTGATTTTCCCGCTGGAAATGTTTGGGCAAATCGCATTTTTTTTCCTTGTGAAGAATTTTAACGTGAATTTTTTCAAATTTTTCATATCTGAAAAATCACATATGAATTTTTTGTTTTTGCTCACTCCTCATGAGCGAGGAAATTCAAAATATTTTTTTCCTCACCCTCATGAGGATCAATTTCCAGAAAATTTTTTACATTTTCACGCTCGCTCATGAATAAAGAATGAGCGAGCGTTTCGGTACTCTGAATTTAACCATGAATCGTCTTACAAACGAACAACGCTTGCAAATTATTGAATTTTATTTTCAAAATGCGTGCTCTGTTAAAAAAGTTCATCGCGCGCTTCTTCCATTTTATGGTCAGTTGAATCGATTTTTGGCTCAATGGGTACGTTAATAAGCAGAATTGTCGATTTTGGAGTGAAGATCAGCCAGAAGCATTGCAAGAGTACAGTTTGGTGCGGCTTATGGGCTGGTGGCATCATTGGACCGTACTTCTTCAAAGATGATGCGAATCGTAACGTAACTGTGAATGGTGAGCGCTACCGTGAGATGATATCCAACTTTTTTTTTGCCCAAAAAGCAAGAGCTTGACTTACATGACATGTGGTTTCAACAAGACGGTGCCACATGCCACACAGCACGCTTAACAATGGGCTTATTGAGAGGCGAGTTCGGTGAACATTTTATTTCACGTTCGGGACCGGTCAATTGGCCGCCTAGATCGTGCGATTTAACGCCTTTAGACTATTTTTTGTGGGACTATGTTAAAGCTCATGTCTATACACACATGCCCGCTTCAATTGACGCATTGGAAGACAACATTGATGCATTTATTCATGAGATACCGGCCGAAATGTTGGAAAGAGTATGTCAAAATTAGCCTTGGGCTTAATCGTTCGTTTAAGTGATTGGTCATTATCGTTCAATTCGAATCAGTGAACGAGGTCGTTCTTTTCGTTCAATCGTTCATTTCAGGTCACTTTGTCTTTTGTGTCAGTGGGTCTTTTGTGTCAGTTTGTCTTTTGGGTCAGTTTGTCTTTTGTGATTTTCGTTCAGTCATTCACAATTGATTGAATACGGCAACGTGTTAAAAGAAACAAGTATACATATAAAGATATAGCATATAGCATATTCGTATAATAAATACATATGTATACAAGAATATAATACAATAAAGTATAACATATAAACCACAATCGTATTGTTGTTTCTTTTCAACCAGTTTTTCTTTACACAAGTGAACGTCTGACAAGAAGACCCAAGTGAACGATTGACCGAAATTGAACGATGAAACTGAACGGCCGTTCATCGTTCGTCTGACTGATCCGTTCAATTGAACGAGGTCGTTCATGACCGACACAACTCTAGTCAAAATTGGACTAAGCGGATGGACCATTTGAGGCGCAGTCACGGTCAACATTTGCATGAAATATTCTTCAAACATTAAATTATATGGACCGTACTATCGATTCAAATAAAGATTTCATGCATTTTTCTGAATTTTATGTGTTTTTTTTTAACTTTCCTATAGCTCTTAAAAAATCACCCATTATAACCTCATCCACCTCAGTGGTGGTGGAGGGTATAAAAAGAAACAAAGGAATTACACATAATATGTTTGTACATAAATATGTATGTATATAAGTATATTAAATTTTGTAATAGATGTACATTGATGTAGTTTGCGATATTATTTCAACAAATAATACCAATTTATCAATTATTAACGTAGATAAATAAAAAAAAAAATTTTTAAAGATGCAATTTTTACCAAAATTAGAAACTAAGTGGGCCAGTGTAAAACGAAGGAAAGATAGATTTGTTGAACAAAACGAAGTTTGGTTGGAAAACATGTATTGTTTTGGTAAAGATATTCCAGAATATGAAGAACCAATGTGTTCTCATGAAGTCAAACGTGGTCGCCCTTCTAAAGCTTTTGAATTTTGCAATCTCGTGCTAAAAGGAGTAAAGTACAGCAGTTAAGTTATAGTTATTCGGCAGAACTTATTTCATCGGCTGCAAAAAAAATTAATAGGGATGGAAAATGTTCAAACATGTTTAGTCCAGAAAAAGCACTAAGCCTCATTATTGATGCTGGTTTATCAAAACATCACTATCAAATATTAAGATGGAGTGTTTAAGAAATTGGATGTGATATTTTCCCCTCATATCATCAAGTTCTTGGTGTTAAAAAGGAATGTTATCCTTAAAATTTGGAAGTTCAGGAAAACTATAGTAAACTCAGTATCAAGATTTACATCATCATACTGTATCCAGTAGCTCGTTTCTGTATTTCTCGCATCGCAAAATTTCTTACATTAAGCCTAGTACTCTGTTCAACATTTCACGTGAAATGCTGTCAAAACCCATATGAAAAAAACTTGTGCGGAATTTCTATGAAAAAAGGTTGATAGAGTTGTACTCTGTTTAATTTGCGAAAAAGTTGCGAAATGTTTCTAGCAACATTTTTTTTACAACTGCGAAATAATATAAGCTGCACTTATTTCACGTGGAATTTTAAGCAAATGAAAAAAGTTTAAACTTTATATTAAAATGAGAACTGCAAAACATAAATAACACAACCGGTAACAGGTTTTCATCAATTTTTAATTTTATTTTTACTTAATTTTTTATTTATAAAATACTTTTTAGTAAAATACATGTGGGTTTTGTTTACATATGCAAAACAATGTCGCATACTTTGAAAGATTAAAAACGTCAAATTGTGCAAACTCTCGAGATAGGTAACATTGATACATGTCAAATTTTTCGCATGAAATAATAGATGTTGCTGAACATTTTTCACAAATTGGAACAGAGTACTAGGCTTTAAGTGTGAAACAAAAATTCCATCGTTTCTCGATTTGTGAGAAAAAAGTGTTTCTGTATTTAAATGCGAGAACAGACAACACAGATTCTGTTTTAACTGGAATACTTCCAGTAATTAAGTGTCAAATGCAAGCGAACGTCAACGAAGAAATGTATATAATAAAAATAAGGCTGCCAGATTTAAAGATTCATCTACATTTTGACGATTTTTTTTTTGTTCCAAAATTGGCAAAGTGACAATTTGCTGATTTTTTTCTAGTGACGATTCAGTCTTTGAAATTAAACAATTTTAAATAGTTTTATATGTTTGTGTATTAGGCACCACAGAAAACCGAGATCTTTAAAAACAAGGCAGATTAAAAAATGTATCGGCAAAAGCATCGAACGAAAACTGTTTAATTTTTATTTGCTTGGATTATTTAATACATTTGTTTATGTGATCAAAAGATTAAACTATTACCCCATTTTTCAGTCAATGCACTTAAGAAAATTTTTGCCTTTTATTTTGCCCAAAAGTTTTTATTTTCTTTCAATATGATATTTTGTCACTCCTTTGTGGGATTTCTGCACGGAAAAATAACAATCGGGTTAAGGAAAAATAAAATAAATAATTTTATTTAAATAGACCTCAAGCTTACGTATGTATAAAATATGTATTTTACCCATGAAAAACACTCAAAAAACTAAGTGATTTACATATAATTTTTTCGACACATTCAATCACTTGTGTTGTGAAAACAGCACATTAATGTTTTATTTTTTTTTTTTATTATGTGTTTATATGATAAAAATTTGTGATTATATGATAAAAATCGAACAAAATTCGTCAAAATTAATTTTAAATTGTCCGAACAAAACAGACGATTTTTTTATTTTTTCTTAGGAAATTAACGTTTTTTTCACAAATTTATCTGGCAGCCCTGCATAAAACAAACACAATGAAAGACTAAAAAAAATAAAATAACAATATAAAACAATTGTGTTTTATGTACTTATTTTCATCATTTAAATTCTTTCTTTTTAAATAAAAAAAAAAATAATAAACATTCTTGTGTACATACATAATTTGGGCTCCATTTTTTAAAATGTTTTTTTCTCGCATCAATTTCAAATATGACTTATTTTGACAGTTCTTGTGAGAAACTTTTTGCAAAATATTGTTACAGAAACACTTTTTCTCACATCCTTCCAATAATTGCTGGAAAATTATTTAAATGACAGATAATTCTCGCAAAGTAAAAATACAGAAACACTTATGTGAGAAAAACCATTTTTTGTTTCATATTGCACTGTTTTTGTCATTATTCACTTGTTTCATGCGGGATATTTTACGATGCGAGAAATACAGAAACGGGCTACAGAATATTGAAGGCGGAAACGAAAGCTGAGACAGAGGTACTTCCAAATCAACTACAACTAATTTCTTAATGGGGATGTGATAGATCTGCAGGACATAGTGAATACCATCAAAAATTCAATGATCCAAATTTAAATAAAAAAAATTTTTTTTGACAAGTGTTGTTCCTCTCAATTTGAAATGTATTAATGGCACAAATAATTACTGGCGAAATGCAAGGCCATATTCACCAACTTTTTGTAGGCAAATGTTACTTCTGAAGAAGTTGAATGGGTGCAAAATGAAATTTAAGATTTGAAAAAAACTGTTGTTAACATTTATGACAAAACTTTTGAAATTTTACATGCTCCTGTTTTAACTATGATTAATGGAATGGCTGTCATATATGTCAAGCTAAGCCAAGCGAAAGGAACAATTTGGTCAAAACCAGTTACGGAGGAAGGGCTTCAATTTGGAATTTCCCCTTTGCATGCGAGAATAAAATTTATGGTGTGCATATTGCATATAGCATACAACAAAAGTTTGAGAGTAACAAGTAACAAAAGGTGGAGATTAACAAGTAACAAAAGGTGGAGAGTAACAAGAGATACAAAACATGAAAGAGAAGAAGCAAAAGCGGAAATCTAAAGATATTTGAAATTGGTTCTAGGCATAAATGTGGACATGGTTAAACAAAGAATAGGCTCAACGAACGATGGCCTCTAGATGGTTTTTTTGCAAATCCTTCCATAATCAAATAAAAAACACGAAAATTTAAGCTTGTGTAGCTGTTTCAAGCGATGTAGCTTTGTTAACAAGGAAAATATTGCATTTTATGTGTTCATTTTGTGTGAGAGGTATCGTGGTTGTTAGCAGATCTGGCTAATGTTTTCACTATTGGTTAATATTATCATAAAATTTCAATGAGCAAAAAATTGTAACTCTACAATGATTTTTAACTTTTGTGTTATATGGGAAGGAGGCGTGGTTGTGCTCGGATTTTTTTCATATTTGCAGTATATTTTTATCACAACCAAATATTGGTTTCCTTATATTTAATGCCGCCAATGGTTTGAAGCTGAACCACTGTGTATTAAAATGGTTTGACTAAAAATAATACCCGAAAATAGTTTACTAGTTCACAAAGTGCTCTAAAGTGCTAAGTATTAAGGTACTATTTTAATCTAAAAAGCACTTCTGTGAACAAACTGCTGCAGTATGATATGATAAATTAGTGTAGACATTAAAATTAAATGACCAAATAGCAGATTAATTGTAATGAAAATTAAATTTAATGAACTTTAGCCTGATTAAAAAATAAAAATTTGGATTAAAAATCAGTATTTTCAAGGCTTATGGCTTATTTTATTCGTTATTTACCTAGCCTTCCGATAAATTACAAAAGTGTAAAAGTTTTGCTCTTAAAATTTGTATTATGAAGGTTTGAAAACAAAAAAATATCACTAATTCCGCTTTAAAACATTTACCGAAACTGTTGAAAATATAAAAAACTATAGTTAAGATGGCTAAAAGGGAGTTTAATTCCAAGTTATTCGCTTGTTATTCTTTCCATATTGGACCACCCGTTCTCAAGTCATGATAAAATATAGTAGCATATTCGACTTATTTCGAGCGAAATATTAATCATGCCAACAATAGTGAATAGTACATAAAATAAACATAGTACTCATTTTGAAAAAAAAAAACAAGTTATAGTGCTATATTCGGCTGTTCTGAATCTTTGATACCCTCCAGCGACAGGAGTGAGCTCTTTGTGATAATTATTAACTAAGCTTCACAAAAACGAAGGTCAGAATTAAAATTGGTTGCGGTTTATACCCATATTAAATTATTGAACGACAATAACAAAGTTTTATGCGTTTCTTGTTAGAATTTTGAACTGGCTTAAGTAAAATATCATGATTCGTAACACCTTTAGTGGAACTAAAATTATTTTTAGGAGGGTAATTTGTATTGGACCTGTGGTAAATTTTTGACCAATCATCCCTAAATTCTGAAGACTGATTTCTGGTATTACAAAAAATAAATTATAATAACTTACAATACAGCAGTGTAATTAGTTTTAGCGTTAACAGTGAATTTCACAAAATTGCATGCGATTTTTTCTGCCATATGAATTTAAGTAAGAAATTTTACCGCAATAAATATATCTGTGATGCTTTAAGGCGAATTTTATTATTTTCCCAAAGTCTGCTTTATTTGGTTTTAGGCGCAATAAACTGTTTTCCGAGAGTAGTTTATATGGGGCTAGGGTAAATTATGGAGCGATCTTCACGAAATTTGACACTGCGAATTCTAGTCTCATAAAACTGTGATATACAAATTTTTCTTAGGATAGCATTATTAATTACGGTTTAAGGCGTTCTAAACTGCTTTCCGGGAGTATGGTTTATATGGGGTCTGGAGTAAATTCTGGACAAATCTTCACAAAATTAAATTAAACTGTTATTTGAAGTCCTATAAAATTGTGACGTACCAAATTTTAGTATGATAGCGTTATTTATTACGGTGTTAGACGTACTAAACTGTTTTCCGGGAGTGGGGTTTATATGGGGCATAGGGTAAATTATGGACCGATCTGCACGAAATTTGGCAGTATGATTTCTCGTCCTATAAAACTGTGACGTACCGAATTTTAGTATGATAGCGTTATTTATTACGGTTTTAGACGTACTAAGCTGTTTTCCGGGAGTAGGGTTTCTATGGAGCCCATGGTCAATTATGGACCGATCTTCACGAAATTTACCAGTATGATTTTGTATCATTTCGTGCATTATTTCACCTTTTATGTTAGTTTTTGTATCAAAATTTTTTTTTTTTAGGGTGGTGGTTCCACATTTTGATTCATAGTCCTGATCCTACTGAACCGATGTTGCTAGATTTCAATTCCAAACTGCTAAGGATAACTACGAGCAATTTGAGACCAAGTTTGTTCTTTTCTTTTGCGTTTTTCAAAAGTGAGCGTGTTTTCAACAGATGGACAGACAGGCGGACGTGGCTAAATTGACTAAGAATTACTCAAGGAGCCAGAAAATATATACTTTATGGGGTCTTAGATGTATTATAAAAAAGTTTCACACGAAATGACAAACTTAGTATACCCTCATTCACCACAATGGTGGTGGAGGGTATAAAAAAAAAACAAAAACAAAAATTCATAAAAAATGGATCTATTTAGTGTAGTCAAAACTTTTATATGCTTTTTTTTAGGTTTTTTGTAATTTAATTTTTTTTTTTTTGGTAAAAAAAAGTAAAATAATCCACGTGCCAAAGTATTTACGCACATATAAATACACTCATAGAAAAATGCATCTTCATATTGATAATACCCTAACTAACATCAGAATTGTGACATGAATAAGGCGAAAAGTGACATCAATCCAGTGATGAACATCATCCCAAAATTTTGTCATATTGTATGCGTCATCTACGCTATGACTACAGTGACATCATTTTTTTTTCACTGATAGAAAGGGCGTCATAACGCTGATGTATTGTAACATCAGTACAGACAAACTGTCATCAGTGCGATGGCAAACTGTCATCAATGCGATGGCAAACGTTCATCAGTGCCCTGACATAATATATCATGTCATAATATATTATTAACATTATTTTCCAGTTTAAAAAGTAACATTAGAAGCAAAATTTCCTATGTTCTATTTTTTTTAAAATTATTTATTTAAATATGTACATGAAATTTTCACAGTAGAATTATTACGAAACCCATATCGGGCATACTGCTGGTGTCTTATAAGAGTTCTTCTGTTAATAAAGGGAGGAATAAAACAAAAGTGAAACAAACATGTGTAACGGGTAAGTAAATAATGATATTCTCTTTATTTGACTAAAGGCCAATTACAAATACTCAATTTGATGACTGTTTGTTATCACACTGATGACATCCTTTATATCCTGTGATCGTTCGTCATTGATGAAATAATTTAAATTTTTGACCCTGATGACAATTTAGCAAAGTTATGTTAAGGCTGACATCACAGAGATGTAAAGTTTCATGGGGTCAAAAACGAAGACACTTGTCAAAGTGCTGATGTCAAAATACATCAGCGCTATGACGCCTTTTATACCACTTAAAATCCCACACAACGTATTTTCAAAAGTTGACAAGTGAAGAAAAAAACGTTATAAAATGGAAAATATTTGCAATTTGGAAACAAACATTTTAAATCAGGATTTAAATAAAACAAGAAATATATATCGGATAAAAAAAACTTTTTTTTTAAATATCCTTAATGCTGTGTGGCTTACGTTATTAAGAAATGTTATTTCATGAAACAAAATAACGTATCATCAATCTAAATATGTATAAAAAAAAATAAAAAATTTTTAAAACCTGTGTTTTTGCTTAACATAAAATAGTTTTTTTATGCTGTACCAATATACCAATATAATACGTTGTAGGTGAAGAAATTATTATGCGTGTGTGCTGATGATTGACCCATTTGAATCATTTTAACTATGTACGTCCGGCTGGTTGGTTATTGAGACACTTGTCTTTGGTACTTTCATTTAAATTGTCATACTGGTAAGAATCGGTCCATAATTTCACATAGGTCACATACAAACTTCTTTGCAGAATAGAGTCTTTGTGGTGAATAAACATATAATTTTGTTGGTACACACAAAAAAAAATTATTGTAAGAGCAAATAATTTTAGCATTTGACGATTTTGCTGGTGGGGTAAATAAAAACTTGTTGGACAAAATGAAAACCTTTTGTCGCAAGAAATTTTCAAACAATATTTTTTTTTACCGCAACAACATGAAAGTATTTGAAGTTTTTTAACAGCAAAATTATTTGTTACAAATAGAATAACATTTGTCGTTAAAGGTTTTCTTCTGAAATAACGGCACTTTGAAAATTGCTGTTGACGTAAATGATTTGGATTTGCATGAAATAACTATTTTTGTTGCCATAAAATATTTATTTTTTCATTCAAATAATATTACTGTTGTCGTAAAAAAAAATGCACTTGGCAATGACATGATTGGTACTTCATTATCATTGCGATCAGTATTGAGTCGTTGTGAGCTTTTCAGTTATTTCACACCGACAAATAATTAAAATGAATATTATTCGCAACAAGTATCAAAGATAAACTAAATTTACTGTATTTTGAAAAATATAAATCGGCAGGAAATCTTGGTAAGTTGATGAGATACATTCTTTTCTCTAATTTATTGCATGAAAAATATTTTTACAGATTCGCGACATCTTTATTTCTTTTATTTACTACATGCGGTAATACCATCTATATCTGACGTCCAAAAGGATATGATTGGCCATATAATAAATATAAACAATCCCTACAAGAATACTACAAGAATTTTGAGCACTATATTGGATAAAGTTTCTATTAGCTTATTAAGTATACATTCACACGTTTCATCTTTTGATGCTCAACTCTTGTGTTTTAAGGAGAGGGAAGCAAGAAGACAAGGGGTTCGTACGGAGATGCCTGTAGTCGGGCAGTACGCTTTGTGTTCTCATTCGCAGGTATATGCACAACAATGGCTGCATGTACATTTTTTTCTTTTCTTTTTCTCTTTGCTTTGAATAAAGGTAATAAACTAACCGAAACTCTTGTGTACATGTGATTTTGCCTCTCTTTCTAACTAATTAATTCCACTCGACTACGGAACATATATCTGTACTGCTTACTACGCTGCTTTATATTAGTTAGTGATCGCGTAAATAATGGTTAACACTAACTAGTTAGTCATAACGTAAACAGAGGTTAGCACTAACTAGTTATTCATAGCGTAAAAATTGGTTAGTACTAACCTTTATAAAATAAATTTTTTTTTATTTTAGTTTTAAAATAAACTTTTTATTAAAAAAATATAATCAAGCAGGCTTCATTAAAGTACATAATAGGTGTGGGTGCGGGAGCACGTAACGTCATTTCTGTGGCTGCTCTATAATGTTCCTTTCTCACATGGGCGTGGATGTCGTTTTGGGATCTTATTTATAAAATTTCTTTTGTAATGGAGGAAAACGAATGAGTACCAATTAATTTCTCGTAGATCATATAAGGAAATATTATTTTGTTAACAACTTGTGAGTAAAAAGCCGAATACATACATGCATACATACTTGAAAAGCCATCAGGGTTTTAAATATTTGGTATAATTTGCCTCTATATTATCACCACCAAATCTTTAACGAGTATCCAGGCCAAAGCAACCCCCCGAATGACCGCTACCTGTTGGAAGGCCACTTCTTTTAACACGACTGTTTCGTACATGAACTGTTATTTCCTGAAAATTTACCACCACGTTTTCTGGAGCCGCCATCAGTACGCCCTCCTTTACTTTAATATGCAACGTAGTTGCAAAGGAGATAAGCATATTAATTTTTTTACTTAACATGGCAAATAACTTTTGTAATATTTAATTTAAGCCACAGACAGAACTAACATTTAAACAATTAAATTTTTTTTACAAGAATCGACAGGCCAAGCGTATGAAAAAATTATATTAAAAGTTGGCGTCATATGTGCAACGAATGTAAAATTGTGTTAGCAAATTGTTTGTTTTTTAGTTTTGGTTATGCATTTTTTGTAAGGATTTGATCCAATGGGAAGATGATGCCAGATCCCTTGCCGCGAAAGATAAGTTTACATTGCAGCCTAAAGACAATGAAATATACTTAATACTTCAAGAAGTAAAAACTGATTTTTTTTTAAAGTTTTCAATGCTTTGTTATATTGCAAGAAATGAATGCATATTATTTTAAAGAAATTGAAATATTTTTAAGCTCAAAACCCCGAAAAATAAATATTTTAAACAATAATCTTAAAACTGCGAGAATTTAAAATAAATATTTTCAAACTAAAAATAAAGTTTTCATTTATAGTATATACTAAACCCCTGCACGAATGCATTTGTTTCTTGTACACAAATGTCAGCACCAAATTATTGTTGTGTCAACTACTGTGATTTTTTTTTAAATAAGCTCGAATGATCCATTATGAAAAACCAAATCAATGTTAAAACAGTAGTCCGTTTCAAACAAATCAGTGTAAAGCAGTAGTTGGATTTAAATAAACCAACTCAATCCATAATTTGATTTGAACGAAAAAACAACACACAACAATTGTGTGTCTATAATACAGTTATGTACGGTAAAATTTTCAATTCACAGTGTGTGATCTTGATGTTTATTGCCGATTGTTTCTCAGATTTTGATCGTTGTATGTATTATTTTTATATTAATTTTGCAACTAATAGAATTACCTTTTAATTTTTTTTTTACTTTTAAATAAATATTTGATAATATGTTTTGGTAATAATAAAATAATTTAAAATAAAAACTTAAATATTCTATAAAAATATTTTTCATCTTTAATTGTTTTTTGCTTCATACAAATCTAGCTAGTCATACCTAATAATTGAAAAAAAAAAACAAGATAATTCATACTTATCACCTATTTTGCTACAGTTCTTTCGAGTGATTCGTGTGATTTGGTTTAGTTAGAGTGATTTGTTTTGCTTTGTTGCTGTTTGGTGTAAATTCCGTACTCTTTACACTTCGTATTTGGTCGTTTATAACACACTATTTACAATTAATTTGCAATTGTGTGTTTTTATTTATTTTTTGTTATATGTGTTTTGCACAACATAGCATTTGATTCGTTAGCAAAGAGTGAGCGACAATCAGTATTTAAAAAACAAACGAATGTCTTGAAACGGCTTTTAAATGCATTTGTGCAGAGGTTTAGTATATACCTAAACAATTTTTGCATCTGCGACAAATTTATATTGAACTGTTGAGGTAACAATTTTTAATTTGCGACAAAAGTATATTTTACCGTTGGGGCAACAAATATGACATTTTAGGCAACACTTTTAACTTTGCCTGAACAATGAATTTATACTTTGGGGCAACAGAAAGAGACTTGTTGCTACAAATGCAAAATGTTGTTGGGCACAATCCGAATGTAAATTCTATTTGAATCAAAATCAAATTTTCTTGGCATTACAGTCTTTTTTTGTGTGTTTAAAAATATTTTATTGGTACCTAATTTATGTAACCAAGTATCTGGTCAAATATGGACCTATTGTAATAAAATGTTATTACAATAGGACCATATATGACCATAGCTCCTATAAAAATACCACATCCGAAAATATTGTAAATGTTGGTAATGATATCAAATTTGGCTATCATAAATTTTATAATTGCTAATATATTTTGGTATTGCCCCATATAAACACGGTCTCCAAGATCATTTAAAGACAAACAAATAGATTTTTAAGTTTTTTTTTAAAGTTATGTTATACTATTACTTTTAAGATCGTCTTATTTATAAGCATTCAGTAACTGTTTTTGTAAAAATTATTAAATATGAATTATATGCAACAGTTCATAAAAGTTTACTTGCAAACAAGTCGGGCATTTTCACTGTATATATGCATACATATATCGCATTTGCTCATTAATAGTGTACAACCTCGAAATTTTTTTTCCAAAAAGTGAAAAATAACTTCGATGGTAGCACGATATTTTTACAGTGACTAGATATCAATATTATGTGTCGATTTTTTCCAAAAAGTGAAAAAATTAAACTTTTGAGTTAATACAGTTTTGTTGAAGAAGTGCGATATTTAATGTGTTTTTAATATATTTTTATAAATATTTCCATGAAAATAACTTAATAAATATATTTGTTTATAAAGTTGCCCCTTTTTCTCTCAGAATTCCCCTTTTTGTGCCACTTTTATTTTGAAAATCCCCTTTTTGTGCCCCTTTTTGAAAATTTTGGACGGTAACGCGGGTGATTACAACTGATTTAAACGAATGCTGAAAGTCAGTAGTCGAGAACAATTGAACGTCGACCTTTAGAGGTAACATTATGCGTTTTATACATAAAATACCGTCCAAAACTCTATAAGCCCTATTCAAATTCTAGCAATGTGTGTTCGGTAACAGGAACTGTTAATATGCAATATATAGTAAATTTTCCTTGCGCGGCTAATGGAGGCAGAAAAAATATATTTATCTATTTTATATCTTTTTATAAACTTTGGCATCGATTTGGGAATAGTTTACCGTTTGCAGCATTTCTTGCATATTTTAGTCAAAAGGAAATTTTTGCAGTATTTTTTTAAATTTATTGTCCACATTCCATCTTTTCAAAGCATTTATTGATACTTTTACAAATTTTGATTTGCGTATAATGCATATGCAACACTCAAAATATTGGAAGTATAAATATGAATGGCAACATTTTGTGATGGTAGGTCCAGAGTTTAGCTATGATGAAAATCACACACTTAAAATAACTTAAAGGCGGAAAAGTTTATAATAGACTTTAATATCTCGGCAAAAACTACTTTTTTTAAATCTGAACCTCATAACATAAATTTATTCTAGTGGGTCCATGAAGACCAGTGAGTCCCAAATGGGGTACACTCTCGAAAATTTGTCTGTAATAACTGTGGTTTAGGGGTATATTTTTAACAATTTTATAGAGCATTTTTTGTGCAAAAAACATTTTTTAAAGCATATACAACCCACTCTCGGAAAATACTTTAGTACGCATAAAATCGTCACTAATAATGCTATTGAAGTAAAATGTTGTCTGTCATAGTTTAAAAGGACTAGAAATCAGGCAGTGTGATGAATTTCCTAAAGATCAGACCATAATTTTCAATAGGCCCCACTTTCAGAAAACACTTTATAAAAAGCATATGACCAGAAAACCAACCATGCAATTTCTTGAGAATCCATAATTTACCATTGGTCCTATATAAAGCAGCCTTCTCAAAATCACTTTACAACGTTTAAGACGCTAAAACAAATTTCACTACTGTATTGAAGTTTGATCAACAATTTTGTGATGATTGATTAATTTACAATGGGTCAACATAAAACTGTTACGAAACATGACATGTTATTCAAATTATACTACTACTACAAAGTAGGGGGTTAAATGCTAGACGCTAATGAAGCGGGTTAAATGCCTGTATAATATATAATTTGAATAACATGTCATGTTTCGTAACAGTTTTATGTTGACCCATTGTAAATTAATCAATCAGCATTTAACCCACTACTTTGTAGTAGTGGGTTAGTAGTGGGTTAAATGCTAGACTATCAACGGGTCCCTTTCCTTCATGGAAATATTTATATTCAAAAGTTTATGTTTCTAGGTTTGAGCAAAGGAGTTCTTACATTTTTCATCTTAAAGGTTGGTATTCAACCTTGCACCTATGATTTTGTGTCTCTAAGGTCAATATTATAAAAAATTCAAAAAGTACCACACGTAAAGTAAAGGAAAAAAAAGAAATTTAATTTGAGTTTTATTCTTTTATTCTTCACTAAAAGGGCCTAATTTCAAAATAGTACCATACCTCTGTTCGCTCTTTTTTATTTAATGAACAACAATAAGTATTAAATTAAAAAAGTGCCACTTTAATTAAAAAAGCACCAGATAATGAACGAATAAGTTCCAAAAATCCCCGTTACAGATACATGTTTAATTTTATGTTTCCGGGTCCACTCAAAGAATACCTCAAAAAAAATATTAAAAAGAGCCTTTTACAGATTCTAATTCACTCAACGCATTGCTTGTTTAATTTTATGTTTGTAGATGCAATACTAACGAAAATTCAAAAAGTACCGGTTGAAAAACAATAAAGTACGAAAAATAACCAAAAAAAACACTCTTACAGATTCTCATTCATTTTGGGAACTTGCGTGTTTAATTTTATGTTTCTATTTCCATTATTAGCGGAAATTCAAAAAGTACCATTTAAAGAACAAAAAAGTACCAAAAAGCCCCTCTTGCAGATTCTCATTCACTCAGGGTACCAGTACCAGCTAAAGAACGAAAAAGTACCAAGAAGATCCCTCTAGCAGATTCTCATTTACTCAGGACCTTGGATGCTTAATTTTATGTTTTTAGGGCCAATACTAACGGAAAATTTAAAAGTACCAGTTAAAGAACGAAACAGTGCCAAAAGGATTCCTCTAACAGATTCTCATTTACTCAGGACCTTGGATGTTTAATTTTATGTTTCTAGGGTCAATACTAATGAAAATTAAAAAAGTACCAGTTAAAGAACAAAAAGTACCAATAAGTTCCCTCTAAGATTCTAATCCACTCAGGACTTTGCATGTTGAAGCTTATGTGTCTAGGACCAACATTAACGATAATTAAAAAAGTACCAGTTGTAGAACCAAAAAGCTAAAGAAAGAAGTAAAATTTCTCGTATTTCCCATTTATTGTACTTTATCTCCCTATTGAAGCATCAAAAATTTCAATATTGTAGTGGAAGCCCATAGTTTAATACGTATAAGTCAATGAATGGAGAAAAATGTTTTGTAAAAAAGTACCAAAAATAGTTACGGTTTTCAACCCTTAAACGTCCGATTTTCGAAACAGTACCAAATTTTATCCGTTTACTCCGTGAAAGGACCGAACTTCAAAAAAGTACCAGACACCTGTCCACTTATTTTTCTAAAGAACAACGATGAGTATTACATTTTGTTTGTATCTCTTTTAGTTTTGGAGATATAAGGTTATCGAATTTACCCATTTTTACCCCCTTAAAAATTCGAATTCCGAAAAATCCCGACTTAGGGCTAATAAATCAGAGCAAGTTAAACTCTATTTTTGGTTTAAAATGTGTTTAAGCCAACAAATCTATAAATCAGAAAACATATAAACGATCTTTAAACGCATAAAATTGGGCTTTTAAACTACCAATACAAACCATATGAATTTGTCAACATTTATCGTAGTACTGCCCCATGTTACTTTTTACACTACAGATAATACATGGGACACTGATTTACAACTATTGAGTTTAAACTACATATAAATTTAAGTTTAGTTCAACTAAACCAGCGTTTAAACACTCACTGATTTATTAGCCATTAGTGGACCAATTTGGGGAGAAACTTCAAGTTTTTAGCTTCAGAAATTTAGGCTGTGCAATGATGAATCAGTGATTATTTTATATATCAGCCAATAATTTTTACATAGATCTAAGCCGAACCAATTATAAAACGTCAATTTTTATAAAGATCGTAAAAAAGATTCGGAAGAGCCGAATATTGCACGCTAACTTGTTAAAAATAATTTAACTCAAATAAAATTAAAAAAATAAAATGTACGTTTAAAAAACATTTATGTGTAAAACGTATATTAAAAATGTTAAATATTCACACAAACATTTTGTCGATGTTGGCAAACTTCTTCTTTGGCAGTTAGGGACCAAATAAACTACACAACCGATTACACAAACATATAAAGAAAGTATGGAGCACCTTCATGGTGCCGTTTTGTCAAACTGCTTGTGTGGCAATTAATAAGCCACACAAAAGGTTACACAGTGTAGTGAAGTTTGTCTGTGTGAAAATAAAATATTTTTAATGTTAGCAGAAACATTTTGCTATTAATGTTGTTGTTGTCCTGCAGCTTTTGTTCTTTATTTGGCCCGTTAGTGTCATTTTATGTCACAAAATATAAATTTATGTAAATCAAAGACTTTGCAGAAAAATATTTCAGGGAATTTCAAAAATATTTTTTTCGAACTGGAACCATATTTGAAACCTTTTTCTATATATTTGTATTTATTTTAGTTTTTAACATAAATCCCGCATTGCATATATGCTTATATGTATCACGAAAATACACTGCAAATATTTTCTATATTACCAAACCAAATATCGGGGATCTATTCGCTACTAGTCTGCATATTTATATAAAAAGCGGAATATAAAATCCTCAATGGCTTGTTTACACTTCACCGAAGGTAAAAGTTGGTCTACAAAATGGATCGTTGACCCTATAAAGAATATATATTCTGGGTCCTTATGAGGAGCGAAGTTGATTTAACGATGTCCGTTTGTCTGACCCCACATAAACCACATAAAGCTCGGAATTGTTTGCTTTTGAAATTTAAATTAATCGGTCCACAACTGCCTGTTATTTAACCCATAAATCCCTTGCTGTTTCTTTTCTTTTATGTATATCTGAAGAACGGCAAGAGCCAAAGTTTCCAAATTATGTGCAAGCATCTTGGCTATCAATACACTACATCGGACAATATTGGGCGGGAAGATAAGTGGGTGTTTAGATTTATAGATTTATTTAGGTTTAAAGAAGGGTATTTTATAACTTACAATTCTTAACGCACCGTGAAGGGCTTGTATGATTCGGCATAGTCGAATATAGCACTCTTACTTGTTAATATTGATATCCGATTACCACAACAAAATAAAACAAGTTATTGCACAAGTAATTTATATAGAAAGCTTTGCAAGAATTAATATATAATTGTTTAAAAAAGGCGGTAATTTTTCCGGAATTCATAGAAAAAAAATATTAAAAAAAAAAATCCTTCCACTCGCATTCGAATGAAGTAGTTCGAATTGCAATGGAAATAAAAATGGTTACATTTCTTTTTTATTTTCAACAACTTACAAATCCCTTTTAGTATTAGGAGTAGTACACTCATTTCCATGATAACATTTCACTTGTTGATTGTAATGCATTTGCCGTTGTTGATTGTGTGATGGTGGAATTTGTTTCACTTTTGTTGATGTGTCTGTTTTCGAGTTCTCGTCTCGTTGTGAAATTTTTTTAAAGTTTGGCGTTTGTTGCTCTTTCTTTCGAAAGTTCTTAGAGGGACTTTGTTGGTTATTGGGGTTTTTATGTTGTTGTTGATAAGTCGTTTGATCATTGCAATTATTGTTAAAAACACTAGTCTTTTTATCTTTTTTTGAACAGTTTTTTATGAAGGTGGTGGTATTGGAAGATAATGAATCCGACCACAGTGATGATGCTGATGACGATGTCGGCGTTGATGTTGAAGAATATGAAACGGATGCTATGCTTGGAGCAGGTGGCATGTTAACTGAAATACATGAGATATCTGTAATAGATTGTTGCGATTTAAAAATATTATAATCGTAGTTTTCACATTTCGCTTTTAGTTTTTGTAGCTGGCGTTTTTTAGAACGTTGCCGTTGCTTTTTTTCATCACACCGTGCTCCTTGTTTATTCGCATGACAACTGTAATCATTATCATCGTTAACATAAAGTTTTTGTCTGGAAAAGTTTTTATTTTTGGCCTCTAAGGAATTTATTGTTGCTGGAAGATGGTTCGTTTCAAGTTGATTGGGTGTTGAAGTTCCTAACATAGTTTGTTGATTTTGTTGTTCTTCGGTATCATTTTCGCCACCACTTTTTCTCATATTCTATATTATTTCTATATTATTATCTTTCTTTTTTTTCTCAAGAAATTTATTTTTGAAAACACTTAATTTTTTTCCTAATGTCACTGCTACTATTATTTTTTTTTACTTTTTGGGAATCAATTTTGTTTTATCCGTATTAAAGCTAAACACACACTGTGTTTTGTAACATTTTTAATTCGTCATATAGGCTTTTAGTTCTAAACTTACACACATACAAACACACGTGTTAAGTAGGAGGGGGAGGAGAAATAATTAACAGACAAATCCTTACAGAATGTTATCCCTGGACAATAAAAAAGAGACCACAAGATAAGGGATGTTTTATTTCTATGTCTCTTTACATAAACATGACATCAGCAAAGGAGTGTAGTATAAAAGGTTGCCAGAAACATGTTATTTTTTATTTTTTAAAGAAAAATTGCCGTTACAATCAGTGTTGACAGTATTTTATACCATTTCTATTTCTCAACGTTTTACATGGAAGTTATTGCGTTTCTTAGCATAATATATTCCAAAGTTTGTAAGTTACTTTTTTTATTTAGTTCTTAGAATATATAAGAATTAAGACCTTATTAATTATTTAAATCTATATATATAAAAATAAGTCCGTATATGTACGTCGCCGAACTAATCATAAACGCGTCGTGCGATTTCAACCAAACTTATACACTACGTAGGCAGTGGCCCATATATGGTTTATATGAAGTTTGGTTGACATTTTCGGTCTGGGGGCGGAGGGGCGTGGCAAAATCCATAACTTGAGAACGGCTTGACCGATTTGAACGATTTTTTCTTTAAAATGATCGCCATGGTCCAACTAAGGTTTTTACGGAAAGAAAATTTTGCCCCGCCCACTTTTTTCGATTTACCTAAAATCAGAAAACGGCTCCATCGAGTTGACTAATTTTTCTTTCAAATGTTCGTATTAATCAACTTTAAGTTTTCATCGAAAGAAAAATTTACCACGCCTACTTTTACGCCCACTTTTTCTATTAAAAGCATAACTGGAGAACGGCATGACCGATTCCAACGATTTACCATTTGAATTCAAGCGGCTCCAATTCCCTTTGCGTCTTGCCTTTGCTATTACCATCAACAAAGCACAAGGCCAATCATTGACTATTGCTGGTTAAAAGGTCATGAACAATTTGATTGAAGCAACAATTTTAAAGGGGAAGTTTAAAGGTGAAGATGTATTGATTCCACGAATTCCAATGATTCCATCAGATTTACCTTTTGAATTCAAAAGACTACAGTTTCCAATACGTCTTGCATTTGCTATTACAATAAATAAAGCGCAAGGGCAATCGTTGGAATTGTGCGGAATTGATTTAGAATATCCTTGCTTTTCACACGGCCAGTTATATGTTTCGTGCTCACGTGTTGGCAAGCCTTCAGTTCTCTTTATCTACACAACAACTCATGGCAAAACCAAAAATGTAGTCTAAGATTGTAAGAAACTAGAATTAAAAGTTGAATAATAGGGAACAAAACCAACTTTATTAAAAACAAGTGTGTTTCTTTTCTTATTTTGTTTTGCCGTGCGAAGCAGGCAACGGGCCCGCTAGTTATTTATATAGTAATTTAAAATAATAATTAGATATTTAATAATTTATACATAATAATTAATATAAATATTTTTAATTAGGCTTAAGTTCATTGAATTTAATTTTCATTAAATTATTTTTACGAAGACAAGAATTTTTACAACATGAAATTAATTAAAAAACCGCACTGGCGAGATTGTGTGGTTACAATCGAAACTAGTATGGGCAACCTGTCCGTGAAAGCCTGGTTTCAAATCTCAGCGCAGTCAAGAATGAAAAAATTTTCAATAAAATTTTTTTTAATTTCATGTTGTAAAAATTCCTGTCTTGGTAAAAATAATTTAATGAAAATTATATTCAATGAACTTAAGCCTAATTAAAAATATCTAAATTTGGATTAAAAACCATTAACAGTTCAATAAAATAACCACAATACTAATATTAATATAAATATTTATGAAAAGTATTATTAAAAAGCTGTCAGTACGATTATGAAGCAGTAAAAACCGGTCAAGCGTTAACCTATACTTTTTTTAATAAATGTTTCTTAAAGTTTAGTTTATAAGCAATTTTAAGAAGCAAAGTGTGCAAAATTTATTTCTTCAATTCACAAACACAAATTTCTTTTACTTAGATACTACATATTTAAAGTTTCAATAATAGTATTGTGGTTATTTAAAGTTTCTTTATCCATACAGTATAATTCATCGCTTATAGTAGAACTAACGATATATTCCAAAATGATTAATTTTCTGGCATTTATAAATAAAATACCTGCAAAATATTTGCCATAATGTCCATTAGCCGGAGTCAATGAAAAAATCAGAAATTACCCAGGACTGTGTCCCAAATTACACAATTGAAGAAAAATAACACATGAATTTTTGTTTAAATTTCGTTTTAAATAAAAAGCAACTAAATTGGATATGAAATCTAAATATCAGAAATTAGAAATTTTGTTTAAAAAAATACGTTTGAAATTTTAATTACATTGTTTTTATTAATTATAATTCAGACTTAAAAAAACTGTTAGTTTGTTAAATTTCTTACATTAAAAAATCAATAATAGTAACAGGTGCTGGTTATTTTTATACGCTTCACCGAAGGTAAAAGAGTATATACTTTTTCATTCCGTTTGTAATTTCTACAATATTGATCTAAGACTATATAAAGTATATACATTCTGGCTTCTTATGAGAAGGTAAGTTCAAATCCGGTTGTCCATCTGTCCGACCGTTGAAATGGGTTTTCCGAAGACCCCAGATATGATGAAGGCTAGGTTGTTATACAGTTATGTCACATATAGTCCGGAATTGTTTGCTATTGAAATTCAGGAAGATCGGTCCATAAATGGCTGAGATATGAGCAAAAAACCACGACTACCTCCAATTTTCCCATAAATCCCATGTTGTTGCTTTTTAAATTCTTTATTTTTCTGTATATATGGAGAACGGCAAGAGCTAGGGCTTTCAAATTTGGTTCAAACATCTTGGTTGCCAATACACCAACTCTCTAAAAAATTGGACGGGATTGGAGAAGTGGGTGTGGCACTTCCCATACAAAGACGTTATACATTTCTGTATATTTGGAGAACGAAACGAGCTAAAGTTCCCAAATTAGGTACACACATATCGGTTATCAATACACAGCATCCCGCAAAATATGGGCGGGATTGGAAAAATGGGCATGGTACCTCCCAAACAAAGACATTATTTAAAAAAATTAAAATTTTAAATTGTATGGCTGTAGTATGACATATGAACACGTTTTATGTACCAAAATATCAGACATTTTTAGCAGAATTTATTTCCCGAAAACCCTGAAAGTTTTTTCCCAAAAATAGAAGAGTAATGCCCAAAAATTTTTTTTAAACATACTCATTTTCGGGAACAACAGATCTTTCCAAGTTTTATAATCAAAGTTAATGGCAAATTCCTTAAGACGTGGGTATATAAATCTCCCAAATCGGTTAAGAAATGGTTAAGTTATTAGCAAAATACCAAAAATGGGCTAAAATTTTAGAGCTGTTATATGATCTATGGATACGTCTAATATATCAAAAGACCGGCAGATAAAGATTGGGAATTTTTGCATCTTAAAAACTTGCAAAAACAGATAAATCTACTGTATGATAACACGGCAGTGGTGGTGGTGTGTTTCGCTTTTTCGCATATTAACCTTTCATACTCAAACAACAAACTCACACAAAGATATTTGTTTATATAAAAAAAATTTACACACGGCCTATTTACTTATATTAACGTTAATTTCGCATGCGTACCAGTGGTCGAGTGGTCTAGCCGTTATGTCACAAGTAAACGTTTGGGTGTTGGCGGGTTCAAATCCCATTCGATTAATTTTATTTTTCTCTTTGTATTTATAAATTATTTTTAATTAAATAAAAAAAATATATCAGTTTTTGCTATTTTTACTTTTATATCCTTTAAAAAACACTCTTTTTTATAAAATTTTGAGTTTTGTTCTAAATAAATGCGCATTTTTTTCTGTGGCTAATAATTTTATTTAAAAACCAAACAATTTATTTTAAACAAAACCCTTAATATCTCAAAACAAGAAATTTCGACTCAAGCCATTATTATTTAATGCCACAGATATATTGTTTAAAGTGATGCCAAGAGAAATTTTAAAAAAATCCCTACGTGTCTAAATAAAATTCCCTCTTTTTCCCTACAAACAAAAAAATTATCCCTACACTATTCCCTACGTTAAAAATGTATTAGCGGAATTCACCCTTGATAGTAAAGTCCCTTGTAGACCTTGTTAATCTTATAATTTTAGTAAAAAATACTAACATTTACAACACTGCAACAACAAAACGTATTAGACTAAAATATACTACGCTGTGGTTGAAAAATCCCACAAAAAGCAGTAGTAAACAAAGTGTGTGAATTTACCAGAATAAAACAGTTGAAGAAAGGTTATCTGTCTCTTTCTCTCACTCAGCAAATTCATTAATTTACAATGCATACGAAAAAGACACTCACGCTTTGAAGTATAAAATCGTATTAAATATAACAGAATTGTACACTTAATACAAAGGGTGAATACCGCTATTGTTTGTTTTTAGCTTCAGGCAAACAAAGACATACTCTGTTAACATTTCGTAAATATTATAATTAAGGGATTTATTAACATTTATTAAAAAAAAGCATTTATTAACATCAAGAAAAAACCAAAATAAACATTCTCACACATGTAAAAATTCAATTAAAAAAAAAATACTGTGTGACAAATTTAATTTAATTTAATAATTTAATTTGGCAGAAACGCCACTGTATATCCTTCAATCTAGAGTCAAAACGAAGTCAAACTGCGTGTTTGATTTTCATCTCCTCATCTTTTGTCCTTTTTAAAGGACTTAACCTTTTTCAAGAATACTTTTTTTTATTATTATAAGTAACTGATATTTTTTACCAAACTCGGTACCAAATAAAAGAGAAGGCTTTGTTGAATATAAAAAAAATCTATATTTCAAAATTTTAAAAAAAATTCCTTTTAAATATATATCCTTCCACATGCTTAAACGTTTTCATTAACATTTTTTAAAAATTCCAAATTGTATGACTTTATTTCTCTTTGTTTCATTCATTAAACATTCTCCTTTAATATTCGCATATATTTTTAGCGAATGTGAGAGCAAATGCAAATAAAAAAAATAAGCGATTAGTTCGCAAATGTGAACCCAAATATTCGGCTCCCCTAATATATACGTACATGATTGTGGCAGTTGTTGAAAATTGCCACGCTGTAAGGGCTCTTAGTAAAATACTACATTTGTACCTAAATGCTATGGTATATGAAAAATTTTAATTTGTAAATGAAAATAATACGAATATTTACGTATTTTAACACAATATATTTAAAATGAGACAATATTTTGAAAATTCCCTACATTTGCCTTAAAATAAAATATCTGTCTTTTTTCCCCACCCCGTAAATTTTCCGAAAAAATCCCTACAAAAAGGGAAAATTCCCTACTATTGGCATCACTGATTGTATATGTAAATTTATATAAATATCCTTTTGTTCTTATCGCACTATGGTGAAGGGTATATAAGATTCGGCATAGCCGAATATAGCACTCTTACTTGTGAATTTTAAAATTGATTATTTTAGTTTGTTGGTATCGAAAAAAGTGTGAGCCTGAAGTGCTCCTTGGGATAAATTCGGCATAAAAAAAATGTTTTTTAAAATATGTGTAAGATTCAAAAAGTAATGTCAAACGTCAGTAAATTGGGAATGTATTTCTTTTAGTAATATGGTTTAAAACAGTACAAATACAGAGCATTTAATTAATATGTATATATTATATAAATTTTGTTAAATTTTGTCATTATTTGATATCAAATTATATATTTCCTAAACGAGATGAACTTTTTGGAGATAACCAACTGGTTTTTAAGGATGTCTTGTTAAATGTGCCTTGATAGCATTTATATATTATTTTTTTAAGTATACAACTGGACCTAAATTTGTTTCATAATACTTGTTAATGTCTTCTTAAAACTGTTGGCAATTAACGGGTTAATTTAATAGTAGCTTAATTTTTTAATAAAACGTGTTTTTGCACAAATATGGGGCTTAACGATGTCTAAATGAATCTTATGAAGAAGTAATATAGTGCAGTAAAGGGTTAATTCTTCATTAAAATCTTAAGCGGTAGTCAACACCTCTGTAACGACGTAAAGGAAATAAAAAAATGGTTAAGTTACTAAATTTTTATAGAAATCGAATTGAAAAGCATTAAGAAATTTACATAAACATCTCGCTATCTCGAGTCTGTGGTTATATTTTTTAAATTTTTTAATGCAGAATCAAAGAATCCCGAAATATCTATTATATTTGGTCATTCATTGGACAAAAAAAAAGCTACCGAATTTTTTATTCATCAAAAATACCATTTTTTAACCCTTTCTGGCGGGGTTTAGCTCACGGGAGATAATCGCTAGAGCCAAGACTATTTTTTGCTATTTTTTTATATTTTATTTTCGGTGTTGATAAGCAATAAATAATTAGAAGAGTACAACTGTAAACAGTAAAGTAAAAAAAAAACTCGTAAGCGTGCAAATAATGCAAAAGCAATAAAACAGAATAAAAGAAATGCTTATTTGACAGTGAGTGTTAACGAAACAAATGCAGAACTAAAAAAAAATTGATGATAGTAAATACCTAAAGCCTAAAACTATTACTCGTACGCATTGCCTCTCGCTCTCTGTGCTTACGGTTGATTTAAATACACTTACAAATACAAAACCAGCAAGTGTTGCCTCAGCGGCAAAAACAATTTTAATAAGTGACGAAAAGATTAACCCCAAAACAGGCATAATGAAAAAACTCAATATCACAAGTAAAAAGTGGGCAAAAGCCTCAAGTACAAGTTGGTATTGATAGGTACATAACAGTGCTTAAACGGGGACGTAGCCCAACCTCTTCAGCATTTGCTTTGGTCCCAAAAGTTTTAGAAGATGGTACAACTAATAGAATAAGTTCTCAAAATAGTTTTGCAATTCTGGATGGAGTCCTCTGAAGCACAATATGTTATCCACTCGTCTAAGCCACCCCCGACATCATAGAGATTGGACCCAGGTGAGATTAAAACGTTTTTAGAGGAGAAGGGCTTCAAAACAAAAAATGTAACAAATATTAAAAATAGAGAAAAAAATCCCAAGCCACTTTTCCAGTGTAGTTAGAATCCCGCGACGCTAAGCCTAAAAAGAACGAAACGCTTCCCACTTAGAGTCTAAAAATATCCTGTAAAAGAAAATTACGATAGAGGAGCCGCACAAAAGAAATGGCCCCGCTAAATGTTTAAGCTGACAAGAATTTGGTCACACTAAGGCATACTGCTATTAACCCCCTGTTTGCGTTATATGTGGAGAAAAACATGGTACAGTTCTTTGTGATAAGTCTAAAAATTACCTCAACGTAAAAAAGTAGCAACTGTGGTGGTAATCACACCGCCAACTATAGAGGATGCACTGTTTACTCTATCCTCAAACGCTCAGTTGGACCGAAATCTTATCTCCCTCAAATTCAGGTAACAAATCAAGTTAACACTAATGACATTCAGGTACCGCAGCCTAGTAATAACAGAACCTCCTACGCTAACGTCCTAAAATCAAACCATATGCCAATGCAAGGTGATTTGCCAAATAATGATGAAACTCCAGTCTTAATTTAAGTCGTCTAGAAAAAAATCATGGAAACATTAGTTCAAACAGTAACTAACTTTACGAACACAATGGGTTATATGATGCAGGAAATGTTAAGAATGCAATCGATGTTATTGCAAGCTGTACTTAAAAACCCATGAACTGTTTAAAAATTTGTTTTTGGAACGCAAACGGCATTCGCCAACATAAAAATACTTTCTTAAAAATAAAAATTTATGGAACGATGGTTTTTGAAACTCATTTGACCTCAAGAAATACGTTCAAAATCAATGAATATATATTATATGAAACCTAGGACCCTCGAGATAGAGTTTATGGAGGTTCTGCTATTTTAACAAAAGGCCGAATCAAACACTAATTAATGTGTGATCATTGTAAAGATTATCTGCAAGCAACGAACATTTGTGTTGAATAGCTAAATCGAAACTGACTGCCTGTTTGTCGAACGCGAGCACAAAAGTGGCTCGATTAACTTACATTTAAAACAAAAACAAAATTTCAATATATATAAATATATTTTTCGGGAATAGGAAATGTATTATTACTTATTACAAAGACTTAAGAAAAGCTTAAAATAGAGTAAAATCAATGGAGATTCTCAGTTAATTTTTTTTTAATCACCGTATTTTTCCTAATTTTAAGAGAACTTCTGGTTAGGATAATAACTCAAAGTATGAAGTATATAAAAGGGACATTTATGAAAACTTTTTAAACAAGATCGTTTTTAAAGTTTGTACATATGAGTATTCGATTTAGCGAACATGGCTGAAAATTTCAAAATCCGTCCAGCCGTGTGAACGGTACAGGGTAATTGCGGACGGGTAAAAACAGGTAAACCATAATCTGATAATCGAGCTGAATTTTTTTTTTTATAAATTATTTTGTATGACAATTTATGAAAAACTGAAAAAATCCAACTTGGCGGCACTTCCAAGAAGGCGGACTAGCTGTTTTTAATGCACTTCTACAATAAAGGTATCAAGTAAAAGGGCTTGCTATGAATAACACGAAAAATAAAGTGACATCATTCTAAATCCAATATACAGACTTATAAAGCTTAAAACTCAACTTTGAAGCTGATATCTTCCGCCGATTTAGCTGAAATTCTGTATAAATCCAACATGGTGAAACACCCAAGATGGCGCAATAATTATTTTTATTTATTTGGAATACTTTGTTAAGGAAGGGATTTCATTTTTTCATACATCTAATTCTGTAGCTCTACTGGATGACGGCTCTAATCCAATATGAGTTTTTCTTAAACGCAGTTTTTTTTATACTAATTTGAAGTCAGTTTTAAATCCAAAAATAGTGCAAATTCTTCTTCTGAAGTCAATTTCATTTCTTCAGTTGGTGTAGACATACTTTTTAAAATCTTCTTTGTACGTCTTGGGCTCGCTTCCACTATTTTATAAATTTTATTATTGCAATTTTTATTTTCTTTCAACCAACGCAAAGGTTAAATTTGATGCAGAAATTAATTCTTTATGATACTATGAGAAATTTTTTATTGATATTTGCAAGCTCGCGCCTTCGTGATCTTTTACTGGTCGTACCATTTTTCCAGTTTCCTGGACGGTTATCGACTTCTTAAAAATAAGTTGATTTGGTTTCTTGTTTTTAGAACATTTAACGTGCCGTTTTCTTAACGTAATTTAAAATTGTTTGATTCTTATCTTATTAATTTTGATTTCTTGTTCGTGGCATAATTTAAAGAATGGATTATTTATTATGTGTAACTCATTATCTTTTTCATCTTTCTGTTGAAAATATATATCAGCAAGAACTTTATAACAGAAATTGGCCATTGTTTAAACAATACTGAAGAAGAATGCATGAATTTGTATACTCCTGATAGAAGTTTTTTTAAATAGTCTTTTATTACCACTTCTTTGGGACATAGAAACCCCTTTTTTAAATAAATATTTAATTTTTTATTAGCATTTCTTTGAAATTTAAAAAAAACCCTGTTTTCACACTTTTTAAGAGGGTAACATACCGGCAATAAGTTACTAGGTAACAAATAGCAAAATTTAAACGTAAAATTAAGCTGCGTACTAGTTTTTTTTATCATTTACCGGCTACTTTCATTTTTTCAAATTAAGATGCAATTTTCAGGTATTCTCAGAAATATAACGTGTTGGTCAATTTATGTCGCCTATTTGTTTTGCAGCATCCGTTCACCCACAATAAATTCATAAAATGGCATAAAAGCAATTTTTACCTTTTCCAAAATATTTGATAAACTGACATGATAGATAATTTATGTGGCCGGAACTGTTTTAATCGCCGAAAATTATTTTATAGTTCACCACCTTTGAACCGAATATCTTACCTTGGGTCACAAAAATTGCTGTAGTTCGAGAGGTCGGAACCGGCCGGTGTAAAATTGGGTATAGAAATGTAAGTTAGAGTCCGGGCTACTAGCGAGTATAGAGTTTTTGTTGACTCATTTTGACGCTCAGGACTTCTGCTCTATAAAGTAAGAGGTTTCAGGGAAATTTTGACATTTGAAAAAAATCAAAATTCAATTGTACAACAGTGGTGCGATTCACTAACTTTTAACGATCCGACAATCGTAATTTATGTCGACATATATAATCGCTTGCAGTAACGATAGTGTGATTCTGTAATTTATTTTTAACGATTGTAAACAGCTGCAGTTTTTGTAACATCTCTGTCTACAAAATGTTAAAATAAGCGAAAAGCACAAAAGAGAATAAAGAAAAACAAATTAAATTGTGCTTAATTTACTGTTTCTATATTTTATTTTGGGAATTGTACATTTAGAATTTTGTTTTTGGTCATAATTTGCTTTTTTTGTACAGTTTGAATTCATAATTTTGTTTTTGCTCATACATATACATACATAGTATGTATGTAAGAAGTCGGGCCTCAGCCACTTTAAACATAAAATACACGTTATCGATTAAATAAACACAAGCTGACTAGTGGAACAGCTGACTTTAATCGACAACGAATATCGTTAAAAAAGTTACTGAATAGCAAATTCGATAAATTTTCGTTATATTTATTTTAACAATACGATTATCGTAAAAAAAGTTAGTGAATCGCACTACAGGTCGCAGAGTTTAATGCTTTAACCCGAGTATAGTTAATATAAACTAATACACAAAACTTATTCTGGCAAAAAAAATCTTGGAAAAAAGAGTTATAAGCATCTCAACTTTAAAAATTGACTAAGAAATTCATAACTATGACCAAATACTGAGAAAGTCCATTTAGGACCACCCTGTTCTCAATGAAATAGTTGATGTAGGGTTAACATTTTTTAGTTCCCAAAGCTTACTAGTACTTACTTTCATATGAATAAAATTATTTTAAAATTAAAGAACATAAAAAAAATATAATTTTGGCCGCCTTCTAAAAATATGAACCAGTGATATATAAGTGATAAATACTGTAAAATATTTTCTGACCAAATTTAATCTAAATATCAACATAATAAAACGGTTTACGGGCACAAAAAAGAAGCTTGCTTTGAGGGCTATGTGAAATTACAGACCGATTCTCTTCAATAGGCTTGGACCTACACGGAAAGAATTATTTATTAGCTGCGAGTTCATCGATTTCGAACGTTAACGTCATAGAAAATTACATTTAAAACAACAACAACATTTTTAAATTTGTTTTTGTTTTAAATGTTTTTTTCTCATTGACAAAGCAGTAAAACACCAAAAAAATATGGCTTGAACCAAGAAAATTCCAAGCCAAAAATTGCTCATTTTAAATATATATGTATGTAGCTTGATTTAAGCAAAAAGTTATTATTCTAAGCGAATAAAAATTCAGTCGAAAACAGAAAAAAAAATTCATTTTAATTCTATAGTTACTTAAATCAAGTTTTCGTTGCTATATATTTTACAAAATATCAAGAAAAGCCTGCTTAATTCAAACCCTCCGTTTTTTCGAATCAAAACATTTTATTTGTAATTGTATAAATCTTTTTTTGAATTGAATAATGTTTTAATGTTGATGCTTTAAATTTTCAATCTAGGGTTTCTGATAATACACCTAAAGGTGTTTTTATACCCTCCACCACCACTGTGGTGAATGCGGGTATACTAAGTTTGTCATTCCGTGTGATACTTTTTTACTATACGTCTAAGACCCCATAAAGTATAAATATTCTGGCTCCTTGAGTAATTCTCAGTCGATTTAGCCATGTCCGTCTGTCTGTCCGTCTGTTGAAAACACGCTCACTTTCGAAAAACGCAAAAGAAAAGAACAAACTTGGTCTCAAATTGCTTGTAGTTATCCTAAGCAGTTTGGAATTGAAATCCAGCAACATCGGTTCAGTAGGATCAGAACTATGAATCAAAATGTGGAACCACCACCCTAAAAAAATTGATCATTTTGATACAACAGCTAACATAAATGGTGAAATAAAGCACGGAATGACATAAAATTTCGTGACTATCGGTCCATAATTTACCATTGGCCCATATAAACCCATTTACGCCTAAAACCGCAATAAATAACGCTAGCATACTTAAATTTGGTACGTCACAGTTTTATAGGACCAGAAATCACACTGTAAAATTTTTTGAAGATCGGTCCATAATTTACACTAGGCCCCATATAAACCCTACTCCCGGAAAACAGTTTAGTACGCCTAAAACCAAATAAAGCTCACTTTGGGAAAGTAATTAAATTCGCGTAAAACCATCACAGATATAGATATTGCGGTAAAATTTCTTACTTAAATTCATATGGCCACAAAAAATATCATGCAAATTTGTGAAATTTACTGTTAACGGTAAAACTAATTATACTGCTGTATTAAAATTTATTCTAATTTATTTTTTGTAATACCAGAAATCAGTCTTCAAAATTTTGGGATGAGTGGTTCATAATTTACCATAGGTCCAATACAAATTACCCTCCTAAAAATTATTTTAGTTCGGCAAAAACTTTTACGAATCATGATATTTTACTCAAGCCAGTTCAAAGTTCTAACAAGAAACGCATAAAATTTTCTTATTGTCGGTCAATAATTTAATTCAGGTCTAAACCGCAACTAATTTTAATGCTGACGTTCGTTTTTGTGAAGCTTAGTTAATAATAAATATCTTTTTATCATAAAGAGCCCATTCCTGTCGGTGGAGGGTATCAAAGATTCAGCACAGCCAAATACAGCACTCTAACTCGTTTACATTTGACTTTTCAAGTCACATGTAATTGTGCATGTCTGTCAAAATTGCTGTTTTCCATAAGGTTTATAATATTTGGTCACAAACGTACATGTAATTTGTTTCCGACATTGTCTCTGTTTTTCTCGCGTAATTATTGCAGAAACCAAAGTAGTTCTCGGTTTCAAAATATCGGTTTCAAAATGTTTATTTGCGCCGTAAAAGAGTTCAGCCATCTTAACATTTTTCTCTCCAAATTCAAAGATACCAATTAAGGATATTATAATGAAACGTTTTATATATATAAATGCACATAATTTATATTCAATGTTGAAATGATCATACATACACCGGTATTGTAAAATATTAAGTGCTGGTTTACACTGTTCAAGTCTAAGCCGTCAAGTTTTGAGTATTTAGGACAGAAAGGAAAAGAACTGACATTCTATTTTCCCTTCTCTCCAAAAAGCTCAAGACTTGACTGCTAAAACTTGAACAGTGTGAACCAGCACTATTTTCAGCCGGCTAATAATCCCGTCAATAGTGCACCGCCGCTGCCGGTTTCTTCGCGGCATAGATTTCTGACACAGTTGATGTCAGATGGTTTGTCAGAAAAAAATAGAGCACGCTCTAATTGAAATTTTGTCAGATGACTTTGCGTCTTACTTTTACAGATGCAATGTTTTAAAGGTAACACACGACATGTACATATGTATTTTGCAGTGGGAAATTTGACAAGTTAGATGTAAAAAACATGTCGTGTACGGGCACCTTAAATAAATTGCATTAGAGAAATATTACTTTAAAACTTAAACTATAAATAGACAGAGTTGCAATAAAATAGAAAAGATAAGCTGTGATATTAATTTAAGTTGTGTGTTTAATTTAATTATATGTTAAATGGTTTATGTTTTATGTAAGCTGTGTAACATTCAATGTATAATTTAATGTGAAAAAATACTTAGTAATTACAACCCCTAAAGATGTGAACAAATAATTGACGAAACGTTGGGAGAAACATGTAAAAAAGGTTTTTTATTTACATTAATATATTAGGCCCAATTAGCTTAACAAAAACTTATATATAATATAAATTTTAAGTTTAAAAGAAAATAAGAAAGACTTACTCAATTAAAATACGTGTTGAGTCTTTGAAATTCAATCATATTCAATTTCAATTATAAAACACCAGCATCATACCCGACATTATGTATTAAGCTCAATATAAACTAAGTGGGAACTTTTGCTTCTTATTTTACTTATTAAACATGCAAATGAGAAAGGGTTTTCTTCTTGTTCTCTTGTTGTTCTGTGTCTACATAAAACAAGCAAATCGTTTTTTACCTACTGGTGTGGTGTTATAGAAATCTTAATTTGAATTACGAACCTTTTGATTGGGTTGCTTGATACGTCGAATCAAATAAAAGTTATTGGAATCAAACCAAGTTTCTTGAGTATTTTCTGAAAAAATTTAAAAACTTCCTACATATGTTTTTTGATGCAATAAATTCGATTCCATTTAAAAATCAAGAAACCAAGACTTATAGTATATAAATACAGCTTGAACTGAGAAATATATTTCTTTTATTTAATAACAACTAGCTACTTTTATATTTCTTGTTTTAGGAAATTTTTGATCATCAACCACAAACGTGAATTTTTTGATCTTGAGAAAATGTTTCTTTATTAAAGAAAATTTACTAAATACGAACGAAATGAGTTAATTTTTTTTTTTTTGGATTTCGAATTTTCTTTTTTTAGGAAAGGAAATTGATTAATTTAGAAAACTTCGTTCCGTGTAGTAAGAAGTAAAACCTTTGTACCAAATTTCATCAAACTGTCTTTACTTTGCGCACAAGGTTTACATGGACAGTTAGCCAGCCGGACGGATATTATTAAACATTAAAGTGCTGTTTTCACAACACAAGTGATTGAACGTGTAGTAAAATTTATATGAAAAGCACTCTGTTTTTTGAGTGTTTTCCATATAAGTTGGGTCTATGATTAATACTTTAAGGTGTTATAAACATCAGCATAAATACATAATACCCTTCACAATATTGTGGTGTGAGTATAATTAAAAAAAGTATATTTGCTTATTATAAGCAAATTTAAATAAACAGAAAATTATAACTTAACAAGGAAGAAATACATATTTGTGCAGATACAGCTTTTTACAGTGTACATATAAACTTTAAATCTTAAAAATATAAAAATTGTTGTCGGCCTGCTTTTTGTTAGAAAACACTAACCAGGCAAACACAAATTTCTAAATATAGATAATTTTACACGCTGTGGCAGGCAGATGATTTGCCGGAAAATGTGAACTACCAGACGCTTTATCATTAAATTTCTGTTAATAAAAAACAGAGTTCTTAAGAAACAGATAAAACAAAAACACAATGACTCAACTACGCAACATTAAAAGAAAAATTTTTATGGAAAATTAAGAAACCAATTTAAGAAAATTGTAAATAGTAAACTAAATCTATACTCTTCACCAAAAATTACCTCAAAATCTGCCTTTACGTATAACAATCTAAATCAAAACAAAATAATTTTGAATTTCTACCAAAGTCATTATAATGAGTTTATTTGCAGGAGGACCTGCCCAAATTTTAAAAACTAGAAAAAAATAATGCAGATAAGTATTTTCTTTCTTAGGTTGTCAAAAGAATGCGTTTTGCAGTTAAACTGTTACAAAACTCCACAAAAATCCAGAACATAATACACGTTAAACGTCTTCGATGTCAAGTTAATTTCAAACTGTAACTGTAAAAATAAACTAGTATGCATGTGGGTACACACTAGTTTATATATATTGACCGATTCTAAATAACAAATTCATGGTTTGTTTATTTTAAAAACAAAAACATGCTCGACTAATTGTACTTGTTATATTAGTAGTACTAAAATTGAATATGCCTGTTGTAGAGTGTTTTGGGGGTTCTAACATCTAGCTAGTTTATGTAATAACTGTTAAAATCTTACAACAAACATACATACGTATGTAAATACAAATTAATTCATTGTGACATTTGTTATTTAATCTTTTAACCGTTAAACAAACTCTTCAATTGCGGAATATAGGAAAATGTTACCGGAAACGTCTAATATACTCACCTATTTATTAAATTTTTCAAACATCGCCTTATGAAATGTTTAGAAAAATATTAAATTTACAACAGTTTACTATGAAAATTTTTGACACAGCAATGTTTCTTATTTGCACTAAAATATATTGATAAATAAAAAAATAATAAACTACTTTTCAAATACGATGAATAAAACAGTTTTTCGTTGGTGAAATATTAATTTATTTTAGTTTTACCAGAAAAACGACAAATTAAATTTAAAAATATATAGCTTTTTAAACTATAAAATTATTTTAGTTTTTTGTTTTTTTTTAACGTTTTGAAATTAATTTCCTATGTGCTTTATAAATGAACGCACACGCCACTACCGCCGATCTCGTAAAAGCACTAAAAGTTAGGAGAGTCAGTTCAACAAATTGTTTTTTCTGTTTTCTGCAACATCATATTCTTAATTTTTTAAATAGTATTTTTTCTTTTAAATAATATAATGGCTGACTTAAAAGCATTACACTATTTACGTTTTTGTTAAAAATTAATTTATGTTAAGTTTTTTTAATTGAATCTGAAATAAATAAAAATTATATTTCATATACTGGAAAATTAAAAAAAAAATTTTTTTTGACATACTTAAATAAAATGTAAACAATATAAGGTGCGTTCGAGAACACAAAAGTTTTTACTATTTTTTTTTTGCGTTCGAGTACACAAAATATGGTAAATGGTAAAACACAAATTGAGAGCATAAAGTGGCAGTTCTCGACTGAGTATTTACAAATTTTTACTGCAGGAATTTCTGCAGTAAAATTTAGTACAACAAAAAAACATATGTTTCAAAAGGTGTATATGGATAAATGCCAACTTTTGTAAAGGTGCCCGTGCACGACATGTTTTTTACATCTGACTTGTCAACTTTTCAAGTCATATATAATTGTGAGTGTCTGTCAAAATTGCTGTTTTACAGAAGGTTTATAATATTTGGCCGTACATGGCATTGCCTCTGTTTTTTCTATGTAGTTATTGCAGAAACCAAAGTAGTTCTTGGTTTCACAATAGCGTGCTGCCGCCACAAACATTTTAAGTAGCGCTGTAAAGAGTTCAGCTATCTTAAAATTTTTTCCTTGAAATTCGCAGGTACCAATTTAGGATTTTATAATGAAACGTTTTATATATATATATATATATATATATATATATATATATATATATATATATATATATATATATATATATATATATATATATATATATATATATATATATATATATAATTCCTATTAAATGGTAAAATGATCATACATTTATCGGTATTGTAAAACATTAACTTCAGCCAGCTAATGATTCCGTCAATAGTGGACCGAAGCTGCCGGTTTGTTCCCGGCATAGATTTCTGACACAGCTGATGTCAGATAGTTTGTCAGAAGAAAGTAGAGCACGCTCTAATTAAAATATTGTCAGATTACTTTGCGTCTGACCTTTACAGAAGCAATGTTTTAAAGGTAACACACGACATATACATACTATGTATTTTTCAGTCGGAAATTTGACAAATCAGATGTAAAAAACATGTCGTGTACATGCAACTTAAGTAATCAGTAGCAAAAAAAAAAAAAAGTATCCATGTTCTTTTGAAGAAATTAACCCAGACACAAGTTAGCAAAATCAAATATAATAAAAGAAAATATGAAAGATTACATAAAATAATTTCTTTGTATTTTCATTAAATGTTCGTGCTATAAAAAGTATTTAATCGAGTACCGATAAGAAAACGAGTTATCTAGTGAAATGGGTAAACATTTTTCAACACTACATCTATTTTCCATTAACTGTTCCATATATTTTACGAATTTTTACAAATTTTCCGTTCGCGTACTTTTTGGCAACAGCTTTTTTTTGAGAGTAATTTTTCCGTTTACTCAGTAATTACTCATTTACTGAATTTTACTGTCAAAATACTCAAACGCACCTATTGTGTGTGTTAAAGACACATTAAAGGCCGTGTCAGATACAACTTTGTCGCTTTGCGTGACGTTTCTACCTTTGGCAGAAAAATGCAAAGCAAAAGGTGTATGACACAATGATAACTTTGACAACACTCACGCATTGTTTGCTTACTTATAAAAGCGGTTGGTAATTTGTAAATTTAATTATTTGCTATAAAAATAAATGTTAAAAATTTAATTGGACCGTTTTTTGGAATTGAATTTGGCAAACAAATTAAAAAACAAAAGAAAATTATACTAGCCAATTGTCAAAGCGCGCAAAAAGATGAGAGTTGGCTTACTTTTTGCTTCGCTATGCTTTGAAAGTACTTTATGTGACATGTTTCGTATAAGTATGTATATTTTATCTTAGATGTCAAAGCGAATCGGTAACGCAACGCGAAGCAAAAGTTTTATCTGACATGGACTTTACACGATAAGTACTTTGCAGTAGGTTTGCCAGATGTTAAATCCATATGGAATTGCACATGTCTGTCAAAACTAACAAATACATAAGGTTTATAATTTTTGTTTTCCCGCTTTTGTTTTTGGTTTCATCTGGCATAACCTTAAATCGTGCATAGCAGCAGCTTATATACTGATTTATGTTTCTCTTCACTATTAATTATATTTCAGTTAATCTTTAAAGAATATGTGTAAATAAATAAATAAAACAGCTGATGACAGATTGCTTGTTAGTTTAAAGTAGAATACGCTATAATTGAAAAATTTAACACTGCAAATTCGAGCTGACCGTTAAAACAAATGTTTTGCTTTTACAGAAAATTTATGCATTTTGCAGTGGGTAATATGACAACTACACTATCGTGTAAAAGTGTCTTAACCCAGGTCTACATTAAAGATAAATACTTAAGCAATTTTGAAATAACGCCGGCAGAATAACAAAGCAATATTTCTTATTAAAGGCATGGGAAAAGTTATTTATGTTACTCATAATTTTAGAAACAAGAAAATCAAGAAGAAGGGTCAGTGGTAAAAGTGACGCTATCTTGCAAAAATTTTTTTTTTTTTTTTTTGTAAATATAAATTTGTTCTTATTATTTGACATGTTTCGATAGTAACCATATTATCTCGTCAGAAATCTTCGCCGTTAAAAACTCACCGCCATTGACGAAGGCTGGCAGTCAATAGTCAAATATCAATTATCTTATCTCAGATGGAGACCCCATGCATAGCTGCCAGATAAATTTGGTCGAAAATCGTAAGATTTTGAGAAAAAAATCATCAAAATCGTCAAATTAACTAGACTAAATACTCACAAAAATCGTCATTGGGTCGAGTGAATAAAAAGGTAGTTTATGCTAAATAGTACTAAAGGATAGTTTACACTATTATACTTTGTATTAATACATGTCAAAAACTCAAGTAATCAAGGTTGCCAATACCGCAGTTCAAGAAAAGGCTAAAATTGAAAGCAAAAAAAAACTAGAAATGGCTAGATTTTTTAAATGATTACAAAACGTCATTATTTAACCCAGGAACTTAATATTTAAAGATATTCATTCATATATCAATAAAATTTTGATCAGCAATTTACCTAAGTCAAAAAACCTATTTTAATAAAACATAACAGTGGGAAGTATATTAAATTTTTTGGTCTTGCATTTTTCAAATAAAACTTATATTTATTACAAACAAAACTTAACAAAATCTTAACAAAAATGATTTATTACATAAAAGGTAACAGAAACAATTTATTTTATTTAATATTTTTAGACAAAAAAAAGTAGTTTCCCTCTTTGAAGGAGCACTCCTATTTTATTCTTTACTTTTACTTTCTTTACATACCATTTCTACCAAGTAATTTTTAAAAACTTCTCAAAATGCACGTAGATTGGCGAGTAAGTGCAATCAGAAAAGTTGGGATCAGTGAATATCCGTTGACACCATACATCATCATCTTTCAGAAAATTGTCATAAAAAAATATTAAAACAATGGCTATGAAGAAAAAAAATCGTCAGATCTCGCCGGAAAATGGCTGAGTTGGCAACCTTGCAAGTAATATGTAAAATTGTGACAGGGAGAATGCAGTGTGCTTGTCTCCTTTAACAATGTGGATATTGGAAGGCAGACAGACGAAGTTTGTTGGTGAGGGGTTGTAGAGGTAGAGTGTCTGTCTGTACTATACATTTTTTGTCTTTCTCTTTCACTGTTCGCAATTTTCATGTTGTTGCTTCATATCATTTTTCTCACACGAATGTAATTTAAGAATCAATGCCTGCAAAATGTTCATCTCCGTCAGCGAAAAAGAACAAAAAAAGAAACCAATAATTTCTGCATGTCTATAAATTTCGCAATTGTGAAAGGTTTAGGCATGTTCAAAAGAGAATAAGAAAAATGTCTGCCTTTCAATTTCAACATTGTAAATTGGGACTTATGAAAATGACAAGTATTACGAAAAAAATTTGACATTCCAAACGACATCATCGTTTTTTTCAAATTTTTGTAAACGCTAATACTCTCCATTCATGTGTGATAGTGTGACTACAAACTGTAAAGTTACATTAGATTTTTTGGCAGTCACAACAAAACTCATTAGACTTAAATCTGACAAAATATTATGGAATACGTAAGAAATGTGTGATAGTGTAAACCAGTGATGGAAAATTCAGTACTATGGTACTTTTTTCAGTATTTTTTCATTTCAAAAATACCACGGTACCCCCACGCCAGTTTTAGTACTCTTTTCTTGTTATGCTTCTTTGTTGAGAAATTTAGCCTTTCTATTTTTTTTTTTTTTAACATTGACAACATTGCCTACACAAAATTTATTGTTCTTTTTTTCGTTCATGTTAAGCAAAATTAAGAACGAAATGGACGAACTTATGTTTCCTGATAATTCACGTATTGCTATTGGAATTTTGTCAATGCCCCATTTATCAGCAGCAGTTAAGCGCTCGTTTTCAGTGCAAGATGCTATAAAAACGAAAAAAAAAATCGTTTGCAAGTACAAACTATTTCAAATTTAATTAAAACTAAAGATCTATTAATGTCAAATGATTCTTGTTGTTACAATTATAAAAATAAACAAATTGCTTAACATCACAAGCAAATACATATGTATGCAATAAAACATATGTTTAAAAAAAGTACCAAAATGTTGAAAAAAGTACTCTTTTGCTTGATGGTTAGTACCATCTCAATTTTTAAGGTTTCCATCACTGGTGTAAACTAGCCTTAAATACTAGCACTAGCTTTTAATTTTCAGTACTAGCTATGCTGAAAAGCTTAAACTATAAAAAGTGTGAATTACTATTTGCTAGTACTAGACAGCTAGTGCTAAAAAGGGGCAGCAAAAGCTGGAAAATGTGACTATTAAATCAACTGTCAAAAATGTGTCATGTGTTGCCACAATTTCACTTTTAAAAAAAGGAATTTTGCTGGAATTCTACGTTTAGAGTTTAACATTTTCTTCTGCAAAAACATAATTTTAGATTTCTGTTAATTAGATGTATTGCTTGTGTATAAATTTTCTTGTTTTTTTTTTAATTTTTACACGAAAGCAAAGCGAAAATGTCAAATTCCAATGTTTTAAGCTTATTTTAAAAATATTTATGTATACAGGTCTATTCTGAAAATCACGTGATTTTAAATCACACGTGTGATTTTGTGATGTTCTGAAAATCATTCCGTTCATGTGTTTCGCGGTGTGCTTTCGGCACTTAAAAATCAAACCGAAACACTTAAAACCGGAACACAAAAATATCACGGCAGTATACACGAGACACAAATGCAGGTTAATCATGAAAATGATTTTCGTAAAATAATTAATAAATTTGAAGTATTTAAAAAAGCGTATTAAAGTGTTTAATACCAACTGAAGGCAGTAAAGGCCATAGGCATTGTGATTTGGTAAAACCGTTCTTATTGCTCATCAGATTCGGTAGGGAGTTTTTTGATAAAATCGTCAAAATGAAAATGAATAAAATGCAGCTTAAATGTCTTCGATGGGCCGATTTTCTCAAAATAATTCAGCATTTCTTTCACCCATCCTCTTGCTTCCGGTTCCGCGTCTCGATCCCCTCCCAAGACTCTGGTCAATACACGCTGAAGGTAAATCCACGCCATTGAATTATTTTCATCAAGCGATGAATCAAAGTTGCTCTTCAATAGCTTTCTAATGTCAGGGCCATTAGGTACGCCTGTTAAATGAAGACAAGAAATAAAGACAGAAAAGAAAACAATACCATGGTGTTAATAGTGCAACACAAATTCGTTTTAAATTTACTAAAATACCGTTTTTAATTTGGTCATCGCTACGCTTTCGGAAAACGCTTTTTAAATAGTCGAATGCGTTTGGACAATTTACAACGGCCACTTCTTTAACAGTTCCCAATTGTATGTGGAGCGGTGGCAGCAAGATGTCTGGCGTATTATCAATTAAAGGTGCATCCCTTATCGATCATCCCTTGCAGAATATTGATGACCTTCAAATCACGGCAAATGTTCCATTTATTTTCGTTGTATTTGTTTTTTTTTATTATATCTTTCAATGAAAGAAAGCTATGAATTCTTTCATGTTAATACCCATTGCTAGCGGGATAGAAGGTTTTCGGTTCGACACATGCAACAACACTGCATTCATGCTTGAAACAGGACCATCAATAAATAATTTCCACTTACTAGCGATGTAATCCATTCTCATTTTTACCACCAAAGCTTTTATATATTTGCAGTTACTAACGAATTGTCATCATTTAGAGTTTAGAAGCTCTTAAATTCAGCTTGCCGTTTGCGGTACGCCGTAGAATTAACATTAGCATGTGTGTTTTATTTGCTTTTAAAACGCTGTCAAAAATATGGTAAGTCGCTGCGATAGTCTCATTATGGCCACAATGAAATCCATTTCCATTTTTGTAATTAGTTGTGGTCCATCTCTTCCCTGTTGGGGCTCATAATCGGTATCAAATGGATCTTCAGAAGTAACACCACTTGTTCTAGACATTCCTGTAAATTCTAACCAGCGATGTGGATTTGGCGGCGTTGGTGATACAAAATTTTTAGGTGCAAGCACTGGTAGTGTGGCTGTTACAGTTGCTTTATAAATTTTGTTCTTCTCAGCATGCCGATTAAGACGACATGTGTAATTTACGCATGCATAGCAACTGGTTGCATCATGATCACCTGGGCGATTAATCCAGTTTACCGTTTTACAATACTTCATACTATCTTTGCCTGCACTCAACCATGCCATATGATTGTTACAACATTGACGACACACTGTAAAGGTGTGTAATTTTCACCGGTCAAGTCTACTTAGTCGAAAAGCAACTTATATGCTCTATGGAATTCACTAGTGTAATGCGCTGTGTAATGCCTTGATGTGAGCGTCGTGTCGCTTGTATATTATGGTCTGCGTCCCTTGATGCGTGTGCTGAGCTTACGGGCTTGGCTGTGCTGCTGCGGCCGGTGCGTGATCACGTGAGTTGTTAATTGAGATTGTAGCTGATTGTTTCCTTGAATTTTGAACGGATTGCTACCTATGGACCTGAACAGGGAAAAAATTGTAAACAAAAATTGAATTTTTTAAAGTTCTTTGCGACTTTGATCTTGAAGATGAAGTTTTTTGATTTTATATTCTTTATGCCAAGAGCTACAACTTTGCCTTAGAGAGTAAATTAAAATTCCGAACGGTTTGACTGGCAAAATCATCACATTTTTGCAAAAATGACACCGAGGCCCCAAATCTTTGGGGGCACATAAAAAAAGTGCATGATTATGGGCAAAACGGGTCTTTTTTTTTTTTTGTCTTTTATCACGTAGTGGTGTCTGTATATGGTTATATATTTTCGTGTTGCACTGTATTTTTTTTTATATTAGTGGGTATCATTTATACATGATGTGTTATTAAATGTTTCCTCCGGTTATATATTTTAATTAAATCCGAATTTCAGCGGAATGGAACTTGTTAGTGCAAAAAGGGGTTAAGGAATTTAATTACCATCAGCAAGCTGAGAGTTTTCTCTTTAACCCCATATAAATTTTGCAGCTGTCTGGAACTGTCTGTTGAACACTTTTTTCATTTTAATGAAACTACTCGCAACATTTTTTTGCTCTTTTTATTTTACTGAAACATAACACAGTGGTTTCCGAACGTTTTGTTTTCAAAAATAATTCCGCAACTGATGCAAAAGCTGTCATAGGAGGGCAGCATTTGAGTTGATTTGAAAGAACACGGGTCCATAGGGGGTCGGAAGAGTGACTTGTGGACCTCTAAAATTCGTAACCCTGGACATTCAAACTTTTAAAAATAAATGTGTTTATGGATTGCAAAAAAATTAGAATCAAAAGCATTTTCATTTCTGTCAGCCTTTGATCACACCATTTTAATAACTCCAGCACAGAAAAGCAAGCCGATTAAAAATTTTTGGTGGCGGCTGAAGACTAAAAATATTCGGCGGCTGAGCTGCTTTGCGCCGAATTTTTTGACGACTAAAAAAATATTTGACTGCGCCGAACTTATGTAAAGAACACACACTAACAAACATGTTCAACAAAACAAAAGACAAATAATGATTATTCATTTGAAATATAAAAATTTTATAAACGATAAATCAAATTTTTAAGAATAAAAATAATATTTACAGGAAATACCTTTTAAGTTGTACTACGGTCAGTAACAGAGTAAATTGAGATCATTACGATTTTTTTAAAATTTGGATATATCAGCGCTTTTAGAATAGTAAATTAATTAATTTTTGAAATGTATATTTGTTTATTAAGCTTCAGGTCTATTATTTTTTATAAAAACATTTGTTTTTTTTTTCCAATAATTCTTCACGCCTTTTTGTGACTTCTTTAGGGAAAATTAACAATATAAAATTTTTTAAATAATTATGGAAAACAAATATCAAACCGGCATACAAATTTTTTAAATAAAAAGCAAATTATACTAGTATTGTGGTTATTTTGTTGAACTGTTAATGGTTTTTAATCCAAATTTAGATATTTTTTTTAATTAGGCTTAAGTTCATTGAATTTAATTTTCATTAAATTATTTTTTATGAAGACAGGAATTTAAGAACATGAAATCAATTAAAATTTTTTTATTGATAATTTTTCATTCTTGACTGCGCTGATTTCATGTTCTTAAATTCCTGTCTTCATAAAAAATAATTTAATGAAAATTAAATTCAATGAACTTAAGCCTATTTAAAAAAAATATCTAAATTTGGATTAAAAACCATTAACAGTTCAACAAAATAACCACAATACTAGTATTGTTATAAGCTAAGGCACGAGCTATGTTTACATTTGTCCTTCAAGTTGTGCTGAAAAAGGTCAGCAAGAAAAAAGAAAGACAAAAAACATGAAAAACAAAAACATGTACTTTGGATTTCAAGAAGAATTCTTGACAAGAGGTACGAAAAAACAGAAGTTAGGAAGAACATGTAAATCAAATAAAATAGATAATCATTCATTCAAAAAAAAAGCAAATTTCGATCTACCAAGGTGAAATACAATTTGGTTTAAGGATTGATGTTTGACTATTGACGTCGCCCGGCCTCAATAGCCGAGTGAGTAAAACGGCAAACCCCACTGACGAGATTGTGTGGTTACAATCGAAACTAGTATGGGCAACCTGTCCGTGAAAGCCTGGGTTCAAATCTCAGCGCAGTCAAGAATGAAAAATTATCAATAAAAAAATTTTAATTGATTTCATGTTCTTAAATTCCTGTCTTCATAAAAAATAATTTAATGAAAATTAAATTCAATGAACTTAAGCCTAATTATAAAAAGCAAATTTTCAAACCAAACAACAATATTTCATTAAAAAAAAAATTAGGCCCTAATCATAAAAAACGCAACGAAACGCCAAAGAATTATATTGAACGCAAAAACAAAGTCATAAATATTTTGTAATTTTGTTGTTGCTTTCTACAGAAATTCACATTGCGTTTTAATATTTCAAACGCTGCATAGCTTGTGGCGTTGAAAATTTTAAAACGGAACATGAATATCTGTAGAAAGTAACAACAAAATTACTAAACATTAATGACATTGTTTTTGCTTTCAATGCAATTCTTTGGCGTTGCGTTGCGTTTTACTAGATTAGGGCTTTAATATGTTACAGTATAAAATATTTTTAACTGCCGTTCATGTTCAGAGCAAATATTTATCGCAACATCTTTTCATTCGCTCGATTTGTCGTAATCGTTATCCAAGATTTTTCCGGACCCCTCAGTACAGACTGGTTCTGTACTGGGTCTTCTAGTATTATCATTGGTAGGTTCCGTACTGAGTCTTTTAGAACTATTATTGCTTGTCATAAAACTGTTTTCCATTTTTCGACTCATTTATTAATTTTATTACATAACTGGTATTTTTTCAACATTTGTAATGAGGAAAACTTTTATTTAAACTTCTCAAACGAATGAAAACAATTTTAACCAAAACAAAATGGATAATAGGTCTCCAATCTTTTTAAATAATCAGTATTCAAAATTATAGTTATATGTAACAAGTAATAAGGTGTTGACAGACTTTTTTTTGAAAATCTTACAAATAATTTTCAAAACAACTTATTCCGAGTTGAAAAGACTTATTAAGAATCATTTTAAGATTAATATTTACATTTTTAGTCGAACTTTATAAATTATTATTTCGGATTTTTAAAGTATTTTACATATTTTATTGCTAAAAATTATATTAGTAAATTATTCAGACTCAGGTTCGTAAAATGATTTTCCTTAACTTCTAAGAATACAGAAAAAGTTAATTGCGTATACAAGTGTCAGAATGAAATACATATATGTGAATGAAATGAACTTGTATCTGCATAACTTACAAATATAGATATTTGTAAAAAATATTCAATATACTTAAAACATCCGTTTTTGATTTCTTTGAAAATTTTTTCATATTGAAAATATAGAAATCAAACACAAACTTTAAAAATAAGATAAATATTCGTATATGGTAACACTGCCACTAATTCAATTAAATACTTATTTAGTACTCACTAATTTAAATAATATTAAAAAAATAACCAAATATAATTGAATAACTAATTTTGGATATATATTAAAAAAAAATAGAAAAAATAATAGCCTATTTCCAATATGCGAAAGAATTCTTTCGTTCGCACAGCTACATTGAAATCAAAAACAAAGTCTAAAAATTTGTTTTTGTTTTCAATTTTGCTATAAGAATCGTCTTGAATTTGAGCCGCCGATCAGCCGAGTACTTCGGCGGCGGCACGAGTTGGTGAAAAACAAGCCGTTACGGTCTGCTTCTCTGCTCCAGCAGCGCAACGAACACATGATAGGTCTTGCGGAACTATTTTTATTATTAAATGCTTTTCTTTAGCTTCACTTCGGAAAATCAAATCTTGTAACGTTTATTTAACCGCCTTTTACTCACTGCGAAATTTATCATAACAGTAAATACCAATCCACAAGTGTAAAGATTTATTATATGAATATACATTTTTTTTTATTATATGAATATAAAATACAAAACATGTAAAAAAATTTTCTTATTTAGCATGGAAATTGTAATGTATTAATTAAAGCTATTCGTTACTAAAAAGTAAAAAATAAAAAAAAAATTTTTTAAGAAACGCTTTTCTTTACCTTATTATATTGATCAGTTGTGAACACAAAATGAATATGAATACTAAAAAAATCGACTAAAAGTAAAAAAATAAGAACATTTTAAACAACATAAACTTTTAAATCAAAGTGGAAAAAATCTCACACATCCCTTAAAGAAAAGCGTGGGGCGCGTTGTTATAAAACAAAATCCTCAATTATTGAAAATTCGTAGCTTTAAACATGATTGGTTGTATTTCCTTCGGTCTGAAATATTAAAATGTACTCACGGCAGTCATGTTTTTTTAACAGCCATACCTAAACAAGACCGGAACGCGTTTTGTAGCTGTCAAAAATCCTCATGCCCATAGAATTTGTATGTAGCATACAGAAACAACGCGGCGGCAACGCAACGGTAGCGCTTTACAATTAGAAAATCCGATTTTGACAGCGCGTTAAAATAAACAGGGCTGCTATATTTGTTGTTTTGACAACCCTGTTTTTATTGTTTGATAATAAATAATGGCAAATTAGCTATTTTTAGGTCAAACTAGCGGTTTTAATTCAATTTCTTATATCTTTTAGTAGTAGTTAACACTACTGTTTATGGCACAACGCTGACGCTCTTATTTAGGTATGGCATATCAGCGTAAAAGCTACGCTGAAGAAAACGTTCCGCCTCCGCTCTTGTTTAGGTACGGCTGTAAGCTCAGGTTGGTATGAGTGCCCCACACTTTTCTTTAAGGGATGTGTGAGATTTTTTCCACTTTGATTTAAAAGTTTATGTTGTTTGAAATGTTCTTATTTTTTTACTTTTAATGATGAAACAGAACTGGGGCTGAACGTTGTTTTCCATACAGTTTGACATAAAATTATGCCAGAGAATGCGGTCGAGAAATAAAATCAATTTTATTTTGAAGACGTGTTTTCTCGTGCTCTCACATAGAGACAACTATTCTCCCAACAATGCTACCATACTTTCGTTCAATTTCATACATTTTGTAAACAAAGAAAAAAAAGAACAAAAGAAAACGAAAGAAATGAGAGAAAATAGCAGTTACGGTCGACGTTTTAATTATGGGCTTAAGAATTTTTGCCTGAAGTTGAAGACTCAATTCTGTTTCATCATTTAGTCGATTTTTTTTAGTATTCATATTCATTTTGTGTTCAGAAAAACTATAAAGTGCACGAAAAACGAATAAAATAATAGTGTGAATAGTGTTCTTATGCATGGTGCTTATATAAAAAATTACCAAAAAAAAAAAAAAAGAACATTGTTATCGTGCGGCCAGAATATTTCCGTGGGGCGGCTTGCGATATCATGCGCTGTCCACACGTTTAAAATTATGGTTGTACACACGATACAACATTAGCAGGAAGATGTTTCCCCCAATGTTTCCTCATGTGTATTAATGTTTCTCGTTTAAATTCGCGTTATTGAAGCTTTACATGGTGTTCAGTAGCTCGTTTCTGTATTTCTCGCATTGCAAAATTTCCCGCATAAAACAAGTGAATTGGGACAAAAACAGTGCAATATGAAACAAAAAATGGTTTTTCTCACATAAGTGTTTCTGTACGATTACTTTGCGAGAATTATCTGTCATTTTAATTATTTGACAGCAATTATTGGAAGGATGTGAGAAAAAGTGTTTCTGTATTAATATTTTGTAAAAAGTTTCTCACACGAACTGTCAAAATAAGTCATATTTGAAATTGATGCGAGAAAAAAAAATTTAAAAAAACAAGAATGTGTATTATTTTATTTTATTTTAAAAGAAAGAATTTAAATGATGGAAATAAGTATATAAAACACAATTGTTATATTTTGTTATTAAATTTTTTTTAGCCTTTCATTGTGTTTGTTTTATGCAGGGCTGCCAGATAAATTTGTGAAAAAAACGTCAATATCCTAAGAAAAAATAACATAATGTTCTATTTTTTTCGGACAATCTAAAATTAATTTTGACGAATTTTGTTCGATTTTTATCATATAATCACAAATTTTTATCATATAAACACATAATCAAAAAAAAAAAAAAAAAAAAAAAAAAAAAAAAAAAAAAAAAAAAAAAAACATTAAGTTCATGGGTAAAATACATATTTTTTACATACATAAGCTTGAGGTCTATTTAAATAAAATTATTTATTTTATTTTCCTTAATCCGATAAGATTTAAAATTTCAGATTGTTATTTTTCCCTGCAGAAATAAAATAAACACTTTTGGACAAAGTAAAAGGCCAAAATTTCCTAAAGTGCATTGACTGAAAAATGGGGTAATAGTTTAATCTTTTGATCACACAAACAAATGTATTAAATAATCCAAGCAAATAAAAATTAAACAGTTTCCGTTCGAAATTTTGCTTTTGGAGATATATTTTTGAATCTGCCTTGTTTTTAAAGATATCGGTTTTCTGTGGTGCCTAATACACAAACATATAAAACTATTTAAAATTGTTTTATTTCAAAGACTGTATCGTCACTAGAAAAAAATCAGCAAATTTTCACTTTGCCAATTTTGGAACAAAAAAAATCGTCAAAATGTCGATAAATCTTTAAATCTGGCAGCCTTATTTTTATTATATATATTTCTTTCGTTGACGTTTCGCTTGCATTTGACACTTAATTACTGGAAGTATTCCAGTTAAAACAGAATCTGTGTTGTCTGTTCTCGCATTTAAATACAGAAACACTTTTTTCTTACAAATCGAGAAACGATGAAATTATTTGTTTCATACTTAATATGAGAAAATTTGCGATGCGAGAAATACAGAAACGAGCTACAGATATACATTTTTTATTGAGTTAATAATTGGTTTATTGACAAAATAAGCATTCTGTTCACACATACACAATTTAGCTAACTCAATCAGCGTTTGACAGTTAAAAACCCCTTCTTTATATTACTATATGTATGTACATGTATGTGTAGCAAAACCAAAAACGTAAACAAAAATGTACATGTATAAGCAAAATGGAAACAACTTTTGATACCTTTAAGGAATTAACAGTTGGATTATTGTGCTGACCTAAGGGGTGGACCGTTGCCAAATGTCAAAACACTTTGTTTAGTGAGTTTTAAATAAACAATAACTAAATTGAAATGTTATTCATTAAAAGATTTTATTTATTGTGCTTAATTCCCTTTTTTCTAATTGATTAAAAAAAATACCGAAATTTATTATGGGAGGATAAGCTGTTCCTATGAGCATTTCACTGGTTGCTTAAGGCCAGATCATCAGAAAACGTTCTCCTAAATAATTTTAGAAAGGCAAAGCAATCAGCAAACAAGACTACAGAGGGAATGAGAGTTACCTACACTCAAAACGTCTTGATTGCAACGATATCAAAGCTTAAACAAAATAACAACAATTAAACAGTGAGTTTATCTTTTCTTACATGCCCCACTACAATTAGTTGGAATTCTCCCAACATTAATTGTAGTTGTAAGTGGGTAAAGAAAAAACAAATTAAGAACAAAAACTAATTGATTTTATTGTTTTCGCAAGAAATCAAAATAAAAACAATTTGCCAGTTCAGTTGTTTATGCACGTGCACTTGCAAAAATTTATTATCAAAGTTGTTTTTGGGAATACAATTATAATTAAAAGATTTTGTTTGTTGTGGTGTTGTGCCACTGAAACGCGCATAGGAACACCTAGTCCTCCAACAATAAATTTCAGTATTTTTTTTATCAATTAATAAAAAAAGGGAATTAAGCACAACAAACAAAATCTTTTTAATACCAAGAGTTTCAATACTTTCTGGCAGTGTGACTATTTTGGCATTTTTGCAGCTAAATTTAACATTAACAATTTTTATTTAGCTGCAACATTTTCATTTAGCACAATTTTAAAAATGTGGACGGGTAGTTTTATTAATTTTACTTAATTTTTCTTTTTATAAATTATAATAAAATTTTGACTAAAAATAGTTGTACTCAGAATGAAATTTCGTATGAAAATGGTTAATTCTTATCTTAAGAAACATTCTACCTGTCTTGTAAAAAATAGAATATGCAGGGAATATTAGAAATTCCCTCAGCATGTTGATTGTAAAAGTTATTTGCCATTTGATTTTACGATATAAAAATACATCAAAATTTTACTTTGCATTTAAGGCTGGTACTCTGTTCAGTATTTCGTGTGAAATGTTGTCAAACTTAATAAAAAAATTCTCTAAAAAACAAACGAAAAAATGTTGATAGAGTTGTACTCTCTTTATATTACGAAAAACATCGAAACAAGTTGAGCTCATAGTATTTCCCACAGAATTTTAAGCAACAGCCTATAACTGTAAATAACTTTTTGTAATTTTTTATTTTGTATTCGTAAGGTGTTTTTTATAACAAACGTTTCACAAAGAAAAATGAAGAAAAGTGCTAAAATAAATAATAAAATTAAATTTTTTTGATTTGGGAAATTATAAAAATAATATTGGCTTACTTTTTTTAATGACGATGTTGTATACTTGCAACTAATAAAAACGTTAAGTTTTGAAAAATCGCGAGATAGATAATATTGATACATGTCGAAATTTTCGTGTGAAATAATGTTGCTGAATTTTTTTCGCAAGTTCGAACTGAGCTTAAGATAAAAATTTTATAATGTAAATGTTTGAAAAAATTGTTTCTAAACTGCTTAACAAATAATTATTGTAAAACTTCAACTTTTTTCAAACTATAAAACATAAAATGATCTGAAAAAATTTGTATATAATGGAAATAAAATCGTTTCAATTTTGAATGTATCAGAGTTTTTCAGGCCCCTAAATTTAATCTCATCTACCTGTGCTACATATTGTTATGTATCTGATGTTTTGCCAAAATTTACCGCCTTGTTTTAGTATAACCATTATTTCAATTTCGTAAAAAAAATAAGTCACTAAAGTGTTTTTAGTTTCGAATAAAATTTTATACTGGTAATATATTTTTAACAAAAATATTTAAAAAATGTTATCAATATTTTAAGCATTTTTTAAAATCATTTTTAGCATTTTTTGGCTTTGTCTAAAGACAGATGTAGCTGTAAAAATTTCAAAGCTCTGGTCACACTATTGCTTAGAATTTTTTAAAAATAAAAAACACAGTATGGCTTAAATTTTTTACAATCGAAAATGTCAACAAACTCGATATTGTGAACTACCTTGGGTTTTATTGGTTCACATTCATGGTTAATAAAAAAGAACAACAAACAATTTAGAGTGAAAATAAATTTGATATTTCACTCACCACATGTTTGTCCCACGTTGACTCCAGGCCTGGTGTCAATGGCATTTTGGTTTTATTAATTTTTTATGTTAAATTTTAAATATTTAATATATTTTCACTCATTGTTAATACTAATGTGTAAAGTTAATTTGAAGTGGTAATGAAAAGTTAAAATGTTACATTAAAACAATAAATACATGATTTCAGATCTGGATTTTTACAAAACTAAGTTACAATTTAAAAGAAAATTTGAGATAAATAAAAGAAACAATTTGCTTTAAAGCAAAATTATATGCTAACGAAAAAATTACATTTTTTAGTTAATTAGGAAAAAAAAAATAATAAAATCCAAAATTTTATGCGAATGTAGAATTTAAGTTAATTGATGAAGGAACAGTACTTTTCGCTTATGGTCCACTACTATAGTTGCACAACTTTTGTGGACTATAAGCGAATTTGGGCTATATCCGAATGGTTTTTATATGCCGTTTTATGGATTTTATGTGAATCCTAGTATAATCCACATTTTGGACTGTATAAAAATTATTTTCTTCAATAAAACCACTCAATATAACACGTTCACTCATTTTTTCTACTTTTATGAATTAACCAAAATAGAAATAGGTCTCCCAACAAAAATTAAACAATTCCTTATACCTTAAATTTATGTATGAATATAGAAAACAACAACAGATATTTAACTAAAAATTCAAATCATAAAAAACAAGAGCAGTCATAAAAATGTTCTTTTGAAACTTGAGTAATGCAAAGCACCACAACAATTTTCGATGCTTCATTAACCACTTACAAATGTGCACAAACAATTATACATATTTACACCTACGCCTACTCTTGACACTTTACAACTGATCTTACTTACAATGTTCTTTTCTCTGCTGAATATTGAAAATTAACATTTATAATAACACAACAACAAAGTGAACCAGCTGAGTCAAGTGTTAAGTTTAAGAACAGGGTGCACCGTATGCAATTTTATGCAATATTCAAAAACTGTTACATTATGTAAATATAGCAACAAATGTGAAAAATAAATATTTTCTTTTCACAAAAATAGTTAAAAATAGTTGATCTAATCAAATCTAATCAAAAATAATCAAGAAATCTAATCAATTATTTTTTGGATTAGTTTTGATTAGATTTGATTAGAAATGCTAATCGTCACTAATTGTGATTAGATTTTTGATTATTTCTAATCTAATCAATTAGTAATCGTATAAAATGGCTAACTAATCATAATTAATCAATTTTTCAGCACAATTAAAATTTCTAATCCAATTGCTAATCATTAGGATTTCTAATCATTATTCCCAAGCTATGGTTTCAAATACAATCAGCGTTACCGTTATGCGACTACAGTCGCATTTTTGCCCCTTTTTGACTGACTTTCCACTTTCTTTGCCCCTTTTTTTCACATCTCCTTTAGTATCATTTTGTAATTTTTTGTATCCCTTTTACCCCTTTTTGAACTAATTTTTTTTTATAGTGACAGTAAAGGTCTACAACAAGATAACCATACAAAAATATGCCCATGTTCTCAAAAGACAACACAAGTACCTGCCCACTCAAAACACAAACAATATCATCTTTTCTTGCTTAAACAAAATATTTATTATCTTTCATTTTTAGAAATGATAATCTCGGAAACTCATCGATATGCTTATTTTACCATAAATCTCATTTTGTATTGTAAGATTTTGGAAACTCTGGTAATCTATCAACCGAATAATTAGTCACTGGTTTAAGAATAACCAGTTTTTTTTATGAAAATCAGTATGTGCCTAGAAAAAAAGTTCTGATACGCTTTTTTATTAATTTGTTATGTCTCTGCGTACATACAGGAAATGAGAATTCCATCGATCTCACTTTTATCATTTTATGAGTAAATTTAATTTACTGTTTCGGTATTGACAATTGCTCACATTTTGAGAACATAAAAGACAAGCATAACAAATTGAGTGATATTACCTAGACAGTTTTTTCTAAGGTAATGCAGATGTTTAATTGGCCGTCTATGAACGCACATGTGCCTGCCAGCTTTTTTATCTTCATATGTTTTTACTTCGTATATTTTTTATAAATTCCTTATAATAAATTTTCAAACCGTGTTTTTTTCAGAATGATTTTTCAAATATAAATTTAACTTTCATACATTTTTGTCTGCATATAATAAATTATTTCTAAAAATTTTCTATTTGGCGATACCAAAAGATGAAAATAGGAATATAAGAAAATGGTTCAGTGAAAACATTTTCACAGCATTCGCTCGTGTTTAGTGAAAGAAAATGTAGCAGCATTTAATTATTTTAAGACAAGTTGATCAGTTAAAGTTAAAGCAGTAACACATAAAGTGTTGTATATAAGCAGTTTATATTCCATCGCTTTATTTAAAAGGCAATTCTAAAAACGTAGAAACAAGCAATTAAGCACTAAACGCAATAGATTTCAAACTTGACCTTTTAAGGATTTAATGAAGCAAAGGCCAAGTCGATAACCGCCGTTCGTGGAAGTGAACTCGAAACTAAAATACCGGTTTTGATAAACAAGAGTGAAAAAAATCAAGTTCTGTACAATAAAGTGATTTTCTGGTTCCATGCAGATTCATTATGGGGAAGTGAAAAGAAGCTACAGAGACAACATATGTTTTTATTTAAGAATAATTCTAAACACTTACCCGTGGAACCAGAGAGAGGGAGAATTCTATTATTTATTTTCCTGTAACACATGTTTCACCTTTTTTGTATTCCCCTTTGTATACAGAAGCACACACAATTAAAAGACACCAGCAGAATGGCCCATCGTCATCATTCTACTTTGAAAATGTTATGTATTTAAGTAAATAGGTTTAACAAAAAGAATACGGAAATTTTCCTTCTTTTAACAAATTATATTAAACACGAAACCCCAAAAAAATAAGTTTTTTTTTCTTGAAGAGTTGTTGTTTCTATACAAAATAAGTAAAACAGTTTTTTATGGACTCAATATTGAACAATGTTATTTTGACATCTTTCATTTAAATGTAATATAAAACATTGATAGTTTAATATAAAGGCCATGCTTTTGTAGAAATATACTATGATTTTCAATTAACATTTCGCCATGTTCATTAACCATTGATATATTTTCTCTGTGGAAGATGTTTATTTTTTTAATGTTAATGTTTTCGATGAAAATAACTTAATAAATATGTTTGATTTTTAAAAATTTTCTTGTTTTTAAAGTCGCCCCTTTTTTTCTTAGAATTCCCCTTTTTGTGCCACTTATTTTTTGAAAATCCCCTTTTTGTGCCCCTTTTTGAAAAATTTGAACGGTAACGCTGAATACAATTCTAATAACATTGGTTTCTATGACAGCCCTGGTTGAGAACATATGATGTCTTGACGGCGACCAAAATTTACTATAATTGAAAAATATTCAACGACGGCAGTAAAATACCACCGTCGGCTATAATGCTTAATGTTTGTTGCTAAAAATATCTTTGGAAACATTTGTACAAGGCGAATCCATGTATACAGGCGGTGTCAAGAATGATAGAAATAAAGATTACGACATCAGGCAGGCATAACATTATTTTACTGCGCATGTAGTAACTCTGACGTCACACAACCTGTGTATCTGTGTTCTCATTGGCTAAAATTTTTTAGTTCTCAAACTCATATATTTATGTGTAAACATAACAGTGGGACAATTTATAATTTTTCTATTAAAATTATTAAAAATAAAAGAATTTTTTTTAAAGTTATTTTTTCATAGTTTTATTTATTACATAAATAAATACATACATAATGTACATTAGCTCTATCTTTACTACATAAATTAAAGCAGACGAAAAAGGCAAAATACTTTTATATCAAGAATTTTAGTTTCTAATTTTTTTTTAGTTTTTTCTTTCGCTTGTTGGGATTTAAAGCAGTCTCAGCATTTAGTACCCTCATTCGAAAATACTTCCTACGTCTAAAAGAAGTTTTTTCATGTTTTAACTTCAATTTCCTTTCTTTCTAACAAATGATTTTGCAAATATTTTGCTTTTAAGGAACAATTTTTCCCATTTTATTGCAAGAAGATAGCATCACGTGATCTCAACGTTTCCATTAATGCACTTGATGGCTTACTTAACCCACCTTCACTTAGGTGGTTAACACATGAATAATTTAGGTTATCTATTATTTTGATGCAAGACGATTGCTTAATCTTATTCAAAATAATTTAGTAATGAACTGCAAAAATTTAATTTTAGTTAACTTACCCATTTCAAATTTTAAGTTTCTTTTAAAATCTTCTGTCGTGAAATGTATGGCACAAATTTTTTCATTATTCAAAATTACTGATTTCACTCGCTTGCAAAATATTACCCATAGCTTGGTTTGGGCTGCATCTTTTGGAAAATTGTAAAATGATACAGCTATAGTCAAAAATATTAGCATATTATTAAAAACACGCTAAACGTTATTATTTGCACAATTTCTCACTTGTTTTTTTTTTTTTTGCTGTTACTTTATTTGCATTTGCCCACTGCACACTTCATATTTTCACTCTTTTTTTACTCTCTTAAATTTTTACAGCCGTATTCATAAAAAAAGTCTTATTGTCAGTTTATAGAGTACAATACCTATTAAAGACTTTTTGTCTTATAAATCACTCATAAAAATTGGTATTCATAAAGAAACAATAATAGCTGCATAACTATTGAGCGTTTGTAGTAATTTTTTGTTTGAGTATGGCAACTCTCTTTTTATTGACTTGTCATTAAGATGTTAGTGACGCTTTAATTCACTGATTTATAAGCCCGGTAATCAAATAAACGTGGATTTGTCCATAATTTTTTTTTTATTTAACTGAAAAAGTATATTTTAATATTAAAAAAATATAAAATGAGTTTCGGGACAAATTTAAACAAAAATATTGCAGAAATTGTTTTGATTTTTCTATTTTAATAGTATACGGTAACGAAGATAATCGGATAACGAGTTTGTTTACATATGGTTTACATCACTACCATATTTTGTCAGGTTTTTATTTTATTTCTGTGATTTTTCTTCCAAATAAGACTGATTTGTGCCAAAATAATTAATAAGAATGGAATTAGAGTATAATAAACAAGTTAAATCATAAAACGAAATGGAAAACAAGGTATATGTGTTAATAAATACTTTGAATGGACATAACACAATAATTTTTAATGTATAGTTTCGTAAGCTGGTCCAAAGAGATCATTCACTATATTTAAAAATGTTTATTGTACATATAATTTTTTATAGGAGCTGTTAAAGGATTTAATTAAAAAAAGAGTTAAGCAAATCGAAAATGGACCACCATAAAAATGAACTCAAAAAAAGAAGTTGCAGAATTCCGTGCTAAAAGCAAGCAAACTGGGGGAGGCCAACCGCCGCCAGAAGTCCAATTATTAGCAAACGATATATCCATATGGCTTCCGAACGAATTTGTGGTAGATACAAATGAGTACGACTGTGACTCCCCCAAAGATTGTGCATATGTAAGTATGTTCTATTTATTTTTATTGCAATTCACTTACAGAATTAAGTTTACGTTTTTTTTCCAGGAAGAAGAAAAAATATCAGACATTTCTGTTATTCTTCAAGAGCCTCCCGTAGAGAGTGAAAAATTACAAGCAACGGAAGTTGAAGCAAACGCCAAATGCAGCGAAAAAGTTACTCCTTGCAAAAAAAAGGTTTGTGTAATGCTTTAAACACATTCGAGACAGCAGACTACCGACTTCAATATGTCAACAATAGAATACATGTGTGTATATGGAAATGATTATTTTAACGACGACAAGGCTAAATGGCTGCAGGTTGTTGTCTATACTAATTTTGTCGTTGTAGTCAAATTAAACTAATTTCTATTTTTGTACGCTACAAAACAGAAAAAGTGCTGCTAATAAAATCAAAAATTAGAAGAATTAGTGCTTATAATATATAATAATAATTTTTTGGTTAAACAGCAAAGAACCGGATTGAAACAAGAGTATAAGCGCGGCTCACCACCAAATCTATATTATTATTACTTTTTAGTATCCTTAAAAGAAGTTATATAGGAAGATGTTTGTCACGCAAACGCTCTTAGTTTTAGCAGTATGGGTATCATTTAAAAAGTTGAAAGTGCTTTTCACATGGTATTTAAAGCACACCGATTTATTAACCCATTAAGAGCCCATTTTAAATGCTCATACTTCTTGACGGACTTTTTTACTAAATTTGCTTAATCTTTAAATTATGTCGATATAATAATAATTATTTAACAATAATATACACATGTTACCAAAGTTATTAGGACTTTGATTAATAAAGTTTTTCTGTATTGCGGGTTTTCAGCCTTCCGGAACACTTTTCAAATATTTACATATTACTATATTTCAATATGTAACAAGTGCATAAACTATTACCACTATATATTTTAACTCAAACTTATAAATAAATTGTGAAGTTTTCCAAAATAAAATTTTTTTAAAACTATAGCATACAAAAACTTGGGGTGTTCTCTATAACATATTATATTTGAGGAAATATTATAACTTAGTGCGTTGAACCAAAAAATTACAGTAGAATCGCGATACAGTAATCTTGCGGTCAAGTTAACCAAATTTTAGCGCTTCTGTGCCGCTCTAAACGTTAACTCTAAGTTAAGTTTTCAGATCGTATTAGTAAAAGTACTGATTTGCACAAACGATAACAAATTAGATTAAATATTAAGCTGAAAGCTGAGAGTTTAAACAAAATTGAGGAATACATTAAAGAAAAACTATCGGCGTTGTATTATTGTATATCTGAAGTTGCCATCTCTAAAATAAAAACGAAACGTCACACAAGGCTTTGAAGAATACATAGGAAAAAGCATACATGAAAACATTACATAGACCAAAATATGCCGATCTTAAAGCAAGTTTGTACAAATGTTTTCTTGAAGCATCGAAAACGTTATTGCGCATTCTCTGTTCTAATTTCAATATCAATAGCTTAGCGCGAGTTCGTGTAACTGCAACCTGAAAAGAGAATAATGTCAGTAATGGATGGCTGGAAAATGTTTAGAAAATACCCAGAATTCGCTATTTTGAAGAACAAATTTTCTGACAAACGTCATATGTACCACCTAACACATAATACATGACTGATTGTATAATTATTAATTATAAATTGTAGCCGGTACAAATTAGATCTAAGTTCCTTTTTTGTACAGATGAAAACTAAGTCATTGAAAAAAATATAGGTACATATCAGTGATGGAAAATTGAAAATTTTTCAACATTTTGGTACTTTTTTCAAACATATTTTTTTTTTTGAAAATAAACTTAAAAATAAAAACCTAAAATACATAATTTGTTTGCCCATATATCAGCCATTTATGGACCGAGCTGCTCAATTTCAACAGCAAAATTCTGATGAGGATATCTGACATTAAAATAATCAACAAGCTGTGTTGCCATAGCCTTTTGATAAGAATTTGTTAAAACTTTAAAAAAAATATGATAAAATCTGCTAAATCGTAAAATGAAGAAAATCGGCTAAGATTAAAACAAAAAAATTTTTAAATTTGCTTACAATATGATAATCTTCTGAATGTTTATAAAAAAAAAATTATGCTAAATATTTGATTAATAAAAATGAATTTAAGTTTTCTTGGGGTTAATTGAACTGTTTATGGGTTTTAAACCAAATTTTAATTTTTTTAATCAGGCTTAAGTTCGTCGAATTAAATTTTCATTAAATTATTCTAATGAAGAAAGGAATTTCACAACACAAAATGAGTTAAAATTTTATTGATCTTTTTTATTTTTGACTGAGCTGGGGATCGAAATCGGGCCGAATTCACCTGTTTCGAGAATAACCGCATTCTCTTCATCAGAGTTTTTGCGGTTTCACCCTTTCCGCCACTACGACGGCTCAGTCAGTCTGTAGTCAAACATCAATCTTTTAACCAACGTAATTTTTGGTTTATCGAAATCCGCTGTAATTGATAATCAAGTTTTTAATTTATTTACGCCTCTTCCTTACTTGTGTTTTTTAGAACTTTGATCAAGAATTTTTCTTGAATACCAAAGTTAATTTTTGTGTTTTTTCTCTTTTTATATTGAAATTTTTTCACAGCCTGAAGGATATTTAAATTTTTAAACATTGACCTCGGGCCATAGCTTTACAATAATATGTTTTCTTGTGGTTAATTGAACCGTTTATGATTTTTAATACAAGTTTTGATTCCTCTTGTTTTATTTTCATTAAATTATCCTAATGAAGAGAGGAATTTTAATATAAGTATAAATCATAATTTTTTTTTTTTTTTAATAATATTAAATTATTAATGTGACAAACGAATATGTAATAAAAATTTGAATAAGAAATTGTTTAAAAATACGAATGTACATATGTAAAGTAAGTCGTTTTAAAAAATATTTTCCAAAATAAAAATACTTTAAAATTGGCGATGGAATATTTAAAATATGGATTCGAAATTTTTACGGAATAATTTTCTTGCTATATTTAACCATCTAAAAGGTACTGCGTTAAAAAATGAGTTTAAAGTCAAATAAGGACCAGTCTCATATACATTTAGCATTAAGGTAAGATTAGGAGTCGGAGTTGAAATTTCAGCGGTTGGAGTCGGAACTAGTACTTTTTGGTGAGGGCTGTGGAGTCCTGTAGCTCGTTTCTGTATTTCTCGCATCGCAAATTTTCTCATATTAAGTGTGAAACAAAAAATTTCATCGTTTCTCGATTTGTGAGAAAAGTGTTTCTGTATTTAAATGCGAGAACAGACAACACAGATTCTGTTTTAACTGGAATACTTCCAGTAATTAAGTGTCAAATGCAAGCGAAACGTCAACGAAAGAAATATATATAATAAAAATAAGGCTGCCAGATTTAAAAATTTATCGACATTTTGACGATTTTTTTTGTTCCAAAATTGGCAAAGTGAAAATTTGCTGATTTTTTTCTAGTGACGATACAGTCTTTGAAATAAAACAATTTTAAATAGTTTTATATGTTTGTGTATTAGGCACCACAGAAAACCGATTTCTTTAAAAATAAGGCAGATTAAAAAATGTATCGGCAAAAGCAAAATTTCGAACGGAAACTGTTTAATTTTTATTTGCTTGGATTATTTAATACATTTGTTTGTGTGATCAAAAGATTAAACTATTACCCCATTTTTCAGTCAATGCACTTTAGGAAATTTTTGCCTTTTACTTTGTCCAAAAGTGTTTATTTTATTTTAATATGATATTTTGTCACTCCTTTGTGTGATTTCTGCAGGGAAAAATAACAATCTGAAATTTTAAACTCTTATCGGATAAAGGAAAATAAAATAAATAATTTTATTTAAATAGACCTCAAGCTTATGTATGTATAAAATATGTATTTTACCCATGAACTTAATGTTTTTTTTTTTTTTTTTTTTTTTTTGGATTAAGTGTTTATATGATAAAAATTTGTGATTATATGATAAAAATCGAACAAAATTCGTCAAAATTAATTTTAAATTGTCCGAAAAAAATAGACGATTTTTTTATTTTTTCTTAGGATATTGACGTTTTTTTCACAAATTTATCTGGCAGCCCTGCATAAAACAAACACAATGAAAGGCTACAAATTTTAATAACAAAATATAACAATTGTGTTTTATATACTTATTTTCATCATTTAAATTCTTTCTTTAAAAATAAAATAAAATAATACACATTCTTGTGTACATACATACATAATTTGGGCTCCATTTTTTTAAATTTTTTTTTCTCGCATCAATTTCATATATGACTTATTTTGACAGTTCTTGTGAGAAACTTTTTGCAAAATATTGTTACAGAAACACTTGTTCTCACATCCTTCCAATAATTGCTGGAAAATTATTTAAATGACAGATAATTCTCGCAAACTAAAAGTACAGAAACACTTTTGTGAGAAAAACCATTTTTTGTTTCATATTGCACTGTTTTTGTCATAATTCACTTGTTTCATGCGGGAAATTTTACGATGCGAGAAATACAGAAATGGGCTACTGGTTGTCAATGTTAAAAAAATAGCAACGCTAAATTTCTAAGCAAAGAAGTATAACAAGAAAAGAGTACTAAAACCGACGTGGGGGTACCGTGGTATTTTTGAAAGGAAAAAGTACTGAAAATAGTACCATAGTACTGAATTTTCCATCACTGGTACATATGTTTATTATTGTATTTTTTACAATTTAGAAAAGTTAATAAATAAGATGATAAAGTTAACAACCCTTAGGACATTTCAGTTTACTTTTTCGCAATTATACTGTATATTAGGATTTTTTTATTCAACCTGCCATGAAGATGATATTCTTTATGAGTTCCAAAAACAATGAAATTAAAATATTTTTTTAATAAATTCATTTGTTTTTACGTTAAAAAATTTATCATAAATAAGTATTTAAATTTTTGTAGACTTAAATTAAGTTTGTGTACGAGTCTGCAATTATGCATGTTGTTAAATTTATAAAAATAAATATGATAGTGGCACCACTGAAATGTAATTACATAATAAAAAACATAGCTGTTTATATTTTTTCAATTGTAGCTGTCGTCTTCAAAATAATTCAGTAGTTGATTACGCGACTACAATTGCAACCTGCAGCATTTGTAGTTCGTGTTGCCTGCTGTCTCGAATGTGTTTAATGGATAATAGTAAATTTCTTTTTACGAATAATAAACTATGTTGTATATTTTCAACCATTTTTACATAGACTGCTTCTCAGAAAAACAGGGCGCCGGAAGAAAGCATTTATAAATAACTAAAAACGAGTTAGAATGCCGGCACGAACTCCATCTTCTACAAATTGAAGTAGAGAAGATGAGAATAACAAACCTCAAAGTAAAATTTGAAATTTCATCTCTTAATAAAGGCATTGTTTAAAACTATTTTTTTGACAAAATACCACTTTGCACTGTTCACTCGAGCGTTTAACGCGTCAAACTGATTAAAATAATAAAGCTCTGCAATTATTTGTAATTTCTTGTAAAAAAAAAAAAAAAAAAAAATAGATCTAGTAAATATACCTTGACTTTTTTGTTTTAAATCCGTTAAATTTAAATATTATCGGTTTGTATCTACACCAACTGATAAAAATCATGTTTTACAGGGGTTGAGGTCTGCACTAACAGGTTACATATATGGCGGTTCATATATATTTTTATTTCGTAATGAAAACAAAATATTTCAAATGGGTAGTTTTGACCCTAGTAGCTAAAAAGGGTTAATATTTCTATTAAAAATATTTTTCGTTTTTCAGTATTAGTATATCACCTTTTTTAAATGTTGTATTTAACTTGGAGGCCACACGATCAATTTTTGTCTTTCAATTCCTTTCAATTTGCTCTCACTCTCATTTTTTTCACTAACACACTCACACTTTTTAAATTGATCACGAGATTGCTCTCAATTTTAACTATCCATTTGTTTGGCAATTTTACGCTCAATTTAACAGCTGATTAGAAGTTTAGTGAGCTAATTTTTCGTTTGTCAGTATAAATTGTTTTCTTGATGACATCTTGAAAGTAAATTGCTTAAAAATTGCGTGCAGCCTACGTCACAGCTTTCAATTAATGTAAATTTTGAAAAACAGTATATGTAAAAGACTATCAACAAAAAGTTGATCGTGTGGCCGCAGTGTAAAGCTAAGAAATTTGGTCGTTTTGACCCCCGTAGCAAAAAAGGGTTAAATCCCAGGTCAGTCAAGAATGAAAATTATCAATAACAATTTTAATTAATTTTCCATGTTGTAAAATTCCTTTCTTCATAAAAATAATTTGATGAAAATTGAATTTAATGAACTTAAGCCTAATTAAAAATAGTAAAAATTTGGATTAAAAACCATGAATAGTTCAACAAAATAACCACAATACTAATTAAGGGTTAAATTTACTCATAATATTTCAGAATACTTTTAAAAATATCTAAAACATCCAGTTTCTGTACAATTTAAATGAATATACTTAAAAAAACGATATTTTTAGATCAATTATAGTTAAATATACAGAATTTCCCAAAATTTTAACTTTGACCTCAAAGGTGCACGGCATAGAGTTACCCGATTCGGCATGCAAGTTCAACACTATGTGGCACATTAATCCCATTGGATTTCGGTATAATTCATATCGAAAAGCTATTTTTTAGCTCCGATATAGGCGAATACACTATATTTCCCAAAATTTGAACTTTGACCTCAAAGGTGCACGGGATAGAGTTATCCGATTTGGCTCAAATTTTCAGCAAGTAAGTTTTAGACCAAGTGGCAAAAGAATCTTCACATTTTTGTTTAAAATTCTGGAAAAAAATTTTTCCCATATATTTCATTGTCGCCCTAGTGTCTATGTACCCGTACCTGGGACAAGATGAAAAGAAAATTAATAAATGTTTTTTTTTTTAATTGTTACCATTGTTATTATTTTATTTGAGTGAATAGTTCAATATGTTTATGTGTAGGTATAAATACTATTCCAAAAACATATACATATATTTAAAGAAACATTTTAAAATAGCGATTGTACACAATGTAATTTATACAAAATAGTATTTATTAAAAATTATTTTGGATGAATGTTTTTAAAATAATTTTTGCTCTTCCTTCTGACGCTGAGGGGTAATTTGGATTTGGAATCGCTTCCATGGGAAACTGTGCATTTTCATCTAAGTCATCTGAAAATTTTTTAAAATGTTTATAAAACTAACTTGAAACTGTTTTTATTTATTGTATGTATAAGGTTAGGATAGAAATTTAATGGTCTTGAATCTTGCATTATAAAAAAGTAATTCTGACAAATTGTGTTTTTTTTTTTGAAACTTAAAACCAAAATTTTATTTTTGTTAAAAATGCTATCACATATGTATGTATGTATATGAATAAAAGAAGATTCGTTTTACTTTCACCAACCCTTTACTACCCTAATTGAAAACGAATAAAAACATGTTGATGTGAATTATAGAACAATAAAAATACTGAAGTAATCTACTCCCGAAAGAATTCGGATTCTAGAAAACACCCGATTTTTATTATTTTCATAGTCATAAGAAAAGGGTATATCACAAACCTGAGTTTTACTAAACTAGCTTCTTACCTGGAGCTGAATCATTTTCTTCAATTGCAATGTTGTGAAGTACGGCGAGAGCAACAATTACAACTTTTGCATTTTTAAGACTTACAGTCATACCGCGTAATAAACAAGGAAATCGCTGCTTCCATACTCCAAAACATCGTTCCACCGAATTTCGAGTGGCGATGTGAGCAGAATTATATATTATCTCTTTTTCAGTTTGAGGTTGGTGTAAAGGAGTAAATAGATAACTCGTTAATTTGTAGCCCGAGTCACCAAGTAATCTACCTTTAAATTGGCCTTCTTCAAATCGCCGTTTAATAGTGGACTCGTTAAAAATCCAACAGTCGTGGGTACTACCTCTCCATCTTGCCACAATGTCTCGTATTTTTAAGGTTGCATCACATATTACCTTCGTAAAAGTAAGATATGGAAATAATAATTAATTTTTACATATTATGATTTAAAAAAGAGTTCTTACTTGCACATTAAGGGAGTAATATCCTTTTCTATTTATATAATATTGAGCAAGGTCACCCCCTGTCTTTCTTATTTTTATATGGGTACCATCGATGGCCCCAATTACTCCTGGAAAGTTACGGATTTCTTTGAAATCTCTCATTAACAACGCCTCCTCCTCCAAAGACGTTGGCATTTTGATTTTATTTCGGCCATAACAAGCCAAAGCACGAGCAACTCTTTCACAAATTCGTGACACTGTTGCTTGTGTTAGACCATGAAGGTCCGCGGCATCGTCTTGGTACTAAGAAATATATACATACATTGTTACATTCTTAAAACTTATTTTAACACTATTGTGGTGGTATCATATATTACCTCTCCCCGCCCCCAACAACGCAAGGCAATAATTACCTGAAGCTCGGCAGACGTTCCACAACCCCTGCTATCCATTGTAATGTTTTCTTTAACTAGATCAACAATTTTTAGCACAGTGGCTTTTTTAAAACGATACTTAACTTTAAATTGCTCATCAGGAATGGAAAATGGATTCACTCTTTCCTTGTAAACTTTTTGTTGTCGATAACTTGGCATCTGGGATAAAATTTCTAAAAATTTAAAAAATTTTCATTTGAATTTATGTTTTCCTTTCAAATTTCACTTACCTATTTGACGAATTGCATTTATAGAATGCATACTAATGATTTAAACACTTTTCCTTACTTTTTTTCAAAAATATTCTACAGAAATATTTTTATAAAATGTAAACATTAGTATAAATGTATGTATGTAAGTTTAAACGAAATGTCTAAATGCTAAATGTCACCTTATTTTTGGTTTAAAGAAGGGTAAATCCAACAATAAATTTTCTTACTTTATGAATGGTTTATTAAAGGTTTAATAGACTATTTTTCGTTTATGAATACAACTTTAGCACTTTTTGCTTATAAACGGTTAATTAATCATAAATAAATTTTTATGAATACGGCTGTAATTCTTTTGCTATAGAACTTTAAGCACACGAGTTTTAACGTTTTTAATATTAATTTATTATTTTTATTATATTTTTAATATTAAATATTTATTAAAGTTATTAGTTTGTTTGAAAATTAATATAAATTGTTTTTTGAAAACTCACTGAGTAAATTTATTGTAGGGTTGCCAACTATCACGCAAAACATAAATTTTTTCCAAGAAACGATGAATTTCACATATAAAAAAGCCTTGGTAACCTTTATAAGGGAACTACTACTTCATCGCATGCGCAAGGCGTAAACTTTATTTCTATCATTCTTGGGTGGTGTCGATACTACAACAAGTAACAACACCAAAAACACAGCAATGTATTTTTTGTTGCTTTCGTTGATCGATATGTCAAAAACACAAGCACCTTTTGACATTTCTCTCTCCAATAAGAAAAAAAGTAGCACAGCTGTGCTTTCAACGCCTTGCATTCGTATATTTTTCAAAAATGTTAAAAGACAAGAACAAAATACTTACCTTTTCCGTGTTATTATTTATTGCATTTTGCATTTCTAATATATTTTTAGGTTTAAAATTTTTTCTCTTCCCGATTTTATGCGTGAGTTTATTTGGCAGTTTCAAGCGGGAACTTTTTCTCAAAAAATTTACACACTTTTTTTGTAAATTGGTGAGAAATTCCCTTACGTGACAGCAATTACTCGCCAAAAATTTCACAGACGCAGTTAAGTGAGAAAAACAGTTGTTTGTTTCAATTTATGGCATTTTTGTTTCATTTCACACATTTCAATCGAGAAATTTCTCGAAGCGGGAGTTACAGAACATGGCCACAGGTCTAAAATAAAATTTGCGAATATATCGATTCCTTTTTTAATTTTTATTCTCTAAAAAAATGAACTATTTTGAATATTTTTTTTAATAATTTGAAAATTATTGTTTTAAAACTCTATACAATAAAAAATGGTTTTCCAACTTCAAAACTTGTATTAAAACATTTTTAACAATATTAAGAGAAAATTTATAAATTACCAATAATTTAATTTAATTTATTTATAAGTTAGTACCTGCTATAACAAAACATATATTTTTTATAAAAATAGAAGTGCGTACATAGCTATTTGGTTTTACAGTTGAAGCAAAATAAATATATATATATTTTAAGTTTTAACAAAAATCATTTATCATTTATTTATGATAGGTTTTTATATAATCTTTGTGTCAATTTATATGTTATTGTTATCACCTTTATTATTTAAAAAAAGGTCAAATACTTTTAAGGTTGTCCAATTCTATGCATGACACCCAAATCATAAGTATTGTAAGCTGCTCATACTAACCTGTATTTAATATTTTACATTTTTAAGTATTTTTTACTTTCGACAAATGTTGGAAGATTCCACGTTTTTCAGTATCGGTCACCGCTCGTAGCGATTAAAGAAGGAGAGGGATGCCTTATAAACGGATATCTGAACATCGTATATGCGATCCAATTAGAAAAATTCGAGGAGATGTTTCGAACAACTGCAGAGTATTCATGGCTACTACAAAAGAGGAAAAGGGCAAGGCATACGACCGAATAACTATAATAAAAGGAATCCCAAGGCACACGAGATCTATAGATTTAAGAACAAGGTAGTAGCTTCGGAATCAGAAGATATCATCCATGAATCTTTAAGCCAATTAATAGCAATCAAGGAGGATATTGGAGAAAATTTAAAAACACAATGTAATTGCTGCATTCTAACTACACAATTATCTACTCACACATATTATTTTTCCATAAATTTATAATATTGTGTTTGTCAAAACTAAATTGTAAGTACTATAGTATAATCCTAATAATAAAACGACATTTTAAATATTTTCATTTCACTTTATTTATGTACATATGTGTAAGTATTTATGCACATATGTATGTATATACACATTTTTGTTTTAATTACACTATGCAACAAGCAAAAATTCCTTGAATAACCACTATATTTTTTTGATCTGCTATAGTCATCTAACTACAAAAATCATCATTATTTCAAATTCTATGGTAAGGTTTTTTTTTAAACTTTTTTTCTAAAAATTGAGATTTTTGAAAAGGCTGCTAATTACATCTTATTGTAACTTTAGAACGACGTACCCGATTTTGGCATGCAATCCGTCAAAACATTTTGAATGACGCCAGATTTAAGCTTCTCTAATATCATTTTTTAATTTAGCCATTATTTTTGAATTCAAAAAATTCATAAAAAATTGAAATCAACAAATACTTACCAGTTTTAGTACTTAAGGCTAGTTTACATGGTAATACAATGTATTACGACTTTGTGGAATCAAAATATTATGAAATTCTCTCCGTGTTAAAAATAAAAAAATAAAAATCTGGTGGTAAGTATTTTTCATGTTTACACGGATGGTTTAAGTAAAATAAAAGCAAAGTGAGTTAATAACAAAAAAGCAGATGGTTGCAGTTTTACAATATTTACAAAAACAACATGAACATTTCCTGAGTTGATTCTGCTTGTTTTTGTAATTTTATAAAAATGTTACCATCTTCAATATACTCTGTTAAAATGCGACTCTGGTGTGATGAGAATACATAAGTTTCTAAAATGGTTTAGAAAATGACCGATACCGACCGATTGTCATATTTTTATCCGTATTCTCTCTTATTCAATGCATTTTGCTTTTACATGATAAGATTTTTCTCATTCTACATCATTTTTTGACATGTCGTAACACATTGTATTACCGTGTAAACTAGCCTTTAAGCTCAAAGCTGCATGTATTAGAAGTAAAATCAATTTTATTTCATGGAAATCCATGGATAAATTTATGTTTTATTCCCGATAAAGTGAAAGTACCTACTTTGACATTTGTTATCGCAAGTTTGCGTAGAGCTAAAAATGTTGTGATTTTTTAACGGTTTAACCTTATTTATTAAACAATATTTTTATTGTGTTGTCTTTATATAATTTATTTACATGCGTCCATTTACATGAGACTATCGGTATACCATGTTCTAGTTGTGACTACCTGTGAGTATGCCTATTTTATTTTCATTTTTATTGGAATAATGGAAATCAGGTACATTCTAGTTTTATTAGTTTTTCTTAAAGCTACATGAAAATCGATGGGTTATTAATTATTTTATGATCGATAAAGTAAAAGTACCTACTTGTACAATTTTTAATCGTAAATTGGTGTAAAGCCAAAAATTTCGTTATTTTAAAAAGATATATAAAGGCAGAACCTTGCACAATCTGCATTACTCAACAAGTGATTGTAGAAAAGACAATTATTAATATAAAATAAAAAATGAGCAAAAAACTTAGAAAAATGTCGTGTAAAAACGAGCCGGATGTATTTTGTTATGTTCGCGGCAAATTTATGACCAAAATAAACGGCGCAATTTCTAAATTGTGTAGTAAAAGCGGTTTTGAAAAACATATGCAATGGTCCTACCCCATCATTTCAACAGGCGGATTTACACTTCCCGTTTTACATCAATATAGAAAGTCACTTCTCGAAGATCCGTGTGATATACCATGTACTTACCTTTTATCACCCCCCCAAATCATCTTCGAGCATGTGGAGTACATCAGATGATCTAACACCGCAGCTTTACAATCAACTTGAGCTTGATGATCTTATAAGAGACCTCGAGCTAACAAAAGAGAAATTGGAGCTTTTAGCATCACGCTTAAGAGAGCGAAATTTCTTAGAAAATGACGTCAAGTCAACTGCGTACCGGAACCGACATAAGTCATAAGCCAATTTTTATATAGCAAAAGACGATTTGTGTTTTTGTTATGACATAAAAGGTCTTTTTGAGAGGCTCGGCCAAAAATATGTTCCAAGTGACTGGCGGTTATTTATTGATAGTAGCAGAGAGTCTTAAGGCTGTTTTATTACATATTGGCACCGAGAAGCCATCTATACCATGTGGAATAGGTATAGATGGCTTCTGGCTATGAAATGAAAGAAACATATGAAACTATGGCCACTTTATTAAGAAATTTGAAGTATGAAAATCACAATTGGAAAGTGTGTTGCGACTTAAAAGTTGTCGCTATTTTAACAGGCCTTCAAGGTGGCTATATAAAGTATTGCTGCTTTCTCTGCCTCTGGGATAGCCGAGATCGCAAAAATCACTACATAAAAAAGGTTTGGAAAATAAGAGCCATAAGCACCTTAGGCCTACATAATGTAAGGTACCCTGCGTTGATTAAAAAGGACAATGTTATTTAACCACCACTACATATAAGCTCGGCTTAGTTAACAATTTTGTGAAAGCACTAGACAAGGAGAGTAGAGCCTTTTTTTATTTGAAAACAATATTTCCAAACCTTTCATGTACAAAAATTGGCGAAGGAGTTTTCGATGGACCTTAAATTCGAAAATTGCTTCTAAGTTCTTACTTTGTAAAGTTATTATCAGCAAATGAGAAATCTGCGTGGAATTCATTTTGACAAATTTGTTTCTAACTTTCTAGGAAATATCAGGAGTCCAAATTACAAAGAAATCATCCGTGATTTGCTTGAAAACGATTCAAAAATCGGTAAATATTAAATGAATTTTCTTATTCATATTTGTTTATTTTTCCTTATTTCTTATTGTTGGTGTTAATATGTCACTAACAATACATTTCTTGCACTCGCATCTGGACTGTTTTCCGGAAAACCTTGGTGATTTCATCAATAACTTAAGACCATGGAGCAACGTTATCAGGGCCTATGAAATGAAAATATGATAGGAGATTTTATTTGGTTTCTTAAAACAAAAGTCGAAATTATTTTTAGATTATGCTTTGTAAATCTTGTTGCTAAAAAAATAACTACTTGATAACTTTGTTTGTACTTTCACTTTATCGGGAATAAAACAGGAACTTATCCATGGATTTTCATTCACGAAAAAAAAAATTTTTTTTTTGTAATATATACAGCTTTATGAAAAAATAATAATAGAAAGTATTAAACAAAATACTGTCCAATAAACAGGGTAAACCCATTAAAAAATCACCAAACTTTTAGCTCTACACAAATTTGCGATAAAAAAATGTCAAAGTAGGTACTTTCACTTTATCGGGAATAAAACAGGAAATTATCCATGGATTTTCATGAAAAAAAGTTATTTTACTTCTAATATATGCAGCTTTGAGCAAAAGTACTAAAACTGGAAAGTATTTGTTGATTTCAATTTTTTATGAATTTTTTGAATTCAAAAATTTTACAAAAAAACAAAAAAAAAATATTTGTTTTGCTACTTTGGCCTCAATAACTCCAAAAATAATGGCTAAATTAAAAACTGATAGTAGAGAAACTTAAATCTGGCGTAATTTAAAATGTTTTGACGGTTTGCATAACAAAATCGGGTACGTCGTTCTAAAGTTGCGATAAGATGTAAGGAGCAGCATTTTGAAATATCTCAATTTTTAGAAAAAAAATTTTTTAAAAAAAACCATACCATACAATTTGAAATAATGATGATTTTTGTAGTAAGATGACTATAGCAGATCAAAAAAATGTAGTGGTTATTCAAGGAAAAAAAAACTTCCCATTTGTTGCATAGTGTTACATACATATAGCATTTTGTGTATAATATAATTAATTAATATTTAAGTAAACAGTTCTTGTTATATATAATACATAGTAAATAATGAAATATATAAAATATTTCTAATTTAATTTAAAAACAGTATGTTTTCTTTTGTAGAACAAATATAGCCAATATAATAACAATCTAATGATTTTATTGGAACAGATAAAAAAAATGTCTTCACATTTTATACGAAATGCGAACTGAAGTTGTTGGTAGAAATTTCCACATTTGTGTGAGCTGACAGATCATATACAATTTTCACTGCAAAATAATAATTTAATAGGTAATACCCACTTATAATAAATAAAACAAAACTTTTACATAAGTATGTACGAGTATGTATTTACCCGCTTCAATAAATTTGTAATAATTAAAATTGTTATCCGAATTATCACAATCAACTGCAATATTTTAATTTTTTCACCGAAAGCTGTTTAAATTAACACTATTTCTTTCATATTTTATTTTTAATTTCCACCACTTTCTCAATTAAAATCTCGTAGATAAATGAAGCTTGCGAAAATTTCTAGAAAGAAAATGGCATAGAGAAGCTTTTAATGGTCTCTCAAAATATGATCTGATTGTATGTACATATGTATAAAATTGAGAAGAATCCTTTAAAAAAGACAAAAAATGATTGTAACAAAGAACAAATGCGGTATTTTCATATGTACTTACGTATTTTAAAAACACCTACAATATATGTCTTGACATAACAAGTACATATTTGTAATTTTAATTTGGCGATTTTAATAAAAAAAACAATTAAAAGAAAAAAATAATAAAAATTACCACTGTTAATTTCTTTACGCACATGTGGGTATAACATTTATGTAATTTATTTACCATTGTACGTTTAAGTTTAAATATTTTTTACATAAACAAAAGAAGTTAACTACATACATACATTAGTATGTACATGTAACTACCCTCCAAGCAATTGGTAGAGTGTTTTTCGATTGTCTAAAAATGTTAACTACTTCGGCACATTTGGTAGTTAGGGCCCAACTAAAATGTGCTTAACCAAACTTTAGCTAGTGTCAAAATTCAACGAAAAGCATGTCAAATGCTTAAGTAAATTACTGAAGACTTTTAGGTGGCTATATTGTACTTATTGAGCTTAAAGACTTTCTACACTTAGTTGCAAACATTTGTACTTTTGGAAAACTATTTTCGTTTTTATTTCTTTAAAATGTAATATTTTTGACAAAATGACATTTAATTTGTAAAAGTTATAAATATATTACCATAAACAAGTAAATCTATGTTTATCTTTTATTAATTTATAAAGTAAACGAAAACTAAAATAAAAAAGTACTAAGAAAAGCCACTGTGGTTGCATCTTTTAATTGTAAACAATTATATGTATCTATTATGTATGTTTATTGGAAAATTGTTAAAATTGTGTTGCAAAAATGGATAAAAAAATTTTAATTTCTGGAGACAGTGAAATTAATGAATTGTGCATTTAATGGAATATGTGTTCTTCAAGAAATAAGAGAGACGATGAAGAAAAGAAAACGCTCCTGCTCAGTACGGGAAATAAATCGAGACAGGAAGAAGAATGGGTTCTTCGTGCGTTCCTTTCTGATGATGAAGGAGATTGACCACCAGCAATTTTTTATATATACGCGAATGACGCCACGGATATATGAGCTTTTACTTCAGCTTGTAAAGCCATCCCTTACAAAGTGTTCGCTGAGAGAACCAGTGCAGCCAGAATGCCGGTTGGCCGTGACATTACTTTAACTTTTTTATTGACAAATTTAAAGTACAATTAATTATATTTCATTTTCTGTTTGCAAAAAGGTTTTTGACGCAAGGAAATTCTTTTCAATCGCCAGCATTGAGATCCTTGTGAATATTTGAGTTTTTAACATACCAGGGAGCGACTGTGATTATCCGAAGAAGTTTATTTTGGCGCCTTTGAATTTTTTCGATATTTTCACAAGGATCTCAATGTGCCATTAGTAAAAACTATTATTACGAAGTACGCAGTAAAATATTTAAAAAGGCTTAAGTCGCACCCAAATCCACTAGCTCGAAATATTTTAAATGACAGCGGCCACTCTAGATTAAGGAGAAGAGATACTGCAGGACTCATCCGACCAGAAGACCGCTAAAAATCTACATATGTGAATAGAAGCCGTGAAGAGAAAAATTTTCGTCTAGCATTGGCAGGACAAAAATAAAGTATTAGTATAAGATTTGATTAATTATTGTTAGTTCATATTTAATATATGAAGATTCAATAAATAAATAATGAAAACAAAAAATCGCTAGCATTAAGTTGGGCAAGAAAACCGTTCGGCAGATTGTTCTTGAGACAACTGTAGTGCAATTCACTAACTTTTAACACTTTAAAAAGTGTTAACTTTAACCACACATTTTGGTGTTTGCCCTAACCACTATGTGATTCACTAACATATTTTTAACCATGGTAAACAGTTTTATATTCCTCTGCTTTCAAATTGATATTATGTGGCAACTCTGCCAAACGAAATGTCAAAATAGGAGAAAAGAACAAAGAAGAATTAAAAAAAAAACAAACAAAATACCTTTTGTTTGTAAAAGTTCTCTTCAAAGTAAGTAAAACATAACAAATTTTAATTATTTTATTAATATTATAAACGCTTTTAGTTATTAAAATAGAATGGCTAGTTCTACTACCAAAAGAAGCCGCGCGTCTGCCGAGCAGCTAAGTCAGATGGTTTACTTTATGCTTAATAACCCGGGACTTGCTGGTGGCAAATTTAAGAAGCTCCACGGGAAATTAGAATGCGACAAGAAGTGGAGCGAGTTGTCCGAAACCCTTAATTGTCTTGGCGGGGCGGTTAAATCGGTCAACCAGTGGCAGGCGGTAAGTAAATATAGTTTAATAAATATAAAACCATTTAAAATTGTTCTTTCTCACAAAGGTGTGGAAAGAATTAAAAAGCCGAACCAGTACCAAAGTACGCGACCGGAAAAGGCAACAAGCGCTTACTGGGAATAAGCCGCTGACTCAAGAGGCGTTAAGTGATCTTGAAAGGCGGGTAGTTGCTATTATCGGGAACGACTACATTGAGGGCCACGGATCCGTTGCCGAAAATGTACCTATGGAAGAGGTAAGTTAAAGTGAAGTTAATATGTGTGTATGATTAGCTCTAGTAAATTCCTTTTTCCTTTAGAATCTGCAACTTATTCTTGAAGATGGCGGCGAGATTGTATTGCCATCGCCATCAAATGTAGAAGAACGATTTGATATGCAATATGATACACCAAGCACTTCCAATAGAACACATCGAAGAGGGAGTTATAGTATGGGAATGAAACGAATACTTTTGTTGGTTGAATAATAATGATTACAATTTTATTTACTTTAACTACTTATATTTATAACATTTAATTGCCATTTACTTAATTTTACTAATTTCCAAGAATTATTTAGGGAAATAAACTAATTAATAACAATAAAATGATTACTTATGCTTATTTATTAATAACCTTATTTAGTTTTACCAATTCCAAGAATAACTTCGGGAAATAAATTAATAAAATAAAATGCAACAAAATAAAATAATTAAATGCTTACTTCTGTTTATTTATGTCTGACCCAATTTATTGAAGTAGGTTGATGACTGTGGGTTTAGTTATTGTTGTTGATATATTGATTGTTGTTGTTGTTGTCGAGATCGTGAAGTTGTTATTGTGGGTGTAGTTGTTGCTGCTGCTGTTGGTTTGATTGGTGACCGTAGGTAACTCCTCCCCCCTTAGAGTAAAGTGAGGGCCACAAAGAATCTGCAGGTGGACGAACGATACTTTCGATTGTATTAGTGTTTGGTGTGTAGATGATTTTTATTCTTTTTGCTAGGCATGTTGATGTTATAAAAATTAGTAGAATAATAATTGTGATTGATGTGTAAGTAACATATTGGTGAGTTGTTGTTGTAATTTTCAAGGAAGACATCATGTCGTGATCACTGAATTGGTATGCTTTCAACTTTTGCAAGTTAAGTTCTTCTATAATTGTTTCAGGGATTACTTCTATAAACTTGGGTATTGTTACGTTAATGTGTTCTTTATATGTTTGTGGTTTGTCTTCGTATGTCAATCCATTAATAGTTATTGTGCATTTTTCGTAATATAATAATGTTGTATTACTCACACTGAATGGTTTACTGCAATCTGATTCCACAAGTGTTGTTGGTATGTTGATGAATAGAATAAAATTGTCTTCTGGTTGGTATATGGTCTCCAATCTTCCTACATCCTTTAATTTACATCGCGGTTGTAGCTTTCGTAGTAAATTACCCATGCATGATGATTTTTCCATCGACTCACTTCTTATAGGGTTGCGACAGACATAAATATTTCCTAATTTTAAGCATTTATCTTGGTAAAAGTTAATTGAGTTGTTGTTATAAGCTATATATTTAGTTGACACTAATTGTCTAGTTGTATTTATTGTTAAAGGTATAATATGAGACATAATAAAAGATTCCTTCTGCAATCTTGGAATTTTTACGTTAAATATTATTTTTGAATTATTGTGATATGCTTGTAATTCAAGCATTTCATATAATTGTTCTACAGAATATATTTTATGTACTTGATCATTTATTATTTCATAGATATTTTCTATTTCTTTGTGATTCAATATAAATTTGGATATAATATTTAATTTTGCTAATACAATGCTTTCCGCTATATTGCTTATTTGGTTTGTTAATAAGTCGATATTATAATTGATTCTGTTTAAATATTGAATTTTTGAAATTAAAACATTTTCTTTATTTATTCTGTTTGAGAAATTTTCTTGTGTGTTTTTTAATGTTCTTGTAATTTTGTTTTGTTCGTTATTTATGTGTGTGGCAATGTTATTAAATCTTTGAATCATTTCTGTGTTTAGTGTAGTTTGTTTTGTAAATGTTTCGTTAATTTTATGTTCTTTTTCAATTAGTTCTCTAAGTTGAGAATTAATTATTTCCGCGTCACTATCATCCATATTACCCGTAATATATTTAATTGCTGAACCCAATCCATTAAATAGACCACGTTTTTGTCTTTTGAAAGGTAGTAAATTGTCAATTTTGTCTCTTAATTGATTTAGTTTTAGTTTTGTGATTTCTAATGAATCTTTAGTTTCAAAGTCTTGCTCGAATATGTTTAGTGTTTCCTTAATTTTTTCTGTGGTGTTAATAAAGTCATTAATATCTATTATATGGATTAGGTTCTGATAGTGATCTATTATTTTACCATTACCCAACTTCAGTTCTATAATAGCCGATTCATTGTCTATTAGTTGTGTACTCAGCCTTTGGGAGTGAACCACAGAAAACATTGATATTAATAACAAGATCATGTCCTTTGGTGTAGGTATCCGGAGGTGATTATTAAGCCACCTTGTAATCGTTTTTTTCTTCCCGGAGTAGGTTCTCGGAAGCAGGTTACACTGCGAAATTATATTAGGTGTAATGTTCTTATCAATTTATAAAAGGTTATTTCACTATTTTCCCAATATTCTATGTTCTTTTCTTTTTAATTTCTTCCCTGATTTTTATTTATTCAATTAACATGATATTCAAACTCTTCGAACTTAATCGTGTCTTCGTTTGCTATTCATATTTTTACTTAGTTAATATGATATTCACTCATATTCTAACCCCCAAAATTTTATAAAAAATTTTTTTTTTATTCTTGAAATGTTATTTTTATTTGCACTATATTTTCGTTAGTATTTTTGTGCGATACAAAAATTTACTTTTTTTTTAGTATTCTTGTGCGATACAAAAATTTTCTTCTTTTTTCCTTTTAGTATTTTTGTGCGATACAAAAATGTTCTTCTTTTTTTTAGTATTTTTGTGCTATACAAAATTTTTCTTCTTTTTTTTTCCTTTTAGTATTTTTGTGCGATACAAAAATTTTCTTCTTTTTTTAGTATTTTTGTGCGATACAAAAATGTTCTTCTTTTTTTTACACAGTAACAATATTTTAACTTTTCATTTTCTTATTTTTCCTTGTATATATTTTATTCCTTTTTTTTTGTTCAAATTTTTATGTTAATTCTTCCTTTTACACTTCTAAATATAATTTCACTGTATAACACTACTACTGCCTTTTCGACTGCGCCAGTTATAGTATGGGAATGAAACGAATACTTTTGTTGGTTGAATAATAATGATTACAAATTTATTTACTTTAACTATTTATAACATTTAATTGCCATTTACTTAATTTTACTAATTTCCAAGAATTATTTAGGGAAATAAACTAATTAATAACAATAAAATGATTACTTATGCTTATTTATTAATAAACTAATTTAGTTTTACCAATTCCAAGAATAACTTCGGGAAATATTTTTATTTTTATTGTGGGTGTAGTTGTTGCTGCTGCTGTTGGTTTGATTGGTGACCGTAGGTAACTAGGGCTTAAAAGAAAACGAGCAGAGGACGATAGCGAAACTAAAAAACAATTTTTAGAGATCGCAAGCAAACAGGCTGATGCTTTAAAGGTATTTATTAACGTGATTTAAATTATCATTAAGAATGAATCTTTATTTGATTTTGCCTTGTTTTTTTCAAGATGCTAGCGGAATGCAGCTCTTCCAACGTAGCTATTAATAAAATTATGGCCGATGCCATAAAAAAGATGGGGGAAGGCCTGAAGGAAACTGCGGTTACCAATTTAGGCAATGTCATAAGTAAAATGTAAGTAGCCCTTAAATTTAAAATTTTTTTATCTTAGCTTTTTAAAAACTATTACGATTAGGGCTTACTTTTTTTATTTACAATAACAAGAAAAACCTTAATGTAATAAGGATATTATCGATTGGCATACATATGTATATGTATGTACTATGAGTCCTATTCATAATAGTTTATCAGAGGTTTAATACCGATCCTTAATTTTTTGTTTCTTAAAGAGTAAATAATAATTTTTCTGACAAAATATATATTTTTTTTAAGTTTTTGTTATTTATTTTTAATTGCTTTTTATTCTTTTTAACTTCTTGTCTCTTGAATTGTTTGCCTTATATATTTTTTTAATTTTTTTTTTTATCAAATGTTTCTTTAATTTCTTTGAATGGTGTTTAGTTTTTCTTTTTATTTATTTTTTATTTCACATTTTATTTAACAGTACCCACTGCCTATGCGCCAATAGCACAATTGTTTAATTATTTTCTTTTTTTATAGTTTTTTTGTTTATTTATTAATTAATGTACTTGAATTGTTTGTTATGTTCTTTATTATTTTTATTTTTTTTATTTCATTGAATGTTTAATTTATCTTTTTATTTATTTATTAACAGTACCCACTGCCTATGCGCCAATAATACAATTTTTGTATTATTTTCTTTTTTATATATTATTTATTTATTAATTAATGTACTTGAATTGTTTGTTATGTTCGTTATTATTTTTATTTTTTTTTTATTTCATTTAATGTTTAATTTATCTTTTTATTTATTTATTAGCAGTACCCTTTGCGCCAATAGTACAATTTTTTGTTTTGAACAAAGAGCGCTTCCTTGTACATAATAAATATGTATATAAATATATGAATAAAGTCGTTTTACTTTAAAATGTTTTAAAAAAAAAAGAGTTTTATTTAATAAAATAGGCAAACATATACACAAATATACAAAAATAATACATATATATGAATACATAACCACCCTTATAATAAAGGTGAATATGTACGTTTGCATATGTATTATTATGATTGCTAAACTTACAATCTATAACAACAGTTGGACAACGCTTTCTACAGCAGTTGTTAAATACTTTTTGACCATTTCTACTAAACACATTTTACTTGAAATTTACATAGGCAATAAATATGTAGTTCTTAGAAAGAAAGTAAAAGGTGTTACTTTCTTCCTATTAATTATTGCCAATGTAAAATAATTTGCAATTAAGCGGTCTTGGACACGTTTCGCTATTGAAGATGGTAGGTTTTGATTTACTAAATCGCTACTTGTATTATTCGCTGAAGTCTCAAACTCCGTTTCATAGCGTTGGTCGTGTAAATTTATATTGTACAACGTTGCGCATGCGTTTACGACTTTTCCGGCAAAGCCAGGATCATATAAAAGGACTCTTTGCTTAGATAAGCATCGCCAAGTTCCTTTTAGGACGCCAAACAGTCGTTCAACCGGATTACGAGCCTTACACAAGGCCTCATTGTAACGAAATTTAGAACTTCCTTCTAATTGGTTTGGTAGAGGAGTCATTAAACATGGCTCCAAATGGTATCCAGAATCTCCTGTAGATTTTTATGTGTTATTTTATAAATTGATAGGTTTAGTTTTTTATGTAAAAGTCTTAAATTTACATACCAATTAAAAACATATTGTGGTTTCCGTTTTCGAAACTTCGCTGCATGACTCTTCGAACTGCAGAGGAGCTTCATACGTAAGAATCATGTCGTTCTCCTGGGTATTTAGCATTAACATTTAAAATTTTCAAATTGGGATCACATATCTGCACGTATGTAAAAAAAAAATTTAATTGTTGTTGTTGCTGTTTTTAAAGCTGTTCTTACCATTTGGACATTAATTGAGTGGTAGCCATGGTGATTGACGTAAGCTTCTTCATGGCTTTTTGGAGCTAATATTGCAACATGTGTGCAATCGATTGCCCCGATTGTACCCGCAACAAAGGGTGAAGAAGCTGATGCAAAAATTGCTTTTGCAGTTTGACGTTCTTCCTGAGTCATTGGGAACTTTATATTGGCACAAAACATCGTACTGTTGATTGCATCAGTTACTCTATGTATGCAACGGCTTACTGATGATTGGCTCATGGATATACCCCATTGCTCTCCTACAGGCCGTTGGAAACATCCAGTTGCATAGAAACGTAAAGTCGCTAGCACCTGAAAAAAATATATTTTTTCTATAATAATGTTTGACACTGTATATATACATACCTGTTTTTCAGACGATATTCCAGTAATCCTAGAACCTTTTAAAATACCATCAAGTTGTGACACAATTTCTTCAGCCAATTCCGGACTTAAACGGTAGAGTTTTTTAAATTCTGTTGATGCCAACTCAAAAGGATCATCTGTATCACGAAGTTCACGCCGGTTAACTAAAGGAGCATTATCAAATGACTCATTATCCAATAAATTGTAGACTAAATACTCCAAAGCCATTGTATTCAACGATTGTTATGTACACAGTTAACAAACACTTTTCTAAACGTATTTAACCACACAAAAAATGATGCTGTTAATAAACCACAATTTGTTTTGCTAAAAATAACAGCTGACTGAAACAGCTGGCTTTAAACACCAGCAGATATCGTTTAAAATGTTAGTGAATAGCAAAATGGTTAATTTTGTGGTTAACATTTTTAAACGAAACATTTGTGGTTTAAAAAGCATAGTGAATCGCACTACTGAGGTGCTTTGGAGTCTGCTTAGCAATGTGTACGTATGTGAGCCAAACTAAACTGATTACGAGCAAATTGCTGATGATTTCTGGCAGCTATGGGATATGCCCAACTGTATCGGAGCTATTGATGGCAAACATATTGCCATCCAATGCCCTCCTAACAGCGGCAGCCAATTTTTCTGTTATAAAAAAATGTTCTCTATTGTTTTGTTAGCATCATGTGATGCTCTATATCGGTTCACCCACATTGATATTGGAGCCTATGGAAGTCAGAGTGATGGAGGTAAAGATGTCTATTTTACAACTGTTTAACTTAAATTTTAATATTTTATTTCATACACACATAGGCATTTTTCAACTAAGCCGATTCGGTAAAAAATTAGTCAGTAAAACACTACCAATTCCAATACCTAAATATTTGTTAAAAACGCAGGTACAAATTCCTCATTTTTTTGTTGCTGATGCTGCGTTTCCATTAGGAACAAATTTAATGCCCCACATCCTGGCGAGCTACTGCCAGTTAAAAAAGACATTTTTAATAAACGATTGTCTAGAGCTCGTCGCACAATCGAAAACTCTTTCGGTATCTTAGTGTCTAGGTGGAGAGTTTTACTGACTAAGTTGCATTTATTTCCTGAAAATGCAGAAAAAATTGTATTGGCCTGCGTTTGTTTACATAACTTCATAATGCTGAATGAAGCATCTTCCTATATGCCTACAAATTACGTAGATTGGGAGGATGGAAATGGTGACCTTCACGAAGGAACATGGCGGTGTGGTATTGAAAATAATGTTGCTTCAATAACACCATCTGCAAATTTCCATCAGTACTGTGGTAGAACAGCAACTGAAATAAGAAACCATTTGTGTGATTTCTTTTCAACCTCGCTCGCCTATTTCTTCCAAACAATAAAAAATTAAATAAGCTTGTTTTAAATAAAAAATTCATTTTGTTTTATTTTATAAAAATAGGAGCATTAAGGGGCTTATTCATAAACATTTTTCTTTATTACGGTTAAATAAATCAAGTTTCTATAGAAAAGCTTTTTATAAATTAAACATTTGTTTATGAATAAGGGTGCAAGTCTCTTGATTTCATTTTTATCACAACAGGTTTCATAAAAGGTACTATGTATGTAATAAGTATTACTAAATAAACAAAAAATACTTCATTAACAAAAAAGTAAAAAATTAAATTTAAAAACAAAAAACAATGCCTTCATTGGCCTTTAACAAATACATACATACATATTAGCATATTAAGAAAATAAAAATCAGAACTAAATTGTCTTCAATGACGGTTAAAGTAAAAAAAGTAAAAACAAAATATAAAAAAACCAAAAATTAAAATTATAAATAAAACATTTAATTATTGCTCTGTTCCCGGCGCAGTTGGTATAGTTCCTGCAGCATACGGGACTGGAACTCTTCCTTAACAGCTTGCGGCAATTCCTTCATGATACAACTGGCTGTGGACAAGAAGGCATCGTCCAAAGAACTGTTATCACCAGTTGTCGAAAAAAAATTTTCTAACTTTTCAATAGTCTCACTAAACTTTTGGCACAGACTATCGAATGAACCTTTTGACTTTTTTTTAGTTGGCGCTGCTGACGTTGGAGCATTTTGCAAAGTGTCAGAACTTAACAAACTCTGCTCCAACACAGATTCAACATCCCGTTCTTCAACGTTATTCCGAGTGCTACATAATTATAAATTTTATTAAAAAAAACATTTTAAAATAATATATGTATTATGTACCGGCGTGGTGCGAGCGAATCCTTCAAAAACATTAAAGGCTGCAGAAACTTCCACTCCTCCAAATAGTACATTCCGCTACCAGATGGAGCTTCCATCCTTTTAATTTCTTTCACGAAACGTTCCCGCAAAAGCTTCCACCTTTGTTTACAATCGGCGACTAGTGTACACATGTAAATAATGGAACAAAAAAATAATAAAGATTTGCAATGAATTAAATATGTACATACATACGTACCACTTTTCATGGACTTTTCTGCAACTTTCTTCCAGGCCCTCTCTTTCACGTTCCGGTTAAAATAACAACTATTCCTTTTATCGTAAAGGCACTCCTGCTTTTTCACTTCTTCTATTAAATTGTCCACAAAATTAATGTCGTCCTCCATTATGTTTGAAACCAAATAAAAATGTATAACAGAAACGAACAGCTGATGTGTCATTTGCTTTAAGGAAGAGCGAAATTGACCGCACTTTCCTTAAGCAAATGACACTTGACGAAACTTAACGAAAAGTGTCTTAGTACATTATAGTTGTATACATTTGATTGTGTGTATTCGCACATTTGCTTAAGGTTCATTAAGCACATTATAGTTAGGCCTTTAAACGAAGATTTTGCGGAATTTAACAACAACAAAAAACGTTAAAATCGAATTATGAATTCTAAAATTTTACTTTTTCGTCACTTTAAAGAGTTGTTCAGATAATTGTAACAGTTATACAATTACAACAAGAGCACGATTGAACATTGTCCAAATAATATTGACTTCTTCGCACCTATTTGCTGTTAAATAGTGAATATCAACTATGACAGTTTGTATTGAAATTGCAATGTGATCGGTGGTACGTGCGTGTGAAATAATATAAATTTATAAAATTATGTAAAATAAAGCAAAATTTTAAATATTTGAAAAATAAAGTAGTTATAATATACTAAAGATTAGGACCCCGCTGGATTCAAATGTTACCGAAAGGCGTATAAATGAGTGTACAGCCCAAACTTTTTCTTCGGGTAGATTGAAATTGTTAACAATTTTTCTTAAATTTTTTTTTTGTTAGAGCCAATTAAAACGAAATTAAAATAAAAAAATTGATAATTGTCTTTTTAAAGAATATTAGTGATATTTTGAAGTGTTTGTTTATTCAATGACTTTAAAAATGCTTGTGGGAAATGAATGTTCTTATTTAATTTTTCTAGTGAAAATCAACGTCATCAGTGAAAAAAAATTTTAAAATAATCTTTGTAAAGCATGAAAAAGAATATGATAGTTATAATTTGTTGATGCTTTTATAAAGTTAGTGTTTGAACAAATTTGTGACTTTCTGTAAATTAATTTATAAAAATTTTTCCGCATTTGGTTTTTAACTTTAAAAAAACATTAACAATTATTTTGATTAAATGTACTGTAGATTTTTCAACATTTGTAAAACGTGTACCTATTTTATTTTTTTATTTTACTCAGACTAACCAAACAAAAACAAACAAAGAAAAACGGTTAAACGGCCCACTTTTTATTATAAAGAACAATAAGAAAAAGTTTAACCTCAAAAGAGTACTTTTTAGAGCCAATAGCGATACTTCTAAATAAAATTGATACTAATCGACCAAAGCACTCTAATTCGTCATAAAATATAGACACTAAGTAGATTTTTAATGTAAATATTACCATAGTGGGACACAACTTCCCGAACGATGTCACTACATCAATAAGAATTTAATAGCAAAAGCGATAGATTTTTGCTAAATGGGGAAACTATTTAGAATATTTTTAGATCGAAATTGTTTGCAGGGTAGATACATACTTACATATATATACATTCGTCACAAATATTGATAGATCAATTAATAATTTTCACTTTCTAAAAATTTTCTTAGTTATTTATTTTCACTTTTAAAATATATATGTATTTAATTCTTTTTCTTTTTTACACAATAAACTACAATGTATTTTTGCATATTTTTAATTAAATGTATTTTATTTATATGTAAGTATAACTCGTTTAAAGCGTTTAAAGGAACTACAAATTACTATGATTGCAAAAACATATAATTTTGCTTCAAGAATGTAAAAATTACTACGGTTTAGCAAACATATTGTTTATTTTAGTTTTAAAATTATCAAAACAAAAATTATATTTTCAAAGCCAGTTTACATAAAAATACTTTAATTGTGTTTATTATGTCCGACGGCAAAGAACATTAATTGTAGGGATCATTTTGCAATCATATTTTGTCTTTGCGTGAATATGTTCATTGGACAACTAGAAAAGCTACAAGAAGAAAACTGTTTGTAGAGAATTTTAACGGCAATCAACGCGAATTGTACATTCTATTAACTAATGTGTGAGGAAACTCGCAAAATTGGTACTATATGATTCATGAATTCACGAAAGAAATATCAAGCATATTCATAGTTTAATGCGTGATGTAAATCTGTCTCTTGGGTCGAATGCTGCGATTTTCGTGTATTGTAGCAATTGTATTTATCTTAGTCGTGTACTAGAAAAAAATATTCGGTCGAATTACCATGACAGCGTTGAACATTGCGGAACACACAAAACCTGTAGCAAATTGATCAGCGAGACGCTGATTTTTAAGGAGGGGGAGTTAACACACCACACCTCAACCAACATGATTGAGTGCAACGACCCACCTTGTACACGCGCATACTATTAATTGCACCTAGGCAATTCTTGTGGATAAGTTTGTTGTAATGCGAAACCCTGCTTGCGCTTGCATTGCGAAATCATGGGAATAAAGCTGTTCATCCGTTCCTATTAATTTAAGTTAGAATAAGCATTTTTATTAATTAAATTTAAGTTCTTTTATAATTATTTAATACAATTTAATTCTTGCTGTGCTTAAATAAAGTTCATTTAATTAAACCGTAAACTTTCTTTTTTATTTTAACTCATCCGGTCAGGCCCCTTGGGCGGCCTGCCTGTACCTTCTTAAAGTCAAGGAATCGCCCTTAATTATCTTGAACGTATTAATACATAGAATATTTATAAAATAATTAAAATCCTAAATTTTCATTATTCTCATATCAAGCGTGTTTGTTAATGAAGTTGACAGTATTTTTAGCGTTTATGTATTTTGTATCTTTATTATAAAGTTAAGAGTTATAAATATTGACAATTAGGTTAATATTATAATTTATTCTATGGCTTTATCCATGAATTCAAGAAATCTTTTGGCATACTGTTCAGGATCACAGGTTGAAATACCATCCACATTACTGCCATACTTTACCGTTTTTGCAGCTTTGGCAGCCTAGAAAAATAAAAAAATAAAATGTAATTTTTTTTTTCTTAATTCGAGATATACATATGTAGATAAAATTGATGAATGTTATACTTTATAATATAAAATTATTTTTTTCACGATTAACAATTTGTTTGAGTTTTTGAGGTGGAAAAGGATATATGTGTATAAGTTTATCGTTCCGTTTATAATTTCTACAATATTGATTGAAGGACCCTATAAAATATATACAGTGTATCAATTTAGTAACCGGACAGTTGTCTATTTTTTAATTAATTCGTTTTTAAATGTAAAGAGATTTTTGTAAAAACAGAAAAACCTTTTTAATTTCTTAAATCATCTATATATTGTATATATCACTTGTATTAATGCCACAATAATATACGCAAACAATTTTATAAGCAAAAAACTGAAGTCTGTCAAAATAAAACACCAAATTAATAATCGGACATGTGGCAAATACCATGCTTAAATGTCATTTTATACCGGAATTCCCCGAACTGAAATTGTAAAAAAGCGTTACATGGAGTTTTTTGCAAAAGAAAATTTTTGAATCTCTGACAAAAAATTGCGAAAAAGGCGATATGAGCAGCAAACGTGTTCAAACATCGATAGAAGTTAGAGAGTTGATAATAAAACATTATCAAATCGGTATGTCTTTACGTGAAATTGGAGATGCTGTTCAAAGAAGCGATTTTACGGTTCACGATATTATAAAGCGCTTCAAAATTGGCAATTTCGTAGAAAATAAGACCAAATCTGGACAACCAAATAAGTTTACTCCATCTGATGAACGATGGATTGTTAATCAAGTAAAGAAGAATCCAAAACTAAGTGCTTCTAAATTAACAAAATTGGTGTCAGAAAGCTTACAAATAAGTGTCAATCCTGAAACTGTCCGAAATGTACAGCGTAAACACAATTTTCATGGCAGAGTTGAACGAAAAAAACCATTTGTAAATGATGTAAATCGGAAAAAGAGATTAAAGTTTGCATCTGAACATAGAAACCATGACTTTTCGTACTGGAGTAACGTGATTTTTACAGACGAAAGCAAATATAACGTTTTCCGGTCAGGCGGACAGGCGTACGTTTGGAGAAAGCCAAATGAAGAACTAAAGACTTCTAATCTTCATCCCACCATAAAGCACGGATCTGGAAGTGTCATGGTTTGGGGCTGTATGTCCGCCACAGGACCTGGACAGCTAGTTTTTATAGATGGTATAATGGACCAGTTGAAGTACATAACCATTTTAAGGGAAAATTTGGCTGCGAGCGTAGAAAAATTAGGCATTTCGGAAAACTATAAGTTCTACAAAGATAATTATCCGAAGCACAAAGCGCATAATACACGGATGTGGCTACTGTATAATTATCCCCATGTTATGGAAACTCCCCCCCCCAGTCTACAGACATTAACGTGATAGAGAATTTATGGTCTCATTTGGAAAATAAATTGAAGTCTCGGACAATTTCCAATATCAGTAAGCTAAAGATTGCTCTAAAGGAAGAATGGGAACAAATTGATCCAGATTACTGCAAAAAACTCGTGGAATCAATGCCAAAGCGATTAGAAGCTGTACGTAAGAGCAAAGGAATGCCCACAAAGTATTAGATTGGCCAAAATATTAAATGCACCTACCATATTAAAAAGTGTCCGATTATTAATTTGATCCATATTTTTAACTTAATATGATTTTGTTGTTGTTTCTCTTAGAATTGAGACTTTGTTTTTAAATATTGTTAGCGTTTTTATAAGCCAAAAATAAATAAGTGAATTACATTAATAAATTTTTTTTGAAAAAATCTTGTGTATTTACTCGAAATTCTTATAACTCGTTGTTGTCCGGTTATTAAATTGAGCCACTGTATGTTCTTATGCTTATAAGTTGCGAAGTTGATTTAACGATGCCCGTCTGTACGTTTGTCCGTGTGTGTGCTGAAATGTTTTCCCAGGACCCCAGGTATGATGGGGCCTCGATTGTTTTATATTTATGTCACAATACCCCCCAATTGTATATTATAAGGGCCGATGTTGATTTTGAATAAAACACAAATTATTTAGGAAATTATTACAATTTCTTTTTATTACGATAATGTTGGTATAGTTCAATTATGTATGGAACAAAATATCGGCCAAATGCCCGCCGCGACCTCGGCGGCACACCTCCATCCGATGGTCCAAATTTTCGATGATACTGAGGCATAATTGAGGTTCTATGCCGTTAATGTGCAGAATTATCTCATCCTTTAGCTCTTGAATTATTGCTGGCTTATCGACGTACACCTTTTCTTTCAAATAGCCCCAAAGAAAGAAGTGTCCAACGGTGTCAAATCACATGATCTTGGCGGCCAATTGACATCGCCACCACGTGAGATAACTCGGCCATTGAATTTGTCGCGTAAATTTTGCCATTGTTTTGTTAGCTGTGTGGCAAGTGGCACCGTCCTGTTGAAACCACATATCGTCCACATCCATATCTTCGAATTCGGGCCATAAAAAATTCGTTATCATCTCACGATAGCGAACACCATTCACACTAACTGCCTGACCGGTCTCATTTTAGAAAAAATACGGTCCGATGATGCCGCTAGCCCATAAACCGCACCAAATAGTCACTCTTTGTGGGTGCATTGGTTTTTCGACAATTATTTTGAATTATCATTCGCCCAAATGCGGCAATTCTGCTTATTGACGAATCCACTGAGGTGAAAATGTACCTCATCACTGAAGATGATTTTCACGATATGCATTTTGATATGAACGCCCCTTTTTTATTATAAGCCTGAATAACTTTAACGCCTTGCTCGATTGTGTATCTTTCTATAGTTCAAATTGAGTTAGTCTGAAATTGAGAAATGTCAAATAAAATGCAGAAAAAAACTTGACGTTTAGGTGTGGTTCACATATAACATCGGCCCTTAACATTTAACCACCCGTTATATTTCATGTCAAGTGACCCAACTTTTGAAATTGATGTCTTCCGATTTGGATGAAATTTGCCTAGGTTAGTCCTTTTGGATAGTAGTTTAGATACAAATTTTCAACAAGTTCGGTCAAAAAGTTTCTGAGTTAGAGGGGGTCAAAATTTGACATTTTGGCCAAACTGGTGCTCTTACTCAGCCATCTTGCTTTTTATTACTTTTAATTTTAATGATCGCTTGACGAAGTAAGTTGTAATTTTTTTTTTTTTTTTTTTTTTTTTCAAGTAAATATAGATTTTGAAATATGGAATCTAAAGGTAAGAAATCAGAGTTTCGGAAAGAAATATAATTATTAAAATGTCCGAAAAATTGGTTAAACTATAAGAAGAACATATTCCTCCGTCCAAAGCGTAATAAATAATTTAAAAAATACACAACTAAATATTAAATAAAGTTATGCAGACTTTTTGGAAGCAATATTTATGTGTTTACTATAATAAATTCCGTTATATGAAAATTGGACAAATATTTGTAGTTTGTGTTTGGTTTTTGTAACTAAAGGCTGTAAGAAATATTTATGTGAAAATAAATTTAGTTTCAACTCCATGCGTATGTGTGATTTTCATTTCACTTAAAATTTTACTAAGGTGAACGCAGACTTTATGGGCTATTACTATGTCGTTAAAGTCCCTAGCGATCTCTTCCCGTTCTTCTTCGCTGTCTGGAAGTTGCAAAAGAAAAGAAGAATGTTATTTATCCTCCTCGTGCAGCTCGAAAAATAAACTTACTTTAAAACAAACATTTCTTAACGATTCATATATTGTGCGCAGCACGGTTGAAATAAATACACGAATAGTGCTTCAAGAAACTCTTGTTAAAAACTCTAGAGCTGAACGAGTCTCCCGCGGCAAGGTACCTTAAAGTGACTGCCAATTTTGTTCTTGCAGTTATTTTGTTTTGCACATATGTATGTATGAAAATGATTTAAAAACAATTTTTTATAGTTGAAAACCATAAACACATACAAAATACAAACACTATGCTCAAGCGGCAAAAATTTTTAAATTCGGTGTCGTTATCTTCCAACAATAAATCGTTCAGCAAATGTGCTTCGAAGTTCAGATCGCCTTTTTTATCAGTAGGGGTTTTACCAAATACCTCCTCCTAATATTTCTTTTTTTTCCTTTTTTAACTTTTTAATTTTTTTCACATACTATTTTCTTAATTTCAATAACAAAACTATTTTTTTAGTTTATTTGCCTGCGACATTTTAAAAATGAACTTTCACTTGACTGTGTAAACACTCAAACTACTTAAAAGACTTTCGGCTATTTTTTCGACATTTTCGTTGATTATACATATACATTACTTGCAAGTAATTACTTGCATGTGTAAATGCAGGGTAAGTACAACTGCACATCATCTGCGTGCATATGTATATTGCAGTGAACAAGATGTTTTGGCAAGTCGTTTATATAGAGTGAAAAAAGCAATAGTCCGAAAATTGACCCTTGAGGTACAACTCTAGATAAACTTAATGCAGAAGATTGCACATTGTTTGAATGGACAAACTGCGAACGATTTAAGAGGTAGGAAAATAAAAGCCGTGTTAATCTTTCTGAAAAGTTAAAAAAGTGCAAAAGCTTCATGGAAAGCATACTATGGTCGACCGTATCAAAGGCTTTTGAATGATCGAAAAGGACCAAGAAATTTAGCTTGCCATCATAAAGTCACGCCGTATATTTTCAGACACATCCAGTAGCGGAGAAACACAACTATGATTAGTAGAAAAACCTGACAACAAATTATTGGCACTGATAAATGATGACATTTGAAAATGAAGAATTTTCTCCAGTACTTTAGACAAGTAGCACAGGCATAAATCAGAATTGGTTTTAGGTTTTGACACTATTTTTGCATATTATCATTTCAACGGGAAGGTGCTTGTCATTATGATACTGTTGAATAAATGGGTTATACATATATGGCAAAAGTACGGGCAGCAGCATCTTTATAAATTTTGGATGCATGTTATTACAGCCCACTGCATTATACTTGATTAAATTAAAACATAGGAAGACTTCAGATTGCGTAACACAAGCAAATTTGGAAGCGATTACAGTTGATTACAGGGTTATGGCGGCCTAAATTTGGAAGGTCGTAAAACCGTTATCAATTGGTACCAAAGGTACATTTGCGAATGTTTTGCTAAGCTCTTCCGCATCTAATTGGCAGTTGTTTGCATTTCACGTCCTACCAACTCCAATCTCTCGAATGTATTTCCATGTCTGCCTAGAGACGACAGCAGAACTAAAACGTCTGGAATAGTATTCTGTTTGAGCAATTCTGATCCTATTATTTACATTTCTACTAGCGGCCTTAAATTCTGCTTCGAACTCTGATGTTCTGAAACGTTTCCACTTAGCATACGCAATGTCTTTCTTGCAAATTAAGAATTTCATGTTGGCAGAAGACCAGGGTTTTGTTTTAGGGGATATTGTTTTAGACTTAATTGGTACTGTATCGTCATAGAGACGCTGTATATAATTTTCCAGAAAATATACTTGTTTATCAACTGAAGGCATGTAGTACATTTGTAGCCATTTGATAAGTGAAGCACTCTGATCAAGCACGTTGTAATTTACGTTTTTGAAGTCACGATAGTAAATTGTACATTGTGACGGAAAAATTTAAAAATGATATATTTAAAAACTAAATCATTCTTTGAGAAACAAGGGGCATATATTTGGTCATATAATATTACGTTAAACGTATCTGCAACAAAAAAAAGCAAGGTTGCTGTGTGATGCGTTGGGTTAGTACATAGTATTAGTTGGAGTTAACCAAGAGACAATATATTGTCAGTTAATGTTGATTCCATTAGTATTTACGAATTAAAATCGCCTGATATAACCTCATCATCATATGCAGTGACCAAGGTTTCGAAGGTTCAGAAAAAAATAGACAAACAAATTCTCTTATTAGGCCTATAAGCACACCCTACCAACATTTTCCTACCATCATAAACTACTTGTATAAGAATGTATTCAACTTTATCCTCACTATGTGATATGTTAGTTGAAGATTTTAATCGTACTCTGCACGATATATTTTCCTTTACAAAGATAGCTACCCCATCAGCATTACCATTTCTGTCCTCCCTATATACCATAAACCTTATTATTATCATTACATATTAATTTAATTATTACTACAAATATATAAAAAAAATTTATTTGTCAAAATTTTATAGAAAAAAATCGATTTTAGGATTAACATATTGTGGGAATTACAGTATCGAATGTATGTAATTGTTGTAAGGTATGTTATATACCGTCGGAGAGGTTAACTTGTTCAGTTTATCACATAAGTTTTATTTTTAAAATTTTAGAAACACTAACACACAAATAGGAAAAAATTCAAAATAGTGCATATGCCAAAAAATTAAAAACCCTCGTCTTGCGTTAGAAATTATTTTTTTATACATATTCCACTCGCAGCCCACTTTTGAGCAAAAAAAAGTACCAATTAAAAAAAAAAATTAAAAAAAGTTTTAAATTTAAAAAAAAGTGAAGAAATAGCTGTCTAAATTGTTTGGTACAAATTTTGCTTACACCAATAGGTAATAACTTACATGGATAAGAAAGAACACCGGTTTGGCCAAAATGTCAAATTTTGACCCCCTCTAACTCAGAAACTTTTTGACCGATCTTGTTGAAAATTTGTGGCTAAACTACTATCCAAAAGGACTAACCTTGGCAAATTTCATCCAAATCGGAAGACATCGGTTTCAAAAGTTGGGTCACTTGACATGAAATCCCCCATATACATATATAGCTTTTATTGTTATTGTTAATACTTGTTTTGCGTTTTTTACACATAACAAATACATACATCTACAGCGCAGTTGATTTAACGATGTCCGTCTGTTTTTCTGTGTATCTAGAGAACGGCAAGAGCAAAAAATTCCCAATTATTTACAAGCATCTTGGATATCAATGCACAACATCCGACAAAATATGGGCGGAATTGGAGAAGTGGGCGGTGCCCAAAATAGATTTATTTATATCTAAAGAACGGTACTTTTAAAAATGTCTGCATATAAAATTCGGCATAACCGAATATAGCACTCTTACTTGTTTTTATTCAAAGGATCTGTGTTTTTAAAAATGGGATATTTTTATCAGAGACCGTAACAGTTATTTCTTTTTTCATAAAAGTCAGACGATAACAGTTATTTTTTATGTTTGTTTTTTATTACAATAATAACAGTTACTTTCTAATTTTTATTTATTTGAACGAAAAGAACAGTTATTTTTTGATTTTTATTTTTATAGTAACTTGAGCGACATAATTGCTTATTTTCGTTTTTTTTTTTTTTATTTTAATTTGGAGACTTTGGCTCTTTCCAATCTCCGAATATACAAAAATATATAATGTCTTTCGAAGAGAAGTGCAACGCCCAATTCTCCAATCCCGTCCACTTTGGCTCTTTTCGTTTTCCAGATATAAAAAATTTTTTAATGTGTTTGTATTGGAAGTGCCAAGCGCACTTCACTAATCCCGCCCATTTTTTTGGAGAAGTTGTGTATTTCTTTATAACCAATATACTTGTACCTTATTTGGAAACTTTGGCTCTTGCCGTTCTCCAGATATACAGAAAAAGAAATAAAACAACAACAACAAGGGATTTATGGGTAACATTAGAGGTTTCGACCCATAGACAAAAAATAATTTTCTCTCACATTTTGTTGAAATACTTATTTTTTGAAAGATAATAAGGTATCTAAAATAAATGTTAACTAAAATATTTTTTCTGATTGCTTTTGCCACCACAAGAGGGCGCTAAACTAAAGAATTTCATGCAAAAATTACTTAACTGAAAAATCGATTTTAGTTGCTTCACAAACACAATTCGCAAAAATTCATTTTAAACAAGCTAGAGTGCTATATTGGGCTGTGCCAAATCTTTGATACCATTCACCGACAGGAGTGGGCTCTATATGATAAATACATATATATTATTAACTAAGTTTCACAAAAATTAACGTCAGCATTAAAATTGGTTGCCGTTTAGACTTATATAAAATTACTGACCGACAATAAGAAAGCTTTATCTTCAAAAAAATTTACAGTGATTTGTGGTCCTACAAAACTGTACCGTACCGAATTTAATTATGATAGCATTATTTATTACGGTTTTAGGCGTACTAATCTGTTTCTCGCTAGTAGGGTTTATATGGGCCCTATGGTCAATTATGGACCGATCTTCACGAAATTCAACAGCGAATTCGTTTTATATCATTGCGTGCATTATTCCACCATTTATGTTAGCTTTTGTATCAACATTATCAATTTAGAGTGGTGGTTCCACATTTTGATTCATAGTTCTGATCCTACTGAACCGATGTTGCTGGATTTCAATCCCGAACTGCTTAGGATAACTACAAGCAATTTGAGACCAAGTTTGTTCTTTTCTTTTGAGTTTTTCGAAAGTGAGCGTGTTTTCAACAGACGGACAGACGGACATCGCTAAGTAGACTTAGAATTACTCAAGGAGACCGAATATATATACTTTATGGGGTCTTAGACGTATAAGAAAAAAGTTTCACACGGAATGACAAACTTAGTATACCCTCATTCACCACAGTGGAGGTGGAGGGTATAAAAACACCTTTAGGTGTATTATCAGAAACCCTAGATTGAAAATTTTAAGCATCAACATTAAAACATTATTCAATTTAAAAAAAGATTTATACAATTACAAATAAAATGTTTTGATTCGAAAAAAAACGGAGGGTTTGAATTAAGCAGGCTATTCTTGATATTTTGTAAAATATATAGCAACGAAAACTTGATTTAAGTAACTATAGAATTAAAATGAATTTTTTTTTTCTGTTTTCGACTGAATTTTTATTCGTTTAGAATAATAACTTTTTGCTTAAATCAAGCTACACATATATTTAGAATGAGCAATTTTTGGCTTGGAATTTTCTTGGTTCAAGCCATATTTTTTGGTGTTTTACTACTTTGTCAATGATTTCAAACGGCAACGTTCGCATAGAAAAAAACATTTAAAACAAAAACAAAATTTAAAATGTTGTTGTTGTTGTTTTAAATGTAATTTTCTATGACGTTAACGTTCGAAATCGATGAACTCGAAGCTGTAAATAATTCTCTCCGTGTAGGTCCAAGCCTATTGAAGAGAATCGGTCTATAATTTCACATGGCCCTCAGAGCAAGCTTACAAACTAATATTAATTGTTAAAAATTGTACAAAAATTAAAAAGGGGCTTCATGAAAGAAATGTCACAAGTTTGCACAATTGGCAATTTAAAGCGAATTTATAAGGACTCCATAAAAAAGTGTAACGATAAAGCTGAATCCGCGACTGCGTTCATGCTGTATTTGTTGAACGGTGAAATTCACCTTAGACTTCAATACTTTCAGTCTAAGGAAACCAATTGAGATCTTATCCGTATATCGATTTCTCTGATCCTATTAGAATTAAGATTAACCTCTTAAATGTCTTGATATAATTTTTTTGTATTTGTCTATTTGTTATACATATACAACTTGAGAATAATTTACTTTTAAGCATGCCCTAACCAGTAGGATACATAAGTTACATTGCCGAATTAAATAAACTAGTGTTTGCCACTGGTCGAAATTCGACCATAATTATTTATGCGAATATGAAGAAATCATACATATAAGTAAAAATGAATTTACATTTTTCGAGCATTTGTTTTTTATTCGGCTTAGTGGGTCGGTTTGGCGAGTGACCAGCCTCCAGTCTATATGTACTCTTCCACTTACATTACAATAATATAACAAAAAAAATCAGAAATTACCATTTAAAAAAACCAAAAAGGACAAAAAAGTCTTATCTAAGATAAAGTTTTTCAATCACTCTGCATGTTTAATTTTATGTTTCTAGGTATCTGTTGAAGAGCAAAAAAGTGCCAACATTTTTCTTCTTGCAGGTTCTCATTCACTCCTATAATTTTATTTTTCTACGTTCAATATTATAGAAAAAACAAAAATTACCACATGTAGCACGGAAAAGAAAAAGAAATTTATATCCCGTATTTTCGCTTTTTGATGATTTTTTTCTCCGCATAAAAGTACCAAAAAGTTCAATATTGTAGTGGGACTCCATAATTTAATACGAATGTGTCAATACATAAAGAAAAATATGTTGTAAAAAAGTGGCAAAAATAGGTAGGATTTTCACAGCTAAAACGTTCGAATTTCGGAAAAGTACCAAATTTATATTTTTAGATAAGTTACGAATTTGGTGTAATCTTAATTTCTATAGCGGAATTCACCCTTGATAGTAAAGTCCCTTGTAGACCTTGTTAATCCCACAAAAATCAGTAGTAAACAAAGTGTGTGAATTAACCAGAATAAAACAGTTGAAGAAACTTTATCTGTCTCTTTCTCTCACTCAGCAAATTCATTAATTTACAATGCATACGAAAAAGACACTCAAGCTTTAAAGTATAAAATCGTATTAAATATAACAGAGTCGTACACTTAATACAAAGGGTGAATACCGCTTATGTTTGTTGGTTTAAATGTTAAATGGGGGTGACAAAAAAGTTGTAAAATACAGGTTATACCCGTTTAGTACCCAAAAGGGCCGAATTTTAAAAAAGTCCTCCTATTTTCTATTTTTCTAAAGCACAACTATAAGTATTACAGCCTGTTTCTCGATTTCGAACGGTTACGTTCGCTTAGAAAATTAAATTTAAAATAAAAACAAATTTTAGAATTTTGTTTTTGTTTTAAATATAATTTTATATGCGAACGTTGAGGTTCGACATCAACATTAAAACATTATTCAATTTAAAAAAAGATTTATACAATTACAAATAAAATGTTTTGATTCGAAAAAAAACGGAGGGTTTGAATTAAGCAGGCTATTCTTGATATTTTGTAAAATATATAGCAACGAAAACTTGATTTAAGTAACTATAGAATTAAAATGAATTTTTTTTTTCTGTTTTCGACTGAATTTTTATTCGTTTAGAATAATAACTTTTTGCTTAAATCAAGCTACACATATATTTAGAATGAGCAATTTTTGGCTTGGAATTTTCTTGGTTCAAGCCATATTTTTTGGTGTTTTACTACTTTGTCAATGATTTCAAACGGCAACGTTCGCATAGAAAAAAACATTTAAAACAAAAACAAAATTTAAAATGTTGTTGTTGTTGTTTTAAATGTAATTTTCTATGACGTTAACGTTCGAAATCGATGAACTCGAAGCTGTAAATAATTCTCTCCGTGTAGGTCCAAGCCTATTGAAGAGAATCGGTCTATAATTTCACATGGCCCTCAGAGCAAGCTTACAAACTAATATTAATTGTTAAAAATTGTACAAAAATTAAAAAGGGGCTTCATGAAAGAAATGTCACAAGTTTGCACAATTGGCAATTTAAAGCGAATTTATAAGGACTCCATAAAAAAGTGTAACGATAAAGCTGAATCCGCGACTGCGTTCATGCTGTATTTGTTGAACGGTGAAATTCACCTTAGACTTCAATACTTTCAGTCTAAGGAAACCAATTGAGATCTTATCCGTATATCGATTTCTCTGATCCTATTAGAATTAAGATTAACCTCTTAAATGTCTTGATATAATTTTTTTGTATTTGTCTATTTGTTATACATATACAACTTGAGAATAATTTACTTTTAAGCATGCCCTAACCAGTAGGATACATAAGTTACATTGCCGAATTAAATAAACTAGTGTTTGCCACTGGTCGAAATTCGACCATAATTATTTATGCGAATATGAAGAAATCATACATATAAGTAAAAATGAATTTACATTTTTCGAGCATTTGTTTTTTATTCGGCTTAGTGGGTCGGTTTGGCGAGTGACCAGCCTCCAGTCTATATGTACTCTTCCACTTACATTACAATAATATAACAAAAAAAATCAGAAATTACCATTTAAAAAAACCAAAAAGGACAAAAAAGTCTTATCTAAGATAAAGTTTTTCAATCACTCTGCATGTTTAATTTTATGTTTCTAGGTATCTGTTGAAGAGCAAAAAAGTGCCAACATTTTTCTTCTTGCAGGTTCTCATTCACTCCTATAATTTTATTTTTCTACGTTCAATATTATAGAAAAAACAAAAATTACCACATGTAGCACGGAAAAGAAAAAGAAATTTATATCCCGTATTTTCGCTTTTTGATGATTTTTTTCTCCGCATAAAAGTACCAAAAAGTTCAATATTGTAGTGGGACTCCATAATTTAATACGAATGTGTCAATACATAAAGAAAAATATGTTGTAAAAAAGTGGCAAAAATAGGTAGGATTTTCACAGCTAAAACGTTCGAATTTCGGAAAAGTACCAAATTTATATTTTTAGATAAGTTACGAATTTGGTGTAATCTTAATTTCTATAGCGGAATTCACCCTTGATAGTAAAGTCCCTTGTAGACCTTGTTAATCCCACAAAAATCAGTAGTAAACAAAGTGTGTGAATTAACCAGAATAAAACAGTTGAAGAAACTTTATCTGTCTCTTTCTCTCACTCAGCAAATTCATTAATTTACAATGCATACGAAAAAGACACTCAAGCTTTAAAGTATAAAATCGTATTAAATATAACAGAGTCGTACACTTAATACAAAGGGTGAATACCGCTTATGTTTGTTGGTTTAAATGTTAAATGGGGGTGACAAAAAAGTTGTAAAATACAGGTTATACCCGTTTAGTACCCAAAAGGGCCGAATTTTAAAAAAGTCCTCCTATTTTCTATTTTTCTAAAGCACAACTATAAGTATTACAGCCTGTTTCTCGATTTCGAACGGTTACGTTCGCTTAGAAAATTAAATTTAAAATAAAAACAAATTTTAGAATTTTGTTTTTGTTTTAAATATAATTTTATATGCGAACGTTGAGGTTCGAAATCGTTAAACAGGCCGTTAAATTTTTTTTTGAATCCCATATTTTTATTAACCTTTTTACCCCCGCAGATCTTAATGAAATATATTTTGTGCACTACTGTAAGTAAATACCTCTCATATGGTGTACTTTTTGTTCAAATCAGTTGGCAAACAGAGTACCAATGTGTTCTTAACTGTTTTGCCTTTGCCGATTTATATATAGATAAAATAAAATAACATGTTTTGCATAAGCAAAATTTAGTAAAAAAAAAAAAAATAATAAAATAAATACAAATCGATATTAGTGGTTCAACTGACATACCTGTTTTTTAACACCATATTGAGTAAGAACATCGATTATTGCAATAAAATATATTTCTCGTCTTTCTAATTTTTAGAAATAATTATGTTTTTTATGACTGCTAAAAAGTGAACTAATTGTATTTGTTATTTACCTTCAATACTCGGAATGGCATACATATCAACCTCATAGACAACTTCTTTATACTGGGCACCTCTTGGGGAGTCGGGAGGCGTGTTATAAGTCCATCTATAGAATAATATTAAATAAGGAGCAAATATTCTATACTTTAGTGAAAAAATCCATGCTACATTTTACGAAAGATATATTATAATACAAAACAATTTTATTTTAGACTTTTGAAATTCTCCAAAACTATCGATTTCGTTTTAGTCTAGTTCTCTAGTTAAAGAAATGTTATATTGTATATGTACATATATATTTTTTTGATTCCCATGATTCAAATTATAAGTTAACTATAAAAATTTGTTTACCTAAATTACAATTTTCGTATATACATATGTATGTATACTAGGGTGGTTTTAAAAAATCGATGTCGGATTTTTTTTGGGTGCACATTCCTAAAATTTTTCATTTTGTTAGATTTTAAGATTGCCAAAATTTGAGCACAATTGGAAGATGTTAACCCGTGCCACTGGGGCCTCTAAGTTTTGAAAATCTTGATTTTTTGGCAGTTTGGCGATTTCGGCGACCCATATCTCTGGAACGGCTAAAGCTATTTGCCCGTATCATACATCAAATTAAAGGCCATACTGTTTTTATGGTATGATATTGTATGATACTCTATCGTATTCTATAATATTTTATGGATTGTTATGGTATTCCATGATATTTTATGATAATCTTTGCTATGGTATGGAATATTATGGTATTGTAATATATTATGTGGTATGGATAGATATGGCAGGGTATTGTATGGTATTTTATGGATTGTTATGGCATTCTATGGGTTGATATGGTATTGTATGATATTCTATGGTATTTTCAGGGTTATATTGATTTGGAATTAAATGGTATGGAATTGAATGGTATGATATGATATTGAGTTGTATAGTATTATATCGTATGATATAGTATGGGTTTGTAATTTATTGTATTTTATTATATAGCATGATATGATATTTTATGGGTTGGTATGGTATGACATGATATGGGTATTTAATGATAATCTATGGTATTTAATGATAATTTATGGATTTGTATGGGTTGATATGATATTATATGGTATTCTATGGTATTTTATGGGTTAAAGAGTATTATATCGTATGATATAGTATGGTATTGTAATATATTGTATGCTATTCTATAATATTTTATGATAATCTATGGTATTTTATGATTTTAATGTATGGGTAGGTAGGTTGGTACGGTATGATATCGTAATATATTGTGTGGTATGGTATGGAATTGTATGACATTCTATCATTGCCAGATTTGACGATTTATCGTCATTTTGACGATTTTAAAGTGCAAAAATGCTCTATTGACGATAGGACGATTTATACCCTAAATTTGACGATTTTTCAAATTATAAATTTTATTCAAATTTACAAATGTTTTTGATATAATTTCACATTTTATTTTAGCTTCTATAATAATTTGATTTATTTTCATTAGGTGTGATCCAGTTCTCAACATTGGGAGCCAGCGGGATCCCAATCTTACCAAAAACTGTTCCCATACTTAAAGTTTGATAAAGTGAGAGAGCTTTGAGGAGAAAATTATTCTTCTTCTTCAAAATATTTCAAAGAAAAATTTTTAATAATAAAACAATAGAAAATGTTGAAAAATGTAAGAACACGACTGGATTTTACTTTCATACATGAAAATGTGTCATTTATGTATTTATTTGAACTTATTTCATACTAAAGAATTCTTTTGGGGCAGAAATATGGTTTTTATTGTTCCCGTACTTTTGTACATTTTTTAAAAGTTCTATTTAATCAGTTAGTACAGCTTTATTACATGCATTTTACAACCACTCTCTTTAGTCTGAGTTCACATTATGAAACTTTTCTTTCAGAAAGTCTGAATTTATTGATGTTTACCAGATTTAAGTTCTTAAGCAGGACATACAAAATAGGTGTTTAATATTTCTTGGTTTTAGTTTATTTTTTTACATTTCTTATGAATGCCAATACTTTTAAAAATTTTTTGTTTGTGTTACTTTAATAAAAAGTTTCTAAACGAAAATTTTTATTTAATTTCAAAAACAGGCAGAATATATTAAATTTTATTAGCAACGGAAAATAACAATTAATTTTAAAAACTTATTAAAAGTTAGTTGTTTTTTACAATGACGATTTAGCTTAGAAAATTTGACGGTTTTTACGTTTTTTTCCTCAAAATTTTACGTTTTTCGGGCATTTTTATCTGGATTGTTGTTACATGGAATTGAATGGAAGGGAATTGTAAGATATGATATGGGGGATATTGTAATAAATTGTGTAATATGGGTTGGTATGGTATGGTATTGTACGATATTCTATAATATTTTATGATAATCTATGGTATTGTATGGGTTGGTATGATATTGTATAATATTCTATGATATTTTATGATATTCTATGGAATTGAATGGTATGGAATTGAATGATACTGAATGACTGGTATTATATCGTATGATATAGAATGGTACTGTAATTTATTGTATGGTATTGTATGATATGATATGGTAGGATATTGTATTTTGTGGCATAATATGGTAATTAAACTAGAAAAATTTAATAAATAAAAAGCTATTATTAATGATTAGTATTAAAGAAAAATCTATTATCCTTAAATTCTTAACTGTTAACTAAAGGGTCCGCCAAATAACTTTTTCTTTTTGAAAGTGCTATAAAAAAAACTACTGAATACTTTCTCAAATTTCTTTTTTTATTTGAAAGTACAATCCTTCCGGTTAATAATGGAAAATAATTTCATTCAAATGGAGTCATACCAAGGTCTTTATGCAAAATTCGTCTCAATGATGTCTCCGAAATGTTCAATTGTTGAGAACGACGGTGAATTGACTTTCTGTCACAGCAGCAATATTCTCGGGTGTACGCACTGTTTTTGGCTTTTCACGCTTTGGTTTATCGATGAGGATGCCAGTTTCTTTCACTTTTTTCACAAGATAACGAACATACTGAGCTGACGGTGCTTCTATTCTTCCAAAATCCGTACGCAATTTTCGCACACATTCTGCAACATTCAGCCCAATTATGTAAATCTCACGGAATTTTTCCCTTTTAAAATTTTTTGCCCCCTAGGAAAAATCCTCCTATTCTATAAACTTGAAGATTTGGTAAATTAGAGGAAGGGAATTTCATAAACAGCTGATTTGTGTTTGACATTTTATTTTGTAATTTTGATTTTATTTGCGATTATTATTCCTAAATTTTTTTTTTCCTAAAATTGTATTTATTTTAAATAAATACATAATTGAAAATGAATAATAGTATAGCTTTGCAAGTGCTAGCGGAGGAAATTTATTAAGAAAATGATGAAAAGCACATCCAAAAAATTGATAGATGGAAGATGCGTGATGCATCAAATCCGCTTGAGTTGGAGCCATTATTGTAAGCAAAAAATGCTACAGAGTTAACAAAAGTGCCTTTACTTATTTATTAGAAGTGCTAACATCACATTATCAGCCTAACAAGAGACAATCTGGTGTTAGTCCTATTGTAAAACTGAGTTGTTGTTTGCGTTTTTTGCCGAAGGAGGCTACCAGACTGGGGTTGGAAACGATTTTGAAGTGTCGTTAGCTCAGCCAACTTTTAGCAAAGTTTTAAATGAAGTGGTTGACATTTTTGAAATGCATCTCCATAAGGGTCAGTAAATGTTGCAGCTGTTGTTTATTTGAGCTTTTGGACCTGAAAATGTGTTAAAACATTATTTTGTACAACATCAATTTTTTTGTTAATACAATTTTATTTATTTTTCAGGAATACCTACTTTTTTCCCTGCACAAAAAAGGGAAAAATCCCCAAGTTATTTTATTACATAATAGGAGGAATACGAAAAGGGGAAAATTCCCTACGGAATTTTTAAACATAATTGGGCTGATTACCATGATTTTCATAGTAATGTCGCAATATTTCCCAGCGTTGTTCAAGCGTATACACAACCATATTCGTTCAGCGAAAGGATACAACTAATTATCTGTCAAATCAAACATGAGCTAAGTGTTACCATTCACGAAATAAGCACTAGTTGAAAAAAAAACGTTAGATGGCGGACCCAAAAAAAACGTTAGATGGCGGACCCTTTATAAGCAAACAAAATGGGCATTATATCAATAAATATTAAAAATTCATATGCTATTCTCTTTTGTAGATCAGTTTTTTTAATTTGTAATACGTACTTAGTGTTATTAAAACATTAAATAAGGCATGTACTATGGTTATTAAAATAGACATTTTGTTGTATTAGCATATATAAGGTATAAATATACACTGTATGAACTGTATGATAAGAATATGGTAAGCCACATTTTTCATTAAAATTATATTGTAGGGTATTAAACCTTAAAAAAAAATCTTCATTAAACTGATATTGTAGAGTATCAAACTGTAGAAGAAAAAAAACATTAAAGTTGATAAACAGTGATTAATAGTTAAACTAACTGCAATTGCTTTAAGAAAATATTGATTAAGTATTATCAATATAAAATTATATTCTTACTTAATTAACCGAGAAATAGTTAATTTTATAACTTTAGTCTGTTGTAGTAAAATAGATCAGAGTCTCTGGTAATAATCCAAGCTACAACCCACATACTGATGACTAGCTCACTACCAACTATTCTAGATGCATCACAAGCAATAAATTTTTAATTTAATTTAAAATTAACAACACCCAAAATCACAACTACTTCTATTTATTATATGTAAACAAAATACTGAGTCAAACTTAAATTTCATAAATCATATACTGAAGTGTAGGCATAAGACAAATAAGAAATTGATCTGCGTATTAGTTTTTAATTTGCAGATACACATACACAAATTTTTTCTTACAACCATTTGTCGGTTGTACATACATAAACAACCAAAATCCTAAATATATACTCAACACGATCACTCACAAGCAACATTTTTACACCTCACAACATTTTCACACCTTTCACTAAATAAACAAATTTCATTCCACTATTTCCCTTTTACTTTTATATTCGTATTTGATACAGTAGTAAAATGTTCACACCTTTCACTAAATAAACAAATTTTGTTCCACTACTTCCCTTTTACTTTTATATTTGTATTCGAAACACTAGTGATATTATAAAATATGGTTGTGACCTTGCTTTCAGATTGAGCCTGGCAACATTAAACAGTGTTGCCATTTATTATATTGGTGTGTGACTTTACTAAAAACGAAGCGGTACGCATAAGAACTCTAATATGCCAATACCAGACCATGTGATCCCTAAGCGATCCCAACTGTGTATGGGAAAAGTGGTCTAGCATACTAGACCACTCAAATGAGCATATGAGGATACTAGACCATGTGATCCCTAAGGGATCCCTACTTTACATGTAAAGTTTTGATCGCGAACCATCCCAGTATACTAAATTGCTCAAATGAGCATCAGTATACTATATGGATTAGAACCGTCACGTGCGGATTCTAGACCACTCAAATGAGCATATGCGGGTACTAGACCATGTGATCCCTACTTTACACAGGAGTCTTATATCCAGAACCGGCTAAAACATACAACTTTTTTAATATATATTTTGTATATGAGGGGCTTAAAGGACAAGGGGTTAAAGTGCCTTTTTTCAAGAATTGAGATTAAGTGCTCATATACCCCGTGTGCTCCAAGCGAAACAGGGATTTTTATGACAACTGTTGGAATTGGACGCCATATCTCGCTAACGGATAAGAATTCCACATTCAGATCTTGTGTGCTGAACTTCTCTGAACTTCACCTACTAATTCCATATTTAATCTCAATTAAAGAAAAAACACTTAAACCCCTTGTGCTTTATTTAAGCCCCTCATATTAATTATATTTCATTACTTTGCCAAAAATATCAGCAGAAGCTTTGTGAAATTTTTAATGTTCTAAAACCACTGGTAGGCAAAAAAGTCGGAGGAGAGAGAACTTTATTATGTGAATTTAATTCGTTTTACCGTGCTGAATCCGAATCTGTTTACAGTTTGATTCAATCAGGTCCAGTTATAATTTTGTTTTCTGATTTTCATGACTGCATGGCTTATTTTATTTGAAAAAACCTGGATTTCCGATACATGATAGAATTTAAAATTGTTGTCCTAATAATTTTTTAATGAGTTCTTGGTTAGTAGCGTTAATGTTCAAAAAAAAAAATAATATAATTTACATGACTAAAAGAAAAATTTTTTCCTAATCATTTTTTAAATGGTCAACATCGCACATATCGTTCTCAATTTATGATATAACAGTACCGCTTTATTTCGGCCGAAATATTAGTCTAGCCCATAAAATCTTTATACTTCATATATTTTTATTTAAAAACATTTCATTAAGTTCTTTATTTAAATTTAATTTAGCGCTTTTTGATTCTGGCACGGCATTAACTAATTTTTTTCATGTTCACCGATTTGGATAATTTTTTGGTATTTTGTTGTCAGATATCTGAATATTATGATTCCGTAATATAAGCCTGATACATTTATTATTTGTTTGGACAGACACGCTCAAAGTTCATATATGTTCGCTTGTTTAAAATGGCATGCAAATTTACTGTATATGCAATCTTTTGGTACAATCACAGTAAACTTATCATTTGACTTTGTTGTATATTTTTATAAATAACAATTGTCATAGATGAGATTTGCATTAAAAAAAGTGCCATCTAAAAAATTTCGTAAAACAAAATATAAACAACATCAAAATTTCAATGTTCATCAACTTCAGTGGACTGCATCTTTTTAGCGCTATTTAACGAAAGATGCCAAGTTACAGCTTGAAGTCTCAGGTAAAAGCTTAAAAAAATTCAGCTGCTCCTACCTGTCCATTCAAAAAAAAAAACAGTAAAAACTTTAAAATGATAAAGTAACAAAACATGAATTTTCGTTCATGCTTGTTGTTGTTGCCATAATTCTTTACTGTTTAAAATTATTACATAATGTGATATACATACTAGTCAATAGTGTTAATTGTTATGTATTTCATTGTTGAAAAAAGCATAAGTTTCAATTGAATTTGTATTGTTGTTTACTGATACTGTTTGATAACAACAATATAAGATCGAGCACGATTATATGCGATAGACTATAAGATGATGTATTATCATTCATTTATTATGTTGTTGCATGCAATAACAACTACACATTATGTCTTGCTCTCTTTATTGCACTAAATCAGCGGTGGACGCTGGTTTGCCTGGATTACAAAGTTTTTTTTAGCAGTCAGAACAAAAAGAAATAACAATATTTACATTGAAATAAATTACGTATTCAGGTTTTTTCTATGGAGGTGGACGGATCAGGTATATATTTTCAGGAGCCCATTCTACAATTATAATATTTATTTTTTGTGAAAATTGAGTTGATACATTAAAAATCAAGGGAGTGATGCCACTCAATACAAGTTGTATGGGAAGTGGGCGTAAAAATGGCGGATATTTTTCAAATTTTACACAAATGATTATGAGTGTTTAAAAATGCTATGTGCAAAAAAAACAATGCCGTAGGTCAACATTTAATTTTCACTTTGTATGGGAGGTGGGCGTAAAAGTGGGCAGATCATTTTGATTTTTCCATTTTTTCTTGATTTAAACAAAAAATGCCTCTGTGCCAAGTTTCATTATCCTTCCACAACTTCTTCTACTTTTTGACGCTCGTTCTATGAACTTCAACCAATAGGTCCGTCTGCGTATACATATTTTGCATAATTTTGTACAAAATGTCGCAAAATCTTGCAAAATGTTGTCTGAGTACTTCAAATCTCTTACAGCGAGAGAGCCAAAAAGAGAATTGCATTGCATAAATCAGTAAAGATTTTTACTGACCATTTTGGATGAACCCAGATTTCTCGGAAACTGTCCGAACGATTTTTTGCACGCATCGGTCATTTTGTCCAGAAAACTATTTACTTTCAGAAAATATATAGTTTATACCCTGCAAAAGCCTGTGGTAAATATTTTTTGTATTTTTATTAAAAATATAAATATATTTAGGCTTAAATCTAGTTTACCAACGCAGCTCCAAATAAAAAAAAAGTACCTAGGGTGATAGAAAATGGAAAAATAAGAAGAAAAAGTATAATAAGAAAGTTGGCGCAAACGCATAGTTTTCGAGTTATGGTCGAGTTATGTGATTTTGCAGTACATTTCCAAATGTATATGGCTAATATTGGTATCATTGCAAAGCGTTTCACTAGATCTTTCTGGACATACAGAATTTATTTTAATATTTTTAGTTTATTAAGAAGTGGGACGAGTTTGCAAAATACAAAAGTTTTATAGTAAGCATAAAAACAAATTTATTAATTTTTTTTAATTCTTTAATGTATGTATATACTACATACTAATTTATTTAAGAATTTTAATTAAAATACAAGTAAAACCTTCTTTATGTTTATGTTATACTAATGAGGAGAGAATCCTTGCCCATGGGCAAAGGCCGTCTATGCAGAGAATCTTTAGTTAGCGAAGCCGGTATTAGTTATACCATAGAGGAGAAAATATTTGCGCCCGGCCGAAGGCCGGCTATGCAAGGAAGCTTTAGTAAGCGAAACCGGTGTTTATTATACCATAGAGAAGAACATCCTTGCGTCCGGCCAAAGGCTGGCTATGCAAAGAATTTTTTTTTGCGATGCTAGTGTTTGTTATTTTATAAAATTTGTATTACACTTTTATTTAAATAAACTACATTCTTTCCTAGTGCACTTCCGTAACATTTCGACGTAAAATGAAAAAAACTGTAATGTGATCTAAAGAGTTTAATATTTTGAAATAAATTATGTATATCCAGAAAAATCTGTTCAAGAGCTTTAAAATGATACCAATATTGGCCATATACGTTTAGAATTGTAGTGGAATATCACATATTTATATGAAAACTTTAAACGTCCATAACTCGAAAACTAAGCGTTTGCGCCAACTTTTTTATTTTTTATTTTTTCTTCTTATTTTTCCATTTTTCATCACCCTGGGTACTTTTTTTTTTATTTGCAGCTGCGTCGGTAAACTAGATTTGTTCCTATATTTGTACTTCCCTATTTTAAATTCCTAAATTCGACGCTAACTTTTTGTTTATACTGCAAATACCCATTATTTGGGTATTTTGGTTTCCCGGTTTTTAAATTCCCAAATTGGACGCTATTTCTTCAACGCTATCTTGGCTCACGTTTGTTATTTCAATTGTTTACTCACCGATCAGCTGTTATCTTGCAAGATTTCACTGGATACTGTCTGCGTACTTTTTGAGATATTCTCAGCCGAAAGAGTAAAATTTGTCTAACTCTCCCAAAAAAATTTACTGAGTATTTGCTACTGGAAAAGTACCCAGACAGACCTAATGTGCGGCGCTTTTTGCTGAGAAATAGTTCACAACCCTGGAAAATCCAATGAAACGGCTTTTGTATTACAGTTTTCACTCTCTCTCATTTTTTTATAAACACTCAATAGCAATGTTGCCACTTTAGTAAATTCGTGTAATTTTTTTTTTTTTGTTACCTTTACAATAATATATGTAATCTGTAATGCATTGTAATTTTTTTTTTTTTTTTGCTAACTACCTTTTTTATGTACTTCCAAGCAAAACACATTGCTGAAAATCTTTTTTAAGTGAATGTTTTTGAAAATATTATTAATTTTTTTTTTTTAACATTTAAAAATTTACATTGAAAACAAAGTCAAATTAGTTTTTTTCGTTAATTTAATATTAATGTACTTCAGAATCTTGTTGCTTTTCTTCTTCATGGTTGTTTTTGTTTTTTTCCCTTATGTTTTTCTTTCCCTTCAAAATTATTATGAAGGTTTCATGAATATCATTATTAAGTTTCATGCAGATGTTTATTAATAATTAAATTTTAATTCCAAATTTATAAACATTTTTTTCGAAGCTAACAGAATAAAAATAAGAAATTTTAAATTAAAAAAAAAATTAATTTAATGTTTTTTTTTTTCGAAATAATAGCCACTGAAAATTATGTAAATTTATTACTAGGTATTTAGTTTTGAAACAATATCATGATTTAACATTATTAATAATCCTTTTTGATTTTCGACAAATATATCCTTAACGTTTTTCTAACTTTAATATCACCGATTTTTTTTTGTTTGCTTTAAAACGGGCTTAATTTGAAAAGTAAACAAGTGGTTAACTAATCACAGAAAAACCAATGTACATATATCAATATTATCAATTTGAATTACATCAAATTTTTGTGTTCTGAATTTTGGGTTAAGCATGAATTTTTTCGGTGTATGTTAAAGTCTAATGAAAAGAAAAAATACCTTTCGCCGCTATCACACTCTTCACTTTCGCTGTTTTCGCTTCGTCCAGGACCCCCACTTAGACAGTTTTCACCCTGTAAAGCTTCTTCTTCAGCCCGTACGCAATCGTGTATACCCACCAGTAACGAATAATCCATTATATGGAGTTTTGTTAGAAGTTCAACATCATTGGTCAATACATCCATAAGTTTGGTTTTTGCTCCTTCCCCGATTTCAATGCGGACTTTTTGTTTCATAAAGTCGTTATCCTTAAAAGTGGGTAAATGCTTTTCCAATTCCTTTTCAGAAGCTTCACGATCCACTGTGCTCCCTTTTAAATCGAATTTTCTGTAAACAAAATATTAAAAACATACAATATGCTCAATTTAATATTAAAGTATTTTTCTTTTGTTTCTATTAATTTTTTTGCCCCCTTATGCAAAAAACGTTAAAGTTGACATTAGTTACACTTTTGCTGGGCTTAATGTGTTGGTTAACTAATTTGAACTTTAACTTTTTTGGCCGAAGGGGTAAGGGTTTTATAAGTGCTTTTGTATGAAAGATGTATTTTGACGATAAGTGTTTTATGTCAATAAATACTTTAAATATATTTTTTGTAAACAAGGAATACAGGTATCGATTTCCATCAGGGTTGCAAAATGAGAACATCAAAATTGTACCAACAACCTCATAAAATTGTACTATTGTACGACCCCAATTGTACCAAAAAAATTTTTTTTTATTTTAAATAAAAGCAACAAAAACATAAACATATCATACAATTGTACATAAAAATTCATTTTTGTAATAGTAAAATTACCATTTCTATTTAAAAATTCATTTATAAATACTTTTAAAGTATGTATATGTATCTCTTAAAAACTACACTAAGATATAGGTACATATGAAAACGTAAAATAAGGTACATAAAAAGTCTATCGATAAATTCATGAGATCAAATTGTTTTTGATAACAAATCATTCGTTATTTTAAAACTCAAGCAACAAGAATTTGATGAACTTAACAAATCTTTTGTCTGTATAAGACCGGAAACTGTAGGCACATAAAGCCTTTTTCGTTCTTTCGTTTTAATAATATTTTGTAAAAAACATCTCCTACAATTCTTGATTTTTTAAGTCTTTTAATATGTCTATATCTGCCAGTGATACAAACGGTGAATTAATTGAGTCAAAATTTCGTTATCATAATCTACTTTTACTCTCAGCACCTCGCAAAATTTTAAAAATTCTTTTTGGCAATTTCCTAGAAATTCTTCACCACATCACGTTCAACATTATTTGTGGAAATACAGTATTCCCTTGATTTACGTCGCCACGATTAACGTTTTTTTGGTTTGCGTCGCCAAATTTTTTGTGACCACTAAATTTAATTTGCGTCGCCATTCGATTTGCGTCTTCAGATTTTTTGTACCTTATTAACTCGATTTGCGTCGGCATTCGCTTTACGTCGCACAGTGGCGCCCGTAGAGCAAGCGAGGTTGCAAAAATCAAAATTTTCATGAGTGCCGACGAAGTTTTGAATAAACCCATGTTATAGGAAACTTTTCAACGATTTCAAATATGCCACTCTTAATAATATCACATTTTTAGTTTAGAAGATATAACCGTTCAAAGTTGACCGACTTTCGGTTTTCAAAAAAACACACAATTTTTAGTCAATTTGTTGCGATTTCAGGTGTAATATCACGAAAAATAGGTAACGAATCGCCTTATTTTTTGTTTGTATTGATTGATGTATTTATTAAATGTATAATGATAAAAAAAAAATTAACTGTTTGCTTTGTGTTTCTCCTGGTAAATCACTATTTAAAAACTATCCGTTTTTCCACTATTTTTCAACTTTGACGGAAAATAAAAAAAAACTATATTTTTCTATATTTGCCATATTTGAAAAACCTGTTCTTTGATTAGTTCTTTACATAATTCAAAATTTTTATCTGCCCGTACGTGCCCGTTTGGCTTCTAGAGGTAAAAAAGTTTAAAAAGACATGGTTGCAGAAATTGTATGGCGTCCATCCCTTATATGTTTTGACTGACAGTAGTTTGATCTAATAGTTTGAAAAAAACTACTCATTGAAATTAGCAGGTATGTACCTCACATAAACAATACTTTGGCGTACAAATGGTCAGGAACAATATTGACTTATGGTCCCTACAGGTAGGCACAAATCTTATTTGGACACGTGCATAATATCAAAATTGCATTATTCAGCCTAAATCCATATGTATGCACGGAACAGGTAAATTTTAAGGCATGGTAGCATAAGCCTATATATTACAAAATAAGCATAATGCCTGGATTAGTCTACGCCTGAAAGTTGGCGCAACAATTACTGAAACCATTAAACAATTTAAGTACTGAAAACATGTATCCACAGAAGAAGTTGACCCCGACCGTCCATAAAATATTGGCGCATGGCAAAGATATAATTGAGTACCAGTCTTTGCCAATTGGTGAGCTTTCTGAAGAAGCACAGGAGTCTCTTAACAAATTTTATAAAAAACTAGCTTAACCCGGTGCGCTTCGCTACCCCTGCACCTACCCCATTTATTTTTGTTTTAAAATTTGTCCTGTAAAGGTTGATAGCTCTTGTGTTCAGATATATGGTATTTAATATGTCTTCTATGAGGGGTACTGCTCCTACTCTGTCTACCCCGCACATTTTTATATTGAAATTTATAGTTTACTATAATAGTAGCTTTAACCACGTTTGAAGACTCTCCCTTTAATAGTTCTTCAGTTGAGCGATATTTAATGTATGCATCCTATGGGAGGTATTTCCCCCCTGCGCCTACCCGCTTTATTTTTATTTTCAAAAGTGTAGTATACCATAAGAGTGACTTTTAGAAAGTTTGAACATTCTCACTATTACAGTTCTTAAGATATGCGATGTTAAACATTGGCGTCCTATGGGGTATTCCTATACCCCCGCTGCTTTTTTATTTCAATTCCGGGGCTCAGAAGATCCTACTACAAAAAGTTCAGCAAAATGCGTGCAGCGGCTCTTAAGATATGCGATAATTAATATTGGCATCCTATGGGGGGTACCAATTCCCCTGCCCCTATCGAAAAAATAAGTACCCTAATTTATTTTTAGGGCTCACGTGATGTTACTGTAAAACTTTCAGGAAAATCGGTTCAGTAGTTTCGGAGTCTATAAAGCGACAAACAAACATACAAACATACAAACATACATAATTCATTTTTATATATATAGATAGATAGATAGATATAGATTGCAGAACACATTCAAAGCATCAAGGAAAAATGAGGACCTCTTCAACATGTTGGCAGCATCTTCCGATGCATGTGAAGTCACGAATAGAGTTACAAAATAATTATAGTTTAGAAATGGTTAGTCTTTTAGATATACCTTCTCTTACGAATTGTGATGAATATTTTACAGAAAATTGAAAAAATAAATTTAAAAAAAAAATAATTTTTTTTTTAATTTGTTGGGTAATAATTTAAAACATAAAACCCTTAAGAAAAAAAATAAAAACAATCTAAAAATGTAAAAATAATTTTTTTTAGTTACCATAAAATTGATTTTTCTACTAATTTTAACTTTGATAACCCATAAGTAGGCCCCTACAAAGCGTAGCACCCTTTCCAAACCCTCATTTCATAGGCTGAACAGTTATCTATCATATGCTGTTTAAACTGTTCAATTATCTTATTCGGTTCAAAAGATATGATTTTTGCAACGAAAAAACTCAAATGGCGCCACTGTGCGTCGCCTCATTTGCTTAGGATTTAAAAGAAAAATGCGGGGAATCACAGTTTTTAGTTGAAATCTGCTTTTGGGGTTTTTCATGCATGTATACATGGATACATTTTTGTTTTTCTTGTTAAACACAACGGACAGATATATATATATATATATATATATTTTTTTTTCATTATTTATTTATTGAATCTTCATATATTAAATACGAACTAACAATAATTAATCAAATCTAATACTAATACATTATTTTTGTCCTGCCAATGCTAGACGAAAATTTTTCTCCTCACGGTTTCTGTTCACATATGTACAATAGATGTTTAGCGGTCTTCTCGTCGGATGAGTCCTGCAGTATCTCTTCTCCTTAATCTAGAGTGGCCACTGTCATTTAAAATATTTCGAGCTAGTGGATTTGGGTGCGACTCAAGCCTTTTTAAATATTTTGCCGCGTACTTCGTAATAATAGTTTTTGCTAATGGCACATTGAGATCCTTGTGAATATTAGAGTTTTTAACATACCAGGGAGCGACTGTGATTATTCGAAGAAGTTTATTTTGGCGCCTTTGAATTTGTTCGATATTTGAGGCCGAGGCAGTGCCCATTATCTGAATACCGTAGCACCAGATTGGCTTTAATATAGAGTTGTAAAGTAGAAGTTTGCAGTCGAGGCTAAGAACAGAATTTCTTCCAATAAGCCAATAAATTTGAATTGCTTTTAGTTTCATTTGTGTTAGTTTTGCTTCTATATCCCTTTCAGATCGTGATGCATCGATTGTGCGGGTGCTTTTCGGTCTTAATATTTTCGCTTCTATTTGAACAAAATCAAATAGACCAGCATTCATCGATTGCGTTCGAAATGAGCCACAGAAGTGAGTTGTGTTTTTAATTGCAATAGTACTTATCGTTAACAAATAGTAAAGTGTGCATATTTTAACCAAAAAAAATGATAAATTTTAATGTTTCAAACCAATTGAAGTCATTTGATCCAATAAAAATGATTTCTGGGTAAAAATTTTAACGAGATGCATTAATTGTGTGTGTCCTGAAAAACCTTGAAGGATATAAAAACGGTAAAAACTAAACATTGATTATATATTCATACGATATAGAGACCATATATTCCAAAAATGATGAAAAAATTCCCAGTAGTTTAGCGTCAGGTCTGAAAGGGATATGGCATTTCCATGTTAAACGCCGATCTAGATGAATACCGAGATATTTTACATGCGATTGCTGCGCCACTAATTGATTATTGATTTTAATAGGGAGACATGACTCCCGACGCAAGATGAATGTTATATGTACGCATTTTTGCTCATTGACCTTTATCCTCCATTGTTTTAACCACTTTTCCAGTTCAAATATATGATCCTGCAAGTAACGAGATGCTTCATGATGATACAGCTTAAAGAAGCTGTATCATCAGCAAATGTTGAAGTAAGGGTGTGGTTGTTTGTTGGCATGTCTGAGGTATATATAAGGTATAACAGTGGGCCCATGATGCTTCCCTGAGGGACTCCAGCGTCAATTGGAGGAGGAGAACTTATAAAATCACATTCTTTAATAATAAACCTTCGACCGACAAAGTAGCTTTCTAACAGCTTGTGTGTGTTTACTGGTAAGTTTAACTTCAATTTATGTAATAAGCCTTCATGCCAGACTTTATCAAAAGCTTGAGAAACATCGATGAAGAGGGCGGAACAATATTTTTTTTCTTCAAAGGCTTTTCTTATGGCGTTTACTATACGATGGGTTTGTGCTATGTTCTCTTCTAAAGCCGAATTAATGGTTAGGAATACATCTATTTACATTTAAAATTGGGGCTAATTTTGACACTAAAAGCTTCTTAAACAGCTTTGATATATTAGACAATAGGCTTATAGGTCTATATGACTCAACTTTTGTAGGATCCTTTCCTGGTTTAGGTATCATGGTAACTAAGGATGCTTTCCATTCTTGAGGGTAGTAGTCAAGGCGTCAAATAGCATTTAAAATCAAGAGAATAATTTGTATGCTGGGAAGCTCCAAACGCATTTTGTTACTGATCTTATCAAAACCACGGGCTTTCTTGGGGTTTAAATTATAAATAGCCTTTTCGATTTCTCTTATCTCAAATCTTAGTGGAACAGCTGCTCTAACAGCAACAGGTGGTAACTCGGCCGCAATATCGAGAGATGAGGGGTAAATACGGATTTTAAATGATTAACAAAAATATTTCCTTTTTCTATATCATTTCGTGCCCAACTTCCATTTAAGTTTCTTAATGGTGGTTTAGTTAAAACTGGTCTTTTAAGATTTCTAGCTGCTCGCCATAATGAGTAGTCTGATTGAGAAGTTGCATCAAGTTCCTTAAGATATTTTTCCAGAGAAGCCGTTTTCTGAGACTGCAGTAACTTTCTTAGCCTTTTTGTGCACTCTTTTAGTAAATTCTTATGTTGGGAGGATCTATGCAATTGCCATTCTCTTCGAGCTCTCCTTTTTTTCAGTCAAGAGACGCTCATTATCTGCAGAATATATTTTACTATTTTTGGTTTTTTTGAGGGTTATACTAGAATGTTGAACAGCTAGAATCAGATAACTGTCAAAATTTACAATAGAAATATCCACATTCTCCGGTGTACTAAGCGGAATATTTTCAGTGCAGTGGGTACTGAGATATTTTTTATATATTAACCAATTTATTTGAGTGGCTGACGTCACTAAGTTATCAGACGGAGATACAATTCTATTAGGATTTGTTATAGTAAGAATTGTAGGTGTGTAAGCAGAAGATAATTCTAAGGACGCTTCAGGATAAATCGTTTCTGCGGGGATGTTTTTAACCACTTCAAAATCGATGACATCTGGAACTTTTTGCTGATCAGTAGGCCAATATGTTGGTTGTTCGCTCGCGACCACATTTAGATCCATTTTACAAATTGTGTGAAACAACACACGACCCTAAGGTGTAATAAGTCGTGACCCCCAAAAAGTGTGTTTAGCGTTATAATCGCCAGCAGCCAGGAAGCAGGGTCCTAATGATTTGAAATATTTATTTTATTGGCTTTCTGATATAGAAAATCTAGGTGGGGAGTATATTGATGAAATCACTATGTTTCGATTTAATTCCTCAACGCAAATGTTCGTTGCTTGGAGATAATCTTCATGATGATCACTCATTAAGTAGTGTTTTACTCGGTTCTTTATCAAAATGGCAGAACCGCCACAAGCTCTGTCTCGAGGGTCCTTGGTATCATATAAGATATAACCATTAATTTTAAACGTATTTCTTGAGGTCAGCTAAGTTTCAGAAACAATCATAACATCAATTTGTTTATTTTTAAGGAAGTATTCTAGTTCATTTTTGTGTTGGCGGATGCCGTTTGATTTTTAAACAGTTCATGGCTTGCTAAGTACAGCTTGCAATAACATCGATTGCATTCTTAACATGTCTTGCATCATGTTACCCATTGTGTTAGTGAAATTGCTAACTGTTTGCACTAATGTTTCCATAGTTTTTTCTAGCACACAGATATATGAGCTCAAAAAAACACAACATATAGTGAAAAGGGTATTATGCGTTTGTGCTAATGTTTGTAACACCTCAAAATATTGGCCCTAGACCCTACTTTTAGTATGCCGATCGACTAAGAATCACTTTTCAATCGATCTAACGATATTCGTTCTTTCGGCTGGCTTGCAGGCTGTCAATGGTAAAATTGTACGCAAATTACAGTTCGGAATTGTGGAGATAATTTCATGAAATTTGGTATACATGCCTCTTTAAAATGGTGAGTATCGGGTTATAATGCCATAGCCCCCACACAAGGTTTTTTTCGGAATTGAGTATTTGTACCCATGAACCAACTTATTATGTTGGTATTCAGCTTAAATTTGGTCCAAACTTATTTCATTGCAGTTTAAATCATCTTGAAAAATTATGTTGAAATTGGTCGATATTTTATCAAAGTTCCAATAAAAATACTATCCCGAAAATAACTTTTTTATAAATGTTGGTATTGATACAAAGTTTAGCGAAAAACACTTTAACGATAGCTTCTATGTCATGGCAAAACGTGGTGTTTGTAGATCCAAAATTAACTATTGGTCCCATATAAACCCTTTTTTTATCTAAAATAATTTAAACTAATCTGATATTGATGAGGATATCTAAATAATATTCGGCATAAAGAACTTTTACATGAATCTTAACATCAAAACATAACTTTTTCTTGCGGGTCCATGATTGCCCATGGGTCTTGAAAATTTGTTTTTAAATACTTTCCAACTTGTTTAATTCTGAAAATGTTTTGTAATTTATTTATAAATTAGCCTTACTTTAAACGTAAATTTTTAGTGTTTAATAAAGGTACATTTTAAAGAACACATATGAGCTTGTTTAATTTCGGTTTACGTTGTTTCGATGTACGTCTTCATATTCCGGAACTAATTAAATCGAGGGACTACTGTATAAATTTCAACCTCTGTTCCACAGTATATTTCTTCAAAAGGAGGATGATTCCTTAAGGTTTATATTTGATATTTCATATTTGTCTAGGATTTTTTTTTTTTTAATTACGGCCCATTTGAAGAAACGTGCGCTTTCTGCTTGCATTTATGATTTTTAAAACATAATGAAGAAAGAGAAACAAAATTTTGTAAGGTGGATTCGAAAAACCTGATACAGATTAAACTTTATTTCAAATTAATTCAGTTATGTTATTTATATTATTGGGGCCAGTCAAGTTTGATACAATTATTTGTGTCTTTTGCCTATTTATTATGATTTTTTTTTTTTGGCGATTTAAGAGTCAGTCACCCCTTCCTTAAAAACGTAATGGAGACGATCTAAGACTTGAAAAAAATGGGTGAATGCAAAAACAGAATCCCAAAGAAATGATAGCAAAGATGAGCTGACACTGTAAATTAAGCAAAACGATAAACTAAACTGAGAAAGTTTGTAAATTGTACCAAATTAGTAATTGGTGTGCCATTGTACTTTTGATATTTGAATTGTACCAAAAAAAGTGTACAATTGTACCAACTATTGCAACCCTGATTTCCATTACTTCAAAACTTTCTTATTTAACGCGCAATTTTTTTTATTTTGTTTAAATTCTTTTTTTCTTCTTTAATTTAACACACAAAATTATACTAAATGATCGCAAATTCACAAAGAAAAAAAAACATGACAGAAAAACAAATACAAAAGAAAAGAAACTACAACGTGCTAGAAACCATTACACAACCTGCTTTGTATCACAAGCTCGTATTAATGTGCTGTTTTTACAACACAAGTGATTGAACGTGCAGTAAAATTGATATAAAAAACACTCAAAAAACTGAGTGCTTTTCATATACATTTTACTACACGTTCAATGACTTGTATTGTGAAAACAGCACATAAGTTTCGTTACATAAGCAGTGGTTTCTAGCGCTATCTTACTTTATAGCTTCTAGCGGTCACTCTGACATAAACTTTAATTAACAATTTTTGTTTGTATGAATTTATTTAGCTACGTCGACATGTTACATAAAAATAAGCTTTGAAAGTCGGTCTTTCAGGGGGTAAAAAGGGAAATTTTGAATGCTTTTTAATTAACCACATTTAGACTGCAAAATATCAAGTTTGTCTATTTTAATGCTTAAACTATTAATAGGGACATACTTATGTACAAAAATGTTAACTTAAATGGGCAGAAGAGGGTAAAAATTCGTACTTTTTACGTTTTTAAAACGGGGGTTTTAAGTCTAGCTTTGCGCAAACGCACAACAAATCCAATACAATAAATTTGAGGGACAAAACAGAGTATATATTTGTACTGCTTGTACTTTTTCATTTCATAAAATTCGAACTTTCGATACAAAATTATTTTGTACGAACTAGAAACCAATGTTCTCTAACATAAAGTAAGAAAACAAATAAAGTACATTTGAGGGGAAAAACAGGGTTAAAGTTCGTACTTCTGCGTACACGTATTTTTTAAGGACTTATTTTTAAAAATTTATGATAACTATTATGTGTATCAAAAAAGGATTTCTTATGCATAAATATTACTAACAATAGTTCACAAATTTTCAACTTTTTTCCATAACCTCAATATTGATTTATTTTCGTAATTTGGGCTTCTGGTCACGAATATGGCATTTATTTATTTTTCTTCAGAACGGTTTTTGAGATATTCGCGAAATCCCGGTTATTTGCAGTTTATAAATCTATTTGCAAAAATCTTGAGAACTGAGTATTTTAATTACGCAGGTTTTACACTGTTACGAAGATATGTGTTTCCTCTTGCAGCTCATATCTATACTGTTTAGCGAAAGAATTACTGAGTTACAGGCCTTTATATTTAAAAAATTGATTTTTTCTACGTTTTTTTCAAAATTCATTATTTTAAGCTCCTACATGAAGGCAAAAAATTCTTTTTTTTTACATATTTTTTATCCCACATCTTAAAGACAATTTTGTTCCAAACATATTTATCACAAAGCCAAAAAATAAAAAAGATGCAATATAATAAAAAAAAATTTTATTTCTTGGTTGTGTTGATCGGATTAGGATTGATTTACATTATTCTATTTTTGTTCGAAAATGTGATATTTTTCCTCTTCGTTTTCTCCTTTAATGTTACCCACCAGCACCAATTTGAACGCATCATGATCTGATCCCATTGGCCCTGATAACGCAGTTCCATTACTGCAAATCTTGGTGAAATTTTCCACCTTGTTCGTCACACTCGACTTCTAAATTTTGAGGTCACAGCATAAATCATTCAGTGCGTTTTGACTCATTAGTTTAATATTTAAATCATCAGTAGAATTAAAACTCAGATATTAGTCTTCTTCTACATTAACTGATGTTACTTTTAATACTGGAGGTTTTTTTGGGTACAGAAAAGAGCGTGGAACAATTTTTTTTTAACAGATTTTATATCAGGATAAATAACTTTGTTATTTTTTCCCCCTTGCACATTGGTCATGAAATTACATCCCTCCTTTAACTGGTCACCGTGTGACGAATACCATACCCTTATCAAATTGAGTTTATTTTACAAGACACATAGCACAAGCTAAATCTGGAGTGAAAGCTACTACCATAACCCGCCACATAGTACATAAATACTGTAAGTAGAATTGGTAAAAAGAAATTTATGAAAATTCAAACTCGGAAGTTTTCACTTAATATATCGGTCCTTTTTAATTTTTTGAGCGATTGTAACAATTTTAGGCTAAGTCAGTTTGTAACAAACTGTTATTTATAATACGGGCTAAGAAATTTTAGAAATTTTTTTTGCCTTGCTGGATTGCTGGATGGGTAAATTTTAAAGAAAAAAGGATAACGTAAAATATCACATTTTTTTTAAATCTAAAGGTCTGTAACTCAATAAATTTGATCCGACCAACACGGTCTGTAAATTGGCTGAAAGAGAAAAGACATATATATGCAACAGTTTACATTTTGTACAATTCAGATGAATAGTTGTCGATATTTTTCAAAATAACTGCAACAACTGCAGAAGAACAAGATTTTTGCGAATATCTCGCGAACGGACTTTAACCCTCCGATGGCTGAGAAAGTCCCTGGGGACCGTTTTCATTTTCAAACTGAAATTACTCCGTGATAGTCCATGGGAAGTATACCAGACCCCCACATTATTCCAAGAAATGTTACCTATAAGTTTAGTTTGCATTGAAATGTAGAGGTGTTTCGTACGGGAACGTGTGAAAAGGTCCGCTGGGACCTTGTGATGAAATTTCAAGAAATCATCAATAAATGCACTTTATTTTTTTCTTGGTCACCGTGTGACGAATACCATACCCTTATCAAATTGAGTTTATTTTACAAGACACATAGCACAAGCTAAATTTGGAGTGAAAGCTACTACCATAACCCGCCACATAGTACATAAATACTGTAAGTCGAATGAATTGGTAAAAAAATTTTTATGAAAATTCAAACTCGGAAGTTTTCACTTAATATGTCGGTCCTTTTTAATTTTTTGAGCGATTGTAACAATTTTAGGCTAAGTCAGTTTGTAACAAAATGTTATTTATAATACGGGCTAAGAAATTTTAGAAATTTTTTTTGCTTTGCTGGATTGCTGGATGGGTAAATTTTAAAGAAAAAAGGAAAACGTAAAATATCACATTTTTTTTAAATCTAAAGGTCTGTAACTCAATAAATTTGATCCGACCAACACGGTCTGTAAATTGGCTGAAAGAGAAAAGACATATATATGCAACAGTTTACATTTTGTACAATTCAGATGAATAGTTGTCGATATTTTTCAAAATAACTGCAACAACTGCAGAAGAACAAGATTTTCGCGAATATCTCGCAAACGGACTTTAACCCTCCGATGGCTGAGAAGGTCCCTGGGGACCGTGTTTAAAACTGATATGGAAGGGTTTAGACACAGTGGCCATATCCCTCACAGAGCACTTTCATGAGAATTTCAATCTTAGTCAAATTTTCAAAAATGTATAAAAATTTTCACAAATACAATTTGGATATAGTGTTTATAGTTTATGGTAGCCTTATACATAGGCTTCATTTTCTAATATGTTTGATTGCTTGAAATGGAAGGGTTTGGACGCAGTGGCCATATCCACCACGGAACTCATTGATGAGAATTTCAGTCTAACTCATATTTTTTCAAAAATCATAAATTTTAATATTAAAAGACTAATTTAAAGGTTAATTAAAAAAAAATCGATATAAACGATTTATATTTCATAAAAACCTTAAAATTTCATGTAAATACTTGTATTTTCTTTATAATATTCTTTTATCGTTTGCGATATTTTTTTAAAAAATTTTTTATCGCATTTTTAAAAAATGAATTTAACTTTTGAATTTATCTTCACACACATCATAAATAACAATAAAAATAATATTTTTCCCTCAAAAATAAGTCGGTTATCGCATTTTTATCCTAAATATTAAAAATTGCTTATATATCTCAATTAATTTCAATTTTACAACGAGTTTTGCTTCTCATGTAAACTGCCATATTATTCTGTACTTAAGATGACGATATGTGCAGTTCTTTTCGTTTCTTATTTTACCAATAAAATTTGCCTTCAAAAAAACAACACATACATTTTGGTTCACCAACCAAGAAATAATTTTACAAAAACAAAACACACACAGGTTTATCGTGCTGCTCAGCGGGAAGAATTGCAAGCGCTTAAACTTTTTAGGTTTTTAATAAGGTTTACAATTGCATTTTTAGTAAACTTTTACTTATTCCACTCCGCCTTCTCTGAAAAGGTCTTTTAGAAGGGGTTTTTATTATATATTTAACAAATTCAAATTTTCTATTCTAAGATAAGGCCTGTCGAAATCGTTTTATTACTAGTTATGTTGGAACGTTTACCATAACTAAACTATTAATTTACTCACTTCGCATTATTAGCAACAACAATTAAACTGGGATAGAGCTATATTCTTAAATCTTTTTAGAAGGCATTCCAAAAGCCTTTAAAGATAATGAAAGAAGGCAAGGCGTTGCTCTCAAATGACACAACTTGTTAATTAGCAATAAAGTTAGAAAGCGGCTGGGAGATCTCCTCATGAGTGAGCACATTTAAAATATTATTTTTTTCTCACCCTCATGAGGATGAATCAGCAGAAAAACTTTGAACTTTTCACGCTCGTTCTTGACTGAAAAATGACTGAACGTTGAGGTATTCTGGTTTTAAACAACGAATTGTTGTTCAAAAATATTAAAAAATAAAATAATCAAATCATAATAATAGTGATGTCAATAAAAAGTAAACAATCTTTTTATTCGAATACTTTCTAATCGTATATTTAAAAACAGGTTCAAACAAACATTTTTATAGTACCTTTCGGCAAAATTTGCACAGAAACTAAAATAATACGTAGTTTTATTTTATAAGAATTATTTTTAAGATCTAAGAATATAAAAGATATATATTAATTAAAGAATATCATGTGAACCGAATAGAAGTTTCATGCATCACTAGCAATAAATTGGCAACAAAACATTAAAGGTAGAAGTACATAGCACGCGTTTGTGCGCGCGCGCTCTGTAGACTTCTGTCAAAAAAAGTTAAAGTAGTGTATTTTCATAGAAAAAGTTGCACAACAACCCTTTTGACGCGTACGCATCAGAAAGTTGGTTAACTCTGTAATCTGCTGACAACAAGAAATAATACTTTAACAAATTTGTGAATCATGGAGGAAAAACTTATTGAAAAGCTTATAAAATATACAGTATTGTATAAAAAAGTGCTGAAGCTTGGAATTCTTTAAAAAAAGTGTAACAAATAAAAAAAAATGCTGAAAGAAACGGCTTTTATAGCGCGTTTTGGGTAACTTACAATTTTTCAGGCGCTAAAGCTATTAAACGCACGATATTCGCCGACGAATTAACGCGTGTTATGTACTTCTTCCTTAAGAAAGTTGCCAAGCTTACGCTGCCTTTACACATGAAAGTTGCATAAACATGTTCTTACAAATTTTACAAAAAAAAATAATAAAATTTCATGAAAATTTACATGAAAGTGAAATTTAATTTTCAAAATGTCGTCAAAGGGCAAACTTCTGCCAAAAATTTCTCTTCTTCTTCTTTTATTGTTTTGCTTATTTCAAGTTTTAGAATTGCAAAGCCAATTACTCACGCCGAACTTCAAGCATTCGTTCAAATTAATATTTATTTTAATTGGTTTTCATGATATTTATAAATTTTAATTAGAATCATTGTGTTCTTAATATTTAGTTGAAAAAATATATAACAATTCTTTATATACATATACGAAAAAAAGTTTCAATAGGCAACACTGCTTAGTTAATGTCATTTGCTTTCATGAAATCGCATTCTTGAAATTTTTATTGAAAGCTAGCTGAAAAAAAATGTTAATGTGTTTAGGAAGAAGTGTGAGTGTATTGCGACTTTCAAGAAATTACTTGCATGTGTAAATGCTTTGATTAACACAAAATCGCTACAAAAGTTAATAGTTAAAAAGCTCATAATGTACGTTTATGAATACAAATATTTTATAAGAGGTTTATAAGATAAAAAGCGCTCGATAGTTACTACATACTATAAGCTTAAAATAAGAACTTGTTATGAATATGACCGTTAGAGTTTAAGAGAATTATCAAGAATCAATAAATAAAAGACCAGTGTTGCCACTTTGTGGGTAATAACCCAAATTTGGTGTAATTTTTACTCTCATGTGTAGAGCGTGGGTAATTTCATTGAGATGTAGATCAGGTGTAATTTAAAATTCCTTTTTTTTAACAAATCATATATGGATTTGATTTTAGTGATACAATTTATACCATTTAATATATTGTTGATCTTAAAAATTTACAGAATATTCACCGAATTCACTGTATATTTAAAAAAAAAAAAAGTTTTTCAAAGTTTATAAAGAAAAAACACGGTTTTTAATTTAAAAAAAATTACCCTGGAAGAAGATATGGTTCTTATATTACAAAAAATGTTGTGCTTGCTTAAACATGTAAAATGCTTTAGTTAAAAAATATTTAGCGCCCTTAACATTTGTTAAAAGTGAGTTACCCTACGGCCACACGTGCAATTTGTGATGTCTTAACACAAGCAATAACGCCGGCAGAATAACTTCGTCAAATTGCCAATGTGTTTTAGGTGGAGAACACGTAAATATCTTACAACATAAGTTTAAAAACAAGCTAAAGACAGGTTGTGTGTTATATTCATAGCGAAGAAAAAGTTTAGCGCTTAAACATAGTATACATCGCTAAAAATAACAATTAGTCAATTTACAAGGTATCCTAACATATTGTCAAAATGTCCTAATATTTCACAATGGTTTAAAAATATTGTTGTACGGCTCAGCCGCTCAGCGCTGGACTTTTCTGATTAATTACGACAGCACAATAAACACAGCAAGCAACGTTCTATTTATTTAAGACACTTTTTGTTAACAAACCAACAACAATATTTTTAAACCATTGTGAAATATTAGGACATTTTGACAATATGACATGTTAGGATACCTTGTGAATTGACTAAATATTAAATATTAACGTGCTAAAAACATAATTTTTACGCATATACATACATACCTTAAACAAGTTTTTTTCACCAATTTGCTTTTAAAATGAATTTATTTTCGGAAAACTTATTTTGCACTTTATTTTGCGCTTTAATTTTAATTATTTATCAGCCACGCGCGTATTTTTGACAAGTTGTATAAAAAAGTTAATAAAAAGCAACAAAAAAAAGCTGTTTGTCAAACTTAAACGTCAATTTATGTTATAAAATAGCTTTCAAGACATATTGCTTAACAACGCTGTTAAAACACAAACAAAACACTAACATGAGGAGGCTATACCTAACACTAACATGATGTTTGTGTTAATGTTAACCATTTGATGTCAGTTGTAGCCTGGGTGTTAAGAAGCAGACAGTCATCTGAATCCATTACACTAATTTTATTTAGTAAATAGAGTAAACAAAGGAACGACATTGCACATTTAAAACCTTCCCTAGATATTTTAGGTTTTTATTAAATTTTTATTAATTTATTTAAGGTTTTTAATGTTATTTTTGTTAAATTATGTTGAATTGCAATTTGAATCTTAATAGTATGACTAATATTGATGTTATTTAAGTGAATAAAGTATTAGGAGTTTGTGCTGATACATGAAACACATAAAAACATTTGTAGTATATCGATCGACTTAGAATCAGTATCTGAGTCGTCCGCCCTGCTGTCAGGTTGCGTGTCCATGCAGACCTTCTGCGCTACGTTCAGGTCGCAATTTTTAAGATAGTTTATTGAAATTTTATTCATACGTTTTTTGAAAATTTTGAGAATCGGTCCGGTCCATAATTTCACATAGCCTCCATGCGAACTTTTTCCGAATAGAGTCTTTGTGCACACAAGCCATCTTATTATATGGGTATTCGAACAAAAGTTGGCCGACATATATTTTATTTGAACCTATGTTATCTAACGATATTATTTTGGAATCAGTCCATATTTGACCATGGCTCCAAAAAAGTAGCTATTGCCTTGACAAAATGTTGTGCTAGTAGGTAAAGCATTATACGTAGGTAATATATAAGCCTCATCCCTTAAAACACTTAAAGACGAAAACATCTCAAATAGATGTAGTAACCTAGATAATATTCGGCGTTAAGAATTTTTATATTATTAGTCTTGAAATAATTTAATTTTAACAGATCCATTATTTCATATGGGACCTACCAAGGTAAAACTCTTAAAAATTTGTCTGTAAATACTGTGGTGTAGGGTATCAAATATTCGAAATTGACCGAAAATGTACTTTCTAATTTGTTCTTTTTAGTAAAAGTTTTTGTTTTTTTTCTAATTAAACGTTAATTTAATATCAGGTGTTATTTAATTTAAATTGGGTAATTTTGCGTCATCTCAACTGAAGTTTTGAATTTTTCTGGTGGTAACACTGTAAATGATTACATAACAGAACAGTCGCACTAGCGGCTGTTCTACAAATAGTATAAAATAAAATCTTAAATATAAAAACTGAAATAATAAAAGTGATGTTTTAATTAATAGAATTGAAAAAGTGAAATAGAACACCAACTAGATAACAATCTTGCTGCGATGTGGTGGATTAAGCGTAGGCTATGGTTACTAGTTTGTTCCCTGAAACAGTGAGTGAATTTTCACCACCGTATCTAGTCACAAACAAAAAAACTCAAATACATTCGCAACCAACGGTTATCCCATCCTCTCTGTTATCCTTTTTCCCTTCAAATACTTCTGCTCCCCATTACTTTTGCCCCACTTGTAAGGTTAAGGTGGTTGGTAGCAGTGCCGAGAACCTGAATGACTAGTAAGTGGTTAAAGACGACTAGTCGCTAAGAGCTCCCCTACGGTGCTAGGACACAGGCCGGTTGTAAGTTGTGTAGTACTTGTACGCCGTCACTGTATGAATGGTCCACCCCTTACGTGCCTACTTGTGGGACCAAACATGAAAAAAAACTTAAATAAAGAAAAAAAATATAATAAAAGGGATGAGATAAATCTCTCATCTGAGGACGATCTTCTGTTCTCTTTGCTCTAAGGCAGAGAGTAATAAAGACAGCTCTAGCACTCCAGGACCATTGAGCGCTATAACCACGAGAAGATCCTTTAACGAAGTGGTAAAGGATCATCTGTTAGTGGCCTTAGCAAATGAAAGAAGTGGTAATCTTACCCCTGTGGTAACAGAATGGGGTGCAATCGAGTCCAAATTGGCTGAGCTTCTCATGGAGTACGTGGTCTCCAATTTGGACAGACCTGCACCTCGTTTTGACTCCGGAGAGATTCACCGGAGCTACAGGATAATCATATGATTTGACGTCTTCTCAAAGGATTTTCTAGGCAAGTGTATCGCTAAGATAAGCTAAGCATGGGATGGTTTAAGTCTTAAGTTAATCCCCGCTGAAGAAATTCCAATGAGACAACGGGCAAAAATTTGGTTACCTAAGGTAAGTTCTGACGGACAGAAAATACTGGGATGTCTGAAAAGACAGAACTCCAGTATCCCGATGGATGAGTGGATTACGCGATAAGCAGAGGGCATATAAAAGCCATATCAGCCGCAAAATGAAGATCAAGGAAAAACTTCTGCGAATAAATCGAAATTACCAAGGAATCTGCCAGACTTAGCAGAGTTCTAGCCAAGGGACACTCGAACCCAACTTATGGCAAGAGAGCAATGATACATGGTAAGAATCATCTGGGAAAACACTTGACATTTTACTTAACACGCACTTTCTTGATTGCTCTGACGCAATTGGAGAGGAACCGTCATATTATGATTAATTTTTCGTGATTTACGGATTTATAATTTCTGAGTAAATAATCCTATTGGCAATCGATAGCTTTGCCCCGTATAAATTCCCGGGACCTGATGGCATTTTCCCTAAGATGAATATAACTCCCCGGTTGAAGATAATGTATAGACTCTGCCTATCTCTCAATTACGTTCCCGCCAATTGGAGGAGAGTATCGATACTGCGAGTAAAGATACTGCGATCGAACAAGCTCTAACTGGTCTGGATGTTCAGGAGTTTATAATCAGATAGTTAGTGAGCATGTTGAGGACAAGGACCATCATATCATGTCTTGATAACAGCGTGAGGTCAAAGAGTGTTAGAAGGGGTACACCCCAAGGCGGGGTGATCTGTCATCTACTCTGGCTAAATGAGCGATGGCTTATACGGATGGCGGATGGTACTGTTCACCAGAAGGAAGAAAATTCTGTCATTCGGGCTATCACGGCTGGGGGTTACGGACTCTCCTTGTCGAACAACGCGAAATATCTGGGTATTATCCTGTACACGGCAATAGTACGGCCCATTCTTACCTACCGATCTTTGGTTAGGTGGACCGCGACAGAAAGGAAATATGTCAAGGACCAGCTGGGTAGAGTACAAAGATCAGCCTGCATTGGAATAACGGGCGCTCTACGCACTTGTTCTTCAGAGATGCTGAATACTCCTAAATTCCACCCGTCAACAGTGCGGTTAGGTTCTCTGCATCGCAATTTTGGGATCTTACAAAAGCAACCCACATCTCTAAAGCGACCAACGGACTACATGGTACTCCGAACAGACTTTGGGAAGAAATTCAAGGTCATATTTCCGTCGAGGCGGAAATGGAGCGAGGAATCTTGGCAAATAAATACCGCTCGAGGGTTTACACTGATGGGTCAAAGATGACCGTTGGTGTTGGCTCTAGGGATTTCTCGGAGAAGCTGCAAGTGAATCTCTCTTTCTGTCTGCCGCATAAGGCAAGCGTATTTCAGGCTGAAATACTGGCGATAAGAGAGGCATGTAAAACACTGCATACCAGGAACATCAGTGGCAAAATTGGTATTATCGTCAACAGTCATGCAGCTCTGATGTCACTCAAGGCGCATAAAATAACGTCCATTATCGTTAAGCGTGTAAGGAAGAACTATCCAGACTAGGCAGTCTATCTGACATTTCCTAAATTCGGATCCCTACGCATAGGGACCATTACGTCAATGAAATAATGAATGCTGCCGCAGCTACAAATAACCTGGAACTGAGTACAGTATTTCACCTCTTATGTGATTGCCCAGTGTTTATTGCGACACGACATGGATTATTTTGGAATTACCTTCTACAAGGACTCTCTGAGATATCGCGGGTGAAACTCGGCAATTTGGTAAAATATCTCAACTTAACGGGCTGGCTCTAGCTGCCTCTAGCTGCCTCAGTATTGCCGTGGGTCACGCTTTGAATCGGGGTTCCTACTCTTGGCGAGTTGTGTGAGTTGAAAATGGAGTCACTGTCGACTCTACTTTCAGCACGCCTAGCTTGGGGCGTGCTACCACGTTAACCAACCAACCAGCAAATATAAATTAGCTATGGCTGACTTATTACTAGGTTGTATGCGAATTTTTTTTTTTATTTTCAATAAGTAATGTTTCAGGGTTTTATGTGTGAGTGCGTGCCTAAAAAATACTTATTATGCTGGCGTAAAATGGCAGTTTGTAAGCGAGGTGAAGAAAATAGCTTTTCGTTGGCGTAATATTTCAACCGGCTTCAACCCCGCACAAGCAGCACAAAACCAATATATGTACAATTTAACAGTTTTATATATCGACGTGAAGTTCACCAATTAATAACCAAGATGATTGTACCCAATTTGGAAACTTTGGCTCTTTCCGTTCTCTAGATATACAGTAATCTATAGTGTCTTTTAGGATACTTTGTATTGATAATCGAGATGTTCGTACCTAATTTGGAAACTTTAGCTATTTCCGTTCTCAAGATATACAGATTTGTATGTCTTTGTACGGGAAGTGCCCCGCCATTCCTCCAATCCCGCCCATTTTTTTTTTTTTTTTTTTTTTTTGGAGAATTTGTGTATGGATGGATAACCAAGATGCTTGTACCTTATTAAGAAGCTTTGGGTCTTGCCGTTCTCAAGATATACAGAAAAATAAAATTAAAAACAACAACAGCAAGGGATTTGTGAATAAAATCAAAGAAAGTCGTGGGTTTTTGCTCATATCTCAGTCTTTTATGGACCGATCTAGCTGAGTTTAAGCAAACTTTAACGGAGTATATATGACATTCTGGGGTCTTCGGAAACCCCATTTCAACATACACACTGACAGACGGACATCGTTAAATCAACTTCGCTTCTCATAAGGACCATGAATATAAATACTTTATAGGGTCTAAGATCAACATTGTAAAAATTACAAACGGAATGACAAACTTATATATACCATTTTCCTGCGGTGAAGGGTACAAAAATAATGCAAAAAAAATCATTAATACATACAAAGCTGTGCACACGTATACATTTTATGCCAGATAATTTTACTACCTTGTGTAATTGAAGAAACAAAAATTGTTCGCTTCAAAATGAGTCTAGTCTGTTCAGGAATTTTGATAACAACTTTAATAGCCTTCTTACACAGATCAACATCTCGCTGAAACGGGTTGAAGATGTAGAAAATGTGAAACTCTCGTTTAGATTGTTCACATCTTAGATATGAAATAAATACCATCAATCAAAAATGTCACCATTTCGTTTAGTCGATTTAGTATGTTATTTTCAAAAATGTTGTCCGAAACATTCAACATACTTATAGGACGATAGCTTTTGGATGATTTTTTTTTTATATTTTCCTGGTGTGACCATTGGTGTTGCTTTAACAATTTAAAATTGCGTTGGAAAATAACCATGTAGCACCAATTAAAGATTTTGGTAACGATACTTACAAACTCATAGCAGAATTTATTAAAATTGGACAGGAAAATAATTTAGAAGATATAGAAATAGTGGAAAACAGTGAAAATAAAGAATTTAATGGTTTTTTAGAAGCCTTTAATAACATTGGAGAAAACAATAATAATAGTTATTTTGAAGTCAATAAAAGCAAAGATTATAGTTTAAAGGAACTGTATACAATAAATATTTCTCAAAGCAAAGCAAATAATAATGTTAGCCATAAACTAAAGTCGTGGTATGTAAAACCGATCCGAAGATGTGCAGAAGATTTCCTTAAAATTCTTTAAGAAGAAAATATAAATGTAATGCAAATTTTATGCAAACACTGCTAGCATGAAAGGAACAATAAAGGTCATAAGTGGGGGCTCATATTTACATTTAGGTTTAAGTGATTTTTTAAAAAAAATAGTTAAGTTTCCACGATTGCAAATAATTTAAAAATCGATGTAAATATAGATGGACTACCTGTATTTCGAAGTTCGCGGGCACAACTGTGGCCTATTCTTATGAGAGTCAATAACATTGATACCAAACCAATATTTCCTGTCGGAATATATTTAGGTAAAAGCAAACCGCTAAATTGTGACGAATTTCTAAGTGATTTTGTTTCCGAGCTGTTTTGTTATAAAATTGATCGCTTTGAAATAGCAAATAAATATATTACCATAGAAATACAAAATATTATGTGATGCTCCAGCAAAGGCATTAGTGGTGTTCCTGGTCACACTTTGCAACATGGTTGCACAAAATGCATTCAAGTTGCAAAAAAAGATTTATGGAACACTCACTTATAATACAGTTTCTGGAACATTAATAAGTGATAAGGATTTTGACTGTAGAAAATATAAAAATCATCATTCTCCTAGAAACTTGAACAAGAAAACCCTTTGGAGTCCTTAGGAGTTTCAATGGTAACGCAACTCACCCTTGATTGCATGCACCTGATTGATTAAGGCATAACAAGAAAAATATTGTTGAGAATAGTTAAGAAAAAAGTGTGTTTTCCAAGTGGTCCAAATTTTTAAAAGAATATATTCAAAAAAATTATATAATACGAAACGGTTTATTCCTAAAGAATTTGTTAAAAAGCCCAGATTATTAGAAGAAATTTTTCACTGGAAAGCCACAAAATTTCGTCTGTTCTTGTTATATACTGGAATAATTGCATTAAAAAATTAAGTAGATTAAAATGTTTACTACGAATTTTTGTTACTTCACTGCGCATATAGATTAATTTGTTGTCCAAAGCAACGCGCTAGTAATTTGGAAGTATCCAATTCGTTGTTAAATCTTTTTGTACAAAATTTTCCGACAGTATTCGGCGAAAATAGTGTTTCGTACAACGTTCATAACTTACTTCATTTGAAAGAAACCGTAATTTACTCTGGTGATCCAACCAGCATACGGTTTCGAGAACCAATTGCAAAAAATTTAAAAAGGAATTAAAAGCCCAGTAAATATTCTTCAGCAGATACGAAGACAAATATCAGAGGCTAATTTTTTATCTTTTCTGAAATGCGAAGGAATTTTAAAAAATTTTCCAGGATGTTCTTTAAGTACGTTTAGACCTGAAAACTTTTGTTACAAAAAAAAAAAAAAAAAAAATAGTATACCAATTGAGATTTTATCCTTCACACAAGGTGAAAAGAATTGTATCATTGGCCAAAAGTTACAAAACGTAAAAAAAAATTTTCACAAAAGCCCTGCGAATCAGTGTCTTTAGGTATTTTTATAGCAGATTTAAGACCTAGTGACACAAATGATTCGTTCTTATTCTCTGATATAGAATGTAAAGCAATTTGCATTCCTTATGACGAAAGTTTGATTTTACTACCTATCCTACATAACAGTTATTAATTTCTTTTTAAATAAGTTAAGTAATAAAATTGTCGGATTCGAAATCAAGCAGCCCACTTCGCAAAACTAGACGTCGTAACTGTAATTGTGAGGTATTCAAGCAACAAATAAATAAACTAAACGGTATTTCTTTAAATTTTAATACATATGATTTTTAAGTATAATTATTAATGCAAAATTAATGTATATTTCTTAGATGACTTATGAAAAAGGTATAGAATAATTCAAGGCAAAAAATATCTTGACATTAAGTAAGATGTTCTTTATTTTTTTTTAATCCCACATGTAAATTTTTCGCAGAAGCTCTTGCAAAACAACAAGTTATTTTAAACAGGCTTTCTACTAAGTATACGGTGTTGTTGTATGGTGGCCTGCGCTGGACAAGAGCAGGTACCGTGCGATGCTTGAGAAGGTACACAGACTGGTCGCATTGATGATCACAGGCTCAATGCGCTCCACTCCCACCAGGGCGCTGTTTACAATGCTAAACTGGCTCCCGATGGACATCACGGCCAGACAGATGGCTCTTTGTTCGGCGATTCGGTTGAACGCGGCACACGGTTGGTCTAACCGTGACTATGGCCACTCCAAGATAATTGGATGCTCGATTGTCCCTGAGGGGGTGGACTACTGCACCCCGTAGACTTTATTTGGTGCGAGGTACGCGACACATATAGCGCACGAAAGTCCTTCCATGAACCAGCCCTGGGGGTATACACTGATGGTTCAAGGAAGGGGGAAAGAGTTGGCGGAGATTTCTACATAGAGGAACTGGGCGTAAAAGTTTCCTTTCTTCTACCGGATGGATGTAGTGTCCTGCAGGCGGAAATCTCGGCTATAAAGCGGGCAGCCAACTGGCTATAGTATTATCGCGTATCGGGAGATATATGTACGTATATTTACTGGCTGCCATTGCTTCTCTGGCGGGTGTCTACTCGACATCTAGGTTAACTGTGGAATGCCGGATGTCTTTGAATGAGATTGCTAAGCATTCAGGGTTAACGCTTATATGGATACCAGGGCACTCAGACTGCCCGGGTAACCAGATATCAGATGAGCTGGCCAAGGAAGGTGGTCGCATGGATGACACATTCATTGATCAGTTCATTGGCTTTCCAATGGATCACTGTAAGTCACTCATTCTGCGCGAGTATTATAGAATTGCGCAAGAGGGATGGACCTGTGAGTCCACCTGCTCCATATCCAGGGCACTATGGCCTGGCTATGATAAACGGAGAACCAAATCTCTACTTAGGTTCAATAGGGACCAAATCAGGACTGTGGTGTCAGTCATGACTGGACCCTGGCCTGTTGGGACTCATGCTAGAAGAATGGGTCTGGAATTCAATGACTACTGCAGAAGTTGTCATGACAAGTAGGAAGAGGAGACTGTGCTTCACTTTCTTTGTCAATGCCCTGGGCTACGCGGCATCAGGGAAAAATACATGGGAGAGCCGGGGTTTTTCTGCTTTGAGGATCTATCTAAAGTAGAACTAAGATTGCTTCTTCTCTTCATTAGGAAGACGAATTGGCTCAACTCTGCAGGGACGCCATCTGAGTAACTGCCCTTTGGGATGGGCATTGGCGCTGGGTATCACAAAGGAACCGCTGAAAGACCCAAGTGAGCTGTCTGTCGATGGCTGCCCATGGAATCTAACCTAACCTAAGTAGAATGATATAGTATTCGACAAAAAAATTCCCTATAGAAAACGAGGAGCAGCTTTTGGAATTAAATTCAAATATTCTGCCAGAAAATAGAAATGATTACGTAAGTTGTCTTTTAAATTTTTTTATTACGAGTACTTTTAATTTCTTATATCACTATTATATAAACTATTTTCAGATTGAAGCCATAAAATCCATAGTTTTACCAAATGGAATATTAAAAAATCTAAGAAATATTCTAGCCGCTGCAATAACCTACGAATACAATATTAATGGGGTGCAGGGAAAAAAATCGCTTAAGATATTAACCAATTTTTATAAGGTAATTATTATACAATACAAATTTTATTTCACATACACAGATAAATATGAAATTGATATATATTTATTTTTCCAGATTCTATTCCAGGAAATTCGGAAGAGCAATTAAGAAAAGCTATCCAGCTGCAGAAAAACCGATATTTTAAAAATGTTGCTGCAAAAAATCTCTAAAGTAACATAAAGTTTTTTTTTAAGCTATACCTACATAAGATCTCAATTTTTCTATTTTTTATTTTATATACATTTGTATATTTTATTAAATGAATATTTTTGAATTAAAATTTTTGTTTTAAAAAAAAAATTTTTTAAATAAAAAAATTAAATTGTTATATTTTTTTTAACAAATACAACACGGGTTGTGAAGGGATAAGCTAACAGATCCTTGAGAAATGACTGCCTAATATGAGGTGGTGAATTTAGTATTGCTTTTGGGATAGTTTTTGCTAGTGAATAGCACTACTTCTACCCCTTCGTACTAGTACGCTTTGTAAAAATAAGTAGCTAGCCCTTATGGTGGGTAAAGGTAATGCAGAGAGGGGCCACCTCGTAGGACATCCCCATATTAAATTCGCCACTAAAAAGCATGTGAGGTAGATTGTAGTATGACTAGCTGTAGTTCTTAAAGAGCTAGCGAATATACACGTTCAGAGCTAGTACGTTATTCCACTGGGATTGTGTATTATGTATTATAAATTTTAATTATCATTCCAACTGTTTAATTGTGAAATTTTATTTTTTTTTGTTTTTATTTACTTTAAAAATTTTTTAATTGAAATCTGTACAAAGTTCCCACGAAATGTATGCGTCTATGTGTGTGTGTGTGTTGCTAAGAATTTATTCTTATAGAGATTCAAAGTTAGATTTAGGATTTTGTTTACTTAATTCAAAAATTAAGATTATGCAAAACTGAATATGGATAATTTTACACAATCAATTAAACCATCAACTCTTTATGTGATATATATGTACATATGTATGTATGTATATATGTAATTATGTACAAATATTTTTTATATAATAAAATCCCATGTTGTTATTTTTTTATTCTCATAATTGAAAGTAACAAGATGTTTGTACACTCATCAAATTATTATAGTAACTGATTGTCGGATTATTAAATTTGTTTTTCGTACTTTTAAAATATAATAAAAATATAGTAATTTTATGATAACCTTATTTTTTAAGATTTATGTTTTTTCAGCCTTATTACGGTTGTCGTTGTCGTCAACTACGGTGTCGTTTTTTGTAATAAATTAAAGTGACACACAACCTGTGTTCTTTAATCTTCTACAAAAAACAACTCTGTCGTTGACGACAACGACAACCGGTATAAGACTGATTATTCAAAAAACAAACTAGCAAAGAAATAATGCTTTTCCGTACTTATATTATTTAACTATATAATTTTTATTTAAATTAAGTTATATAATATTTTGAGTGTATAACTAAGTTGGTTTTCTAATTTGTTGTTGGTTATAATAAATGTGTAATATGGGTTGGTATGGTATGGTATGGTATTTTATGGGTTGTTATTACATGGAATTGAATGGTATGGTTTTGTATGATATGCTATGGTAAGGTATTGTAATAAATTGTGTGATATGATATTCTTTGATATTTTATGGATTGTTATGATATTTTATGATATTTTATGGATTGTTATAACATGGTATTGAATGGTATGGATTGGTATGTTATGGTTTTGTAATATATTGTGTGGTATTGAATGGCAATGTATGATATTATATGGTAATTTTTGGATTGTTATGATATTCTATACTATTTTATGGGTTGTTTTGATATGGAATTGTATGGTATTCTTTGATATTATATCTTTTGTTATGGCATGGAATTTAATGGTAGGAGATTGTATGGTATGATATGGTAGGGCATTGTAATATATTGTGTTAGATGGGTTAGTATGGTATGGTATTGTAATATATTGTGTGGTATAGTTTGATATTGTATTGTGTGGCATGGTATGGTTAGTTATGATATTCTATGGTATTTTATGGGTTGTTATGATATGGAATTGAATGGTATGGCATTGTATGGTATTGTATTGCGTGGTATGGTTAGATATTTTAAAATTCGTAACTTATCTAAAAAATGCAAGTGCAAATTTAAGGGGTGAAAATCGTACCTAATTTTGTTACTTTTTCCAAGATATTTTTTCTCCATCTATTTATCTTTCATCGCACAACCTAAACGCCTGAAGCTAAAAAGTTGACATTTGGACCGGAGGCAGGCCTCTCGCCAAATCGATCACGTTTACCTCATATCTTCTAAACTAAAAGAGATACAAAAAATTTAATACCTATTATTGTTCATTAAAAAATAAGCGGACAGGTGTTTAGCACTTTTTTGAAAAAAGGAGTAAACGGGTAAAACCTGTATTTTGAAACATTTTTGTTACGCCATCTATCTTTTAAAACAATAAACATAGAAATAAGACTTATATCACATTCTTAACTCATCTAAAAAATACAAATACAAATTTGGTACTTTTTCAAAATTCGATCCCTAAAGGAGGGAAAATCGTTCCTAATTTTGTTACTTTTTTTTAAAATATTTTTCTTTATCTATCTATATAATATAAAAATGTAACGTTACTGACTGCTTCATTATCACTTTTCCTAAACTACAAGAGGTAAGAAGTTGACATTTGGACCGGACGCTGGGCTCTCGCCAAATCGATCCCGCTAGCCTCATATGCCGCTAAAAAAGACACAAAGAAATTTAGTACTTACTGTTGTTCAATAAAAAATAAGCGGACAGGTGCCTGGTCCTTTTTTTTTAAATTCGGCCTTTTGGAGAGTAAACGGGTAAAACCTGGATTTTAAAACTTTTTTGCTATGCCATCTATCTTTTAAACCAATAAACATTAAAATAAAAAATATATCACATTCGTAACTTATCTAAAAAAATACAAATACAAATTCGAGGCGTTACGAAATTGAAACGCTTAAGGGGTGAAAATCGTACCTAATTCTGTTATTTTTTTTTTCAAAAAAATTTTCTTCACCTTCCTATATAATATAAAATTGTAAAGTTACTGACTGATTCGTCATCGCACGTCCTAAACGCCTGAAGCTAAAATGTTTAAATCTGCCCTGGAGGTTGGCCTCTCGCGAAATCGATTTCCTAGGATGGGAGTTTTGGAAATTTTTATGGTTAGAGGTTAAAAAAGCTAAAAACGGGTAAATTCCCTAACCTCATGTTCATTAAAAAATAAGCGGATGTGTCTGGTACTTTTTTGAAATTCGACCCTTTTGGAGGGTAAACGGGTAAAACCTGTATTTTAAAACTTTTTTGCCCCGCAATCTATGTATTAAAGTAATAAGCATTGAAATAAAAAATATCACATTCGTTACGTATCTAAAAAAATACAAATAAAAATTTGGTACATTTTCGAAATTCGAACGTTTAAGAGGTGAAAATCGTACCTATTACAAAGTAGCGGGTTAAAACCTAGAAACATAAGCTTTGGCGTAAAAATATGTCCACGAAAGAAAAGGAGACGCTAACGAAGAAGCGGGTTAGATGCTAGTATGACATACGAGTTGGAGGCTTAAACGATTCTGTTCGTGAGAACTTTTTACAGTTATTAAAAAATGTATAGCAACACACATTTACACACATACATATGTACGCATACATTGTGTAAATTTTTTCTTTAGATTGAAAATTAAAAAAAAATTTAAAGTACCAACAAAACAAAAAAATAACTTTATACAAAACATCCAGGGATGAAAACACTGTGTAGTCAGATTTATATTATTTTTTTAATTTTTACATATAAAATATTCAAAATGTAAAGTTACTCCCAGCTAACGTAAAGAAATGAAAACACTGAGCTGGCGGATGAATATTTAAAAATGATAGAATATTGGTTTGCGATCTTGCTTAAAGATTGAGCCTGACAACACTAAACAGTGTTGAAATATATTAAATTGGCTTGTGATCTTGCTAATAACTAATATTGCTGATGGTAAAAGTACGAAAATTCAAGTTTTTACTCTGATTAGTTAAAAAGTTTTATCACCTATTTGGTAGATTTTTGTTTGAGATAATTTGGTCGCTAAAAAAGCTATGTAGGTGGCAGCACCATGTCAAGATCCCAATTTTGTATGAAAAAAGGGATCGCGAACCGTTGCAAACATAGGATTATGTGCCCTACTACTTTACTGGGAGAATATCTTCATCCAAGATGTGAGGATGTGTTTCAGAATATTGACGGTTTATTATGACATTGCTTTCTATTAATTCTCTGTCGTTTTTGTAGGTATTCGCGACGGGCAGTTTGCATCATCTGCTCCCGGTGATTCACATTTTTCAAATTCTTGTTTATGCAATTAAAGCATTTATTATATTACGGATCCTTTGGTTGAAATTTTATTCAACTGGCAAGTTGAGTAACCGCAACTCAGACATGCATTTTTTGTAAAACACTTCATTATGCCATGACGATACAAAGCACATTTTGAGCACTGTGTATGCCACAAAAGTATTTTATCTTAGTTACTTCTCTTTTGGAAATCTGACTTCTTTTTAATGTTAATATGTAAAACGCATCATCTCGATTTGATCGTGAGCTTAAAACCACATTCATGTTTGCAGGCTCTAGGTTAAACGTATTTTTCAACTCCTCAAAAATAGTTTTTAGATCAAGCTGTGGCAAGCATTAGTTTGATTCATTTGTTATTCTCAACTGGATGCATAAAAATTTGATGCGCCTTTTTTAGATTTTGAATAGCTTCATTGAAATCAATCAATGTTTTTGGTATTACTTTTGTAGTTTGTACTTGGAGCTACATATATCCCTGTATCCTTATGACATCTGTGGAGGAATGTATATTATTTCCTCACTGTCATCGTCTTTCATGTCGGATAGCACCTAAAATTGGTTATTCTGAGCTTTGCAACTTTAAATATGGGGTGCTACCCCAGAATTTTTTACATTTCGGTGCCATATCCCATTATATAAAAATAATTGAAAACGAATCTATCTATATATATAAAAGTGAATGTATGTTTGTATATATATATCTATATATATAAATGGGGGATTTCATGTCAAGTGACCCAACTTTTGAAATCGATGTCTTCCGATTTGGATGAAATTTGCACCAAGGTTAGTCTTATTGGATAGTAGTTTAGACACAACAAGATCGGTCAAAAAGTTTCTGAGTTAGAGGGGGTCAAAATTTGACATTTTGGCCAAACCGGTGTTCTTTTTCATCCATGTAACTTATTAGCTATTGGTGTTAGCAAAATTTGTCCCAAACAAATTAGATAGCTATTTCTTCAAGCAATCGAAAAAAATTTTTTTTGTATTTTTTTAAATTTTTTTAAATTTTTTTTTTTAAATTTAAAACTTATTTTTTATTTTTTTTTTTTTTTTTTTTTTTGCTCAAAAGAAAGCTTATGCATTTTTCTTTCCGGTAGTTTTGGTGGCTTAGTGGGATGAGAGTGGGATATGTATAAAAAAAAATAATTTCTAACTCAAGACGAGGGTTTTTCAATTTTTAGCATATGCACTATTTTGAATTTTTTCCTTTTTATGTGTAATTGTTTCTAAAATCTTAAAAATAAAACTTATGCTGAGATACTAGACAAATTAACCTTTCCGACGGTATATAACATATCGAACTAGCATTTCATTCCCTCGATACTGTAATACCCACAATATGTTAATCCCAGGAATAAAGTCACTTTTTCTATAGAGATGTTGACAAATTAAATTTTTTTATTTATTTGTAATAATAATTAATTATTATAAAATAATAATAATAAAAACAAAAAGATAACTAATCTAAAAAACTTAATCTCAATCACATAAGTCCTTTAATATTTTTTTTTTTTTTGTTTTTTTTTAAATTTTTTAAAATTTTTTTTTTGTTAAATTTAAAACTATTTTTATATTTTTTTTGAAAACGTAATTTTTTTAATTTTTTTTTTTTTGCTCAAAAGAAAGCTTAGGTCTTTTCCTTTAAGGTAGTTTTGGTCGCTTAGTGGGATGCGAGTGGGATATGTGTCTAAAATGTGTGTCTAAACTACTATCCAATAAGACTAACCATGGTGCAAATTTCATCCAAATGACATGAAATCCCCCATATATATATTTGTGCCTTATAGGAGGCCAAACCACTTGACCGATCATCTTGAAATTCACAGAATATAACTATGACCCTGGAAGCGACATTAGGCTATATAAAGTTGAGATTGGACAAAGGGGCGATGTCACGCCCTTACAACCCAAAATTAAAAATCGTTATATCTTATGCATTTTTTTGTCATAGGATGATGAATTTTAGTACATATGGTGTTAGTATGAATAGAAATAAGCTCCATGAAAAAGAGGGCGGAGCCACGCCCCTTTATAGAAAAAGTAAAAACCACCATATCTAATAAGCTACTGAACCGATCGTCATCAAATTTCCTTGAGTTACTGAACTAAGCTATATAAAGATGTGGTTGGAAAAAGGCGCGGTGCCACGCCCATACAACCCAAAACATAAAATCCTCATATCTTACCCACTGTTTCGCGTAGGATGATGATATTTGGTATATATGGTATTGTTATGAATAGAAATACGTTGCATGAAAAATTTGGGAGGGGCCACGCCCCTTTATGTCGATTATATCTAATTAACTACTAAGCCGATCGTCATCAAATTCTCACAGTAGGCTGTTGTTATGAATTAATGAGCCCTAGGCTATGTAAAGTTGTGGTTGGACAAAGGGGCGGTGGCACGCCTAATCAACTCAAAATTTATGATCCTCTTATCTTATTTATATATCTTACTACTTCACGTATGTAGGTGTAGGGAGAAGTAAGACAGCTGCAGGGGAAGTGCTAGCCCGCATAGGACGCCAATGTTTAATATCGCATATCGTAAGAACTGTTATAGTGAGAATGTTCAAACTTGGTATTAGTCACTCTTATGGAAAACTACACCTTTAAAAATATAAATAACGGGGTTTGGCGCAGGGCGAGTAATACCCCCCATAGGAAGCATATATTTAATATCGCGTAACTGAAAAACTATAACAGCGATAGTCTTCAAATATGGTTAAATCCACTATTATGGTAAGCTATAAATTCCAAAATAAAAATGGGTGTGGTAGACGAAGGAGGAGCAATACCCTCCATAGGACGAAAATATTAAATACTTCATATCTGAAGACAAAAGTCTTCAAGCTTTGTAGGACCCACTCTTATGGTAAACTACACCTTTAAAAATAAAAATATAATATATAAATGAAAAAGCGTATGTTTGTTTATTCTCTACAGACTCCTAAGCTACTGAGCCGATTTTCCTGAAAGTTTTACAATAATTTCCTGATTAATCGGCGCTTAACATAGGCTATTAAGATATTTTAATCAAGTAGGCGTGGCAACAACCATACAATAAAAATATGAATAACCTTATATCTGGAGGACGGTTACAGTAAGAGTTTTCCAATATGAAACAAATAACTTCGTTATCAATACACGACATCTGCCAAAAATACGGCTGGATTAGACAAGCGGGCGTGGCACCTCCAACACAATTGCAATAAAGATTTCTACGTATTTGAAGTATGGTAATAGTGAAAGTATTCCAATTTTGTACAAATAGCTTAGATAATAGTCCACAACATATTTCAAAAGGTAGTTTTAATGGGAAAAGTAGGCATGGCACCTCCAATACGAAGACACTTGAAATTTCTGTATATCATCTGTTGAACGGTTACTGTAAAATCATTAAAAAAAATCATACCAATTTTATTTCGATGGGGGTAGCAAAGCGCACCTGGTTTAACTAGTATTTTATAAAAACTAGCACGTAAAAAATAAAATCACCCCTATTATGTTAGTCGTTGTCGACGTCGACATTAATTTTTATTTGTTGTCACATCCAGACGACGACTACATCACTTTGGCGTTAATTTGGTATTTCATAAGAAAGTTGTGTCGACGTCGACAAGTTATCGAAAACTGACAGAAAAAAATCCCATCTCCAATTTTTTTTCTATTATTTTTGTTCTTCATCATTAAAGTTAATTTTGCTTACGCTATTTATGCTATTTTCCGACATTTTGTTTTTTAACCGATTAAGCGATAACAAATAAATTTTAGAGTTTGTTTCCGATTTTGAGTTTTTCGCGAATATATTTTACTGTAAGTTTTCCGATTCTTTATAGCTTTAACGATTATTAATAAATATAAGACTTTGCTATCATGCCGCTGTTAGCAAACTTCTGCGAGTTTCCGCTTATTTTGCAATTTTTACCGAATTTTTGACATTCCTTATAGTTTTAGGAACTTTTAATTAATTTTATGGCTTGTTCGAAATATTAAAAATTTTCGCGAATTTTCGCTATTTTTGCAAACTTTTCCAAACTTTTGCAATTTTGCGTAGTTTTGTTGCTCTTTGAGGCAATCGTCTTAAGTTAAAAATTTTCGCGAATTTTCGCTATTTTAGCAAACTTTTCCGTATGTTCGCGTTTAATTTACTATTCAAATTTGTGCCCCTAACTTCTTTTAAATTTGCATTTTTCTTATTTTAACGTACTTAATAAATATGTTTACATTCTACTTAAAATTCTTTTAACTTTCATTCGAGTCGTCGCAAAATTTCCTGTCGACTAAAATAGAGACAATTCTACTCGACGTCGACTTAAAAGCGCCCTGGAAAATATCAAGTGACTGTCAATAGTAATCGATTATTGTCAATGGCGACACAGAAAATATAATTATTACTGTTCCAAACGTCGACTTATGTCGACGTCGACTTTCATAATAGGGGTGAATATACATTTTTAGAACCACGACTGTATGTTGTGCATGTCAACAAAGAACTGGTAACCATGGATTATTTTTAACATTTAAGAACGGTTTTTTCGACTAAGGAGTACACACGGCGTTACACGTACGACTAAGGCGTACACACTTTGCTTATATTTTCTTATACACACATAATTAACATTTAATGTTAACAATTAGAGTCTCGGAACTATTTCTTTTCCAAGTTACTTTATTATATTCTACATTTTTTATTTTTTTTCGAATTTATTCTATGAGTTAAATTTCAGTTATGTATTTTATAAAGCTTTTACCTCATAGAATAAATTCGAAAAAAATAAAATAATGTAGCATTTAATTTTAATATAAAATAGTTTATTTTTATTTTTTTTAAAAGTTCTTTTGATCAAAGATGATTTTTGAGATATGTGTTTTTCGGGATTATGCCTTAGAATTTAATGATGGATCTAAAAATGATATACATGGTGAAGAAAAAAAAGATTCAATCATTTTTCACTTTGCGCTGAATTTGGAGACAGACACGCAATATCCAAAGTATAAAAAGATAAACAAGCATTTTATCTAACAATTTTTTAAAGAATATGATTTTCACTTTAGTCAAATTTGTTGCCCTTAACAAACTACTTCAATCTATTAATAGTCAATAGGTCAAATTTGTTTTAATAATATGGTGCTTCTTATAGGTTCTTTATCAAAATAACCAAGACTCCTAAAAAAAGATTTTTTACGGGTGCGACACAAGAATGTCACGAGTCTGACAGTCTTAAAATTAAAATTAAAAAATATTGCACATTATTTGTAAACGAAGTTTATAAATTTTCATATTTGTATGTATTGTAATACGTCACATTATTTTTACTTACTTGTGAATGGTTAAATGAGAACTAAAAACATTACGCATTACCACAAAATAATATTGAACGCTTTCTACAGTAATTCTGTACATGCCTAAATATTGTGGTAGGAGTGTATTGCCATGACGTTCAACGACATACTGTAATAAAACAAATAAAAATAAAATATTACTACAAAATTACTAAAACGAAAATGTGTATAAATATTAAAAGAAATTCTTAGCACATTAAATAAAGATTTTAGAAATTTAACCCTTTCGCTATATTATATCCATTTTACCTAAGTTTGACATTTTTAATTTTTAATATTTCTAAAATTTTATTTGCTTTCCTCATACTCTGTTACACAGAATCTACAACAGCGATGAAGTCTGACATTTACAGAAAATTATTGCTTATTTTCAATAATTGTTAGTAGTAAGTGTTCACGTACACGAAAAACTTGCAACGAGAGAGCGAAAAAGAGCATACAAATTTAAGAGATAAGAAATTTGTTGAAACTTTTTGATGGTAAAGTTTTCACTGGCAAGAATTATTTAACCAACTGTTTCATGTTTTTGTTTACAAACCAAAAGTAATTTTCAATTAAAAGTTTTTCAATAAAACAAAATATTATTTTTTCTAAAATTTAAGAACAATATTCTTGCGCAAATAGTTGAAAAGAGTTGAATTTATTAAGAAATAATCTCATATCTTCCAGCTGAATATTGTCAATGTGGCTAACTTGCTAATGTTCGCTGGTAAAGCATCTTTTACTTTTTATTTTTTAAGTAATATTGAGAAAAATTTTGTAAATTTTAAATTTTCTCTCTCGTTGTAAGTTTCTGCTAGTAAAGTAAATGAACACACCTACTATCTGAGAGAATGTCGGCAGAATCAGAGAACACATTTCTTCGTGCTAATCTTATAAGATTTCATAATTGACTGAATCTCGTACAGTAAACTTGTGTCGTTTTAACTCTTTTTTAGTTTATTCTTTTTTTAGTTTTAAAAATGGTTTTTAAAACACTTTTCACACAATTTGTACTTTTTCTATAATAATTATACATTTTAATGATTGTGTTTTGCTATTGTTTTATATTTATACTAGTTGTTTTGTCCCGGGGCTGCCCGGGATTTTTCAAATAATATTTAAATTCTGGAGAATATTGTTACTAACTTACCCCCAACGCTATCTACCGCGTCAAAATTTCATCAGGATACTTATTACCTACGTCTTTGGTTGGGAGGTCCCACGCCCACTTTTCCAATCCCGCCCAGATTTTGTCAGATATTGTGTAGTGATAACCAAGTTATTCGTACTAAATTTGATAACTTTATCTCTTGTCGTTGTACACATATAAATAAATCTATAATGTCTTGTATGGGAGGTGCCCCGCCCTTTTAATTTTAAAAGAAAATATAGCCTATAGAAACTCCCAGACCATCAATATTATACTGTAAAAGTTTCATAAACATCTGTTTAGCGGTTACGGAGATGACCTCCTACAAGCAAATAAACAAACATTACCTCTTTATAATAACGGGTGGTTAAATTTTAAGGGCAGATGTTAAATGTGAACCACACCTAAACGTCAAGTTTCTTTCTGCATTTCATTTGACATTTCTCAATTTCAGACTAACTCAATTTGAACCATGGAAAGATACACAATCGAGCAACGCGTTATAGGTATTCAGGCTTATTATGAAAATGGGCGTTCAAATCAAAATGCATATCGTAAAAATCATCTTCAGTGATGAGGCACATTTTCACCTCGGTGGATTCGTCAATAAGCAGAATTGCCGCATTTGGGCGAATGATAATCCAAGAGTGATTGTCGAAAATCCAATGCACCCACAAAGAGTGACTGTTTGGTGCAGTTTATGGGCTGGCGGCATCATCGGACCATATTTTTTACAAAATGAGGCCGGTCAGGCAGTTACTGTGAATGGTGTTCGCTATCGTGAGATATTAACGAACTTTTTATTGTCTGCATTGGAAGATATGGATGTGGACGATATGTGGTTTCAACAGGACGGTGCCACTTTACACACAGCTAACGAAACAATAGCTTTTTTGCGCAACAAATTTAATGGCCGTGTTATCTCACGTGGCGATGTCAGTTGGCCGCCAAGATCATGTGATCTGACACCATTGGACTTCTTTCTTTGGGGTTATTTGAAAGAAAAGGTGTACGTCGATAAGCCAGCAACAATTCAAGAGCAAAAGGATGAGATAATTCGGCACATTAACTGCATAGAACCCCAGTTATGCATCAGCGTCATCGAAAATTTGGACCACCGGATGGAGGTGTGCCGCCGAAGTCGCGGCGGCAATTTGGCCGATATTTTGTTCCATACATAATTAAACCATACAAATAGTATCATAATAAAAAAAAAATTATAATAATTTCCTAAATTATTTGTGTTTAATTCAAAATCAACATCGGCCCTTAAAATTTAACCACCCTTTATTAGTATTGATGTATATGTACGATTTTGACAGTTCGTATCATGATATGGGTTTCTCTAACAAATTTACAGGAACTTAATATTGTTTTCTACAATTAAACTTATTTTATCTTAAAATATTTCTATAAACAAAATTAAAGCAATTATTATTTTTCGCCAACACATACATATAAGTTTTGAGCACTCGATACTCTTATGAAACCGACATTTAACTGTCCATATGAAAAGCAAGGGATTTCTTTATATGTTGTATATTCCGGCCACTGGACCATATGTAATCAGAATAGCAAAGCTATCAAAAAGATAATATATACAAAAAAAAAACCATTTATTTCGTTTAACATCATACAAAATCTCTATATATCGATCTGGGCCATATGATATCTCCATACCAAATTTTCGAAAAAAAAAATTCAAAGGTAAAAGAGTACACACTTTTTCTTATTTTAGACCTTAAGAAAATATACTGTTTGTTAATGTATCTGTATGTATACTTATCGAAATAGAAAAAGTACCAATTAATTAATTTATTTATTTAGCACGCCAATGCTACAAGACCAAGTCTCTTTAACAGCATTTGGAAAATATTGGTAATTAATGAATTAATTATAAGGAATAAATTATACAATTAATGACAGAAATAACAAAGTTACAAATCAATATTAAACAATATATAAATTTAAATTTGAACAAGTTGTTACAAGCATATTTATCGCATGTTATGTTAAATTTAAAAAAGAAATTTAAATGTTTGTTTTAACAATTTTATTCCAAAAATTAAAAATTATTAAAATAAAAAATAAAATAGCAATAATATAAAGTGTAAATAGAGTTTAATATTTAAATAAATTTAAATCATCTTTGTTACAAAAAAAATGCTTAAAAAGCTGTCATTAAACTGATTTGCATTGCTTGTCGTTTGAAAATTATAAGGTAAATGGTTCCAGATACTAGTAGTGTTAATTAAAAAATGTTTTTTAGATTTCTCATCACGATGTGGAATTCGGACGCTCTGTGTATAAAATCTTTCGTAGTAAAATTAACGAACGGCACTTTAACCGGTTATCAAATGATATATTGTATATTTTCTTTGAATAGCGAGAAATTCTAGAAAAGCATTTCAGTCCAAAAACATACGAGGGTGGATCAATAAGTCCGTGACTTATCGAACTTTCCTCGTAGGCATATGAAATGCAACACTGCTCCCATGAAGTACCAGCTGTTAATAGACTACTGTCATGTTTTAAGCAAGTTTCGTCATTTACTTTGCGTTTAACAGCTGTTCAAAACATACAACCTCGTGGATTTTTTAAAAATGGAAAAAAGTGAATTTCGAGTACTCATTAAACATTATTTTTTGCGAAAAAAAAAACGTTAATCAAACCAAGGAAAAGCTTGATAAATACTATGGGGACTCTGCAACAACGATTTTAATGGTAAAAAGTGGTTTACTAACTTTCGTTGTAGTCGCACAAGTATATAAAAATTACGCTGAACGTTCTGGACGGCCAATTGAAGTCAATACACCCGAAAATGAAGTCAAAGTGCGTGAGATTGTTGATGCCATAGGCATTTCATATGGCAGTGTGGTTTCGATTTTAAATGATCAGCTGGTTTTAAGAAAGCTGTCTGCAAGATGGGTGCCGCGTTTGCTCCCAATTGACCATAAACGTAATCGTGTGACAACTTCAAAGGATTGTTTGGAGTTGTTTAACCGCATTTCGAATGAGTTTTTGCGGCGTTTTGTAACTGTGGATGAAACATGGATCCATTACAACACTCCGGAGACTAAGCAGCAGTCTAAACAATGGGGTTCTCCGGGTGAACGGGCTAGAAGAAGGCCAAGGTAAGTTTGTCGGCCAATAAGGTGATGGCAACAGTTTTTTGGGATGCACGTGGGATAAACCACATTGATTACCTTCAAAAGGGAAAAACAATAAACGGCGAATATTATGCCAACTTATTGGACCGATTTAACGAGGATTTAAAAAAACGGCCCCATATGGCGAAGAAAAAGTTCTTTTTCATCAAGATAATGCACGGGTGCACACGTGTGCAGTCTCAATGGCAAAATTACATGAATTGGGCTACGAATTGGTACCTCATCCGCTATATTCTCCGGATTTAACCCCCCGTGACTATTCCGAACCTAAAGAAATGGCTCGGTGGAAAGAGAGTTAGCTCCAACGATGAAATTATTGGTCAAACAAATGCCTATTTTAATGACCTAAAAAATCCTATTTTTTGGAAGGGATACACAAATTGGAGACACGTTAGACTAAGTGTATTAAGCTAAAAGGATATTATGTTGAAAAATCATTTTTTTTTCATATAACTACGAGGGAAGTTCGAAAAGTCACGGACTTATTGATCCGCCCTCGTATCTGACAATATTGTTATATATTACATTTAGTTTTCTCTTACTTAACGAATCGCAGTTTGTGTAAAGTTCATAACCGTAAATAAGTGTTGGCAATAGGTAAGATTTTGCTAATAACATTCGTATTTTTAGGGGGGTGAAATGCAGACTCATCGACAAATTATGTAACATACCAAATGTTCTACCACAGATGGCATTTATGTGATCTGACCAATTTAGTTTTGTATTAAAGTTTATTCCAAGATTCTTAGCAGTTTTGTTGTTGTATTTGGTTTTCCTATTATCATTGCATGAGACTTTCTGGCATTTAAGCAGAGACCATTCCTTGTCGCCTATTGGTTAATCCTGTCCAAATCTTCATTTAACTCGCTAATCAGTCAATGACTCTAGATGGCTCGCAGCTAATGTAAAGCTGTACATCGTCTGCATACATTTGGATCACACAGTACAGTAGTTGGGGAGGTAAGTAATTTGAATACATGGCATATAGAAGAGATCCAAGTATGGAGCTCTGGGGTAAAGCTCTATAAACTGCACAACAATTAGATATTTTAGAACCATGGCAAACTGACTGCAATCTATTACACAAGTACGACGATATTAGGTTTACTTCGGTTGATGAAAGCCTAAATAAGTGTTTGAGTTTAAGGCAAACAATCGAATGTTCTACGGTGCCAAGCGCCTTAGAATGGCCTAGTAAGACAACTCTTTTTAGGTCTAAAACCTGATTGCCGCTCAGTAGGTAAAGAGTTTTCATAAAGGAATTTGCTCATTTGTTTGTGAAGCAAACGCTTAAAGACGTTTGACAAAAAAGGTAAAATGGCAATTGGACGATAGTCCTTATCTAATTTTAGTATCGGTACAATCTTGGAATGTTTCCACATAGTCGGGTAACAGGATGTTGTTATTAACGTGTTAAAAAGGTAAGTGAAATGTAGTAAGATATACTGCAGAATTAGTTTTAAAATTTGGGATGGATTCCATCATGTCCCACAGATTCAGATTTAACATTCAAAAAAAACTCCAGAACATCTTTCTGAGTAAAATGAATGAACTCAAAGCATATGTTGACGTTAATGTTATCATTACTATTGTTGGTATAGTTATTGGTACTCGCCTGGGTAAAAATCTTGTCGAGATGCGAGGGCTTAAGTGCACTCTACGGTTCTGATCTACTGAGGTGATGTAAAATTACTCATCTTGACAGGATAATGAGGCGGTGGTGGTAATGTACACTGTCCGGTCCATTATCAGTACATATAGCACGTCATGCCAGCCCGCGGGTTCGCCCCTTGTAAGGTGGGGGGCTTTACCAGTGGTTGGTACGCGACATATGCACTTTTAAGATCAACGTGAAGGTAGCAGTGCCGAGGGCCTGGGTGGCTAGTTAGTGCAAGAAGAACTTTAACAGCTCCCCTCAGCGTCATGGCAAAGCGCTGTTATATGTCAGTAGCCTAGTCCGCGCACGCCGTCACTGTGTGGATGGTCCGACTTTACGGCCTACTCGTGGGAACAAAATTGAAAAATATAAAAATTATAATTTAAAAGGACGGAAGGAGGACGCGACGGACGATGTGATCGACCAGGATAGAGTCGAGGGTCGATCGGACGTCATGGTCGGGGAGTCGGGCAGTGCTTGTGAGGGGGGACTGACCCTATTGGCTGTTCATAACAGCATTATTGGGCACGAGAGACAAGCGCTGACCGACCTACAGGCGGACCATGAAACAAAAAAAACAAGATAGTGCATTGCGCAGGTCCGTTAACTTTTTACTCTCATTTTGACTTTATTTTTACGCAACTTTAGTAAAGAGAATTAAATGTAAACAAACATTCAGCATATACTATGACGTACATGCGCAGAAAAAGAATGTTTTTTTAAATTTTAGTGAACTATCTTGTTTTCTTTGTTTCATGCAGGCGGACAGTCTTCTGGAACTGTCGAGTGACTCCTGTGGTGAAACCGGGGCTACTCAGGGGTTGAAGCGGCTGACTCTGCTCTCTGACGAGGAGCATGATACTGAAAGTATAATTGCTCAGTCAGACTACAGAGCCTGCCCCTTCCACCGATGAGGCCAGGGGACATCAAAGGGGACACTCGGGAGAAGACTGTCCACTACTTGTTCGGCAGGGCGCCGTGGAGATGCCAAGTTCCCCTCCACTTGGTATTAACAACACCAGCCGAACGAAGGAGGAGAAGGCGCGGAGCGGGACAAGGAATTCTCTATTGTATCTGGACAAGGTGGCGAAGAGAGATCCTTCAACGTTCTCCGCGAGGGAAAGGTACCTTCTGAGACGACACCGACAGCGTCGCTGAATTCGAAAGTTGCTCCTCTCCTTGGAAGAAGCAGGTGGATGCAGCTTCCAACCCTGATACTGCTCAGATGAGTAAAGGGCTGGTGGCTTCATCAACCTGCCGCAAGGTAGGCAACGTAGAGGGTGCTGCCCCAATGACCAAGGCGCTCATGTCTTCGGAATGAGCTGCGGAGGGCAAAGGAGCGACACCCAAGGTAGTAGGGAAATCTATGAAGATGTCTGGTGCATCATCGGCTGAAGCTCCTACGGGTCCCAACAACTAGGAGACTATTAAGAGAGTCAGATCTGGAGATGATCAGCCTTCTTCATCGAACAAGAGAACGAAGAAGTCGAGGATCTATGGCAGTTGGTTGAAGGTAGGCTCATCGACGAATTGGCCGTATTTAGTGGCAAAGAGGAGGATGTATCCTGCAATGGGGCAGACTGGGTTAAGGGAGTGAAGACTGTCAGCTGTGGTAACAAGAATTCCTTGGAATTCTTAAGAACCACGATTGGCAAGTGTAGTGACTTTAACCCAGAGGCAAAGCTTGAAGTTATACAAGCCTCCGAACTGCCACTCAGGTCCATAGTGACAGTATGGATTCCACCACCCGTACGCGCGGTGGAAACCATACTGGCAGTAATGGGCAAACAGAACAGTAGGCTCCTTACCAACCAATGGAGGCTTGTGACCTCACTGGCTTGTAAGGAGAACACCGGGAATGACTTCCGATTCGCCGTGGATCGGGAGTCCATGAAATTCTTAGAGGAGGTTGGGGGGGTTGTTAAGATCGGTCTAGGTTGTGTCAGGTTCCGGTACCCGAAACATGACAGGACCAAAGAAGCTGTTAGTGGTGCAAATAAACCTGCACCATTGTGAAGCAGCTTCAGCCGAACTAGCAACTTTCCTCAACAACACTCGGACGGATGAAGCCCTAATCCAAGAGCCTTGGATAAACAAGAATAAGGTTTGCGATTAAAGGTTACGGGATACACTCTGTTTGTCCCGTCCACAGAGGACAAGGTAAGAACGTGTATACTAGCGAGGAATGAATTGAATCTTCTCATATCTCATTCTTTCAGGTGCGGTTGACCGTCGTTAATAGATAAGCCAAAGGTAAGCGTACTCTTACACTGGCTTCGGTGTATATGCCGTACGAGGCAGTAGATCCACCTGGCGCAAAGGTGGAAGAGCTAGTGGCGTATGCAAGGAGTGGTGCCATCCTGGTTTTGGGATGTAATGCAAATGCACATCATAACCAATGGCGGAGCGCTCATATTAACAAAAGGGGTGAGTTAATATTTGATTTTATAACTACTAACAATCATATTATCTGTAATATGGGTAACACTCCGACGTTCAGAAATAAGGATAGGCAGGCAGTTATAGATCTGACATTAGTGAACTTTCTCAGACCATAGCCGTATAACCTTTACACTGAATTTTGACCTGTTTATCGTTAATCCGTTTAGGAACCAGAATAGGACGAATCGGGACTTCTTTAAAGAAAGGGTCCGCTCTGGGTTGGCGCAATGGGCCCTGTGCGACTTGCTGCCAACTGACGTGGAAGGTGATGTGAACAGATTCACTCATCTGCTAAGAGAGAGCTATGAGCTGTCTTGCCCGGTAACTTTTCCGGGTAGGCGTGAACAGCCCAAATGGTGGACCAGGGAGCTTCAGGTTCAAAGGTCGACGGTAAGAAGGCTGTTTAACAGGGCCAAGCTCACGGGAGCATCGAGTGATTTGAACACCCATAAGGTGCATTGCAATAAGTATCCATTGATAATGTCAACGAGTTGTCTAGATTCCGACGGATTCTATCCAAGGATCCTAGGACCCTGCGGTATGTCCAAAGGAATGACGGCTCATGGACTGAGTCTAGCTCTGAGACCCTAACCTTACTCATGGAGGCGCACTTTCCTGGGTGCACGGAAGACGGAGGTATGAACGATGGTCAATGGGACGGAATGTCTGTGAGATCAAGTCATGCGTCCGCCTGCGTCGAGGAAATAGTCACAAGGGAGAAGCTTGAGTGGGCTGTCAATACCTTCGACCCATATAAATCACCGGGTCCGGACGGTATTTTCCGGCCATGTTCTGCAATATCCCGCACGACGCATTATTTCTGCTGGTGAATATATTTAGGAAATGCCTCAGTGGGAGGTATCTGCCTAGGGGGTGGAGAGAGGACAGGGTAATTTTTATACACAAGGCTGGTAGGGCAGGCCACTCGAAGCCGGGAGATTTCAGGCCTATTAGTCCGTCTTGATTCTTATTGAAGACACTCGAGAGACTGATAGACCTCTATCTAAGGAGTAATGTTGATACCCACCTTATTAGCAGCGCTCAACATGACTACCTTAAGGGTAAATCTGTTGAGAGTGCGCTACACGAGGTGGTGGGTTGCATTAAGCACGGCCTGAGGCATAAGGAATATACTCTCGCCGCGTCTGGACATATAAGGAGCTTTTAATAACATTAGGATTGAGGCGATCAAGGATTCCTTGGTGGAGCTGGGAGTTAAGGGCTTTCTGGTGGAGTGGATAGTCTGCATGCTTGGCAGCAGCATTATAAACTCGAGCCTGGGGGATCATAGTGTAAGGAGGAATGTTACCAGGGGGACACCACGGGGGGGGGGGGAGGGGGGTTTCTATCTCCTCTACTGTGGTTGCTTACGGTCAACGGTATTCTCAGATCATTTGATTCCAAGGGTATGAAAGCCGTCGCCTATGCGGATGACATAGTTCTACTGGTCAGGGGAAAGTTTCTGTCCACGATCAGTGAAATTATGCAGGTGATGTTGGGCGATCTCACGGATTGGGCGAATGATAGAGGGCTGGGGGTAAACCCGGCGAAGACTGAGCTGGTTCTTTTTATCAGACGGTACAGGATAGAAGGTTTTAAGGGACCAGTGTTGGATGGCGTCGAGTTAACGCTATCTGACTGTGCTAAGTACTTCCAGAAACACCCAGGAGAGGATGAAAAAAGGACTCAATGCCTACTACACATGCAGAAACTCCATCGGTAAGAATTGGGGACTGAGACCGGGTATTTATTTATTTATTTATATATATTTAATCAATGGACATTATCCTTACTGACTAATAACAAGATTAACTTAAAATTAATGAATTACATGATGGATTTAAAAATGTACATAAAAAATTACTAGTTAAGATAAACAATTATTTTATGCTTTATAACATTTAAATTTAAAGAAAAATCAACAAATTGAGACAAAGAATTAAATTGTCGACATAACCTTGAAAAAGGATCAGCTAGCGTAATTTACTCTACAAAACTTTACAAAAAGCAGATTATAATGACGAGTATTGCGACAAGGTATATTAAATTTAACAGAATTTAACAGAAATTCACAACAAATATTACCATTAATAAGATTAACCATAAAAGATACATTCAACATTGTACGACGACTTTTGAGCGATGGTAGTTTTATTAAAGCCAGTCTGCTAGAATAGGAAGGAAATCTTGTCGAGTGACTCCATTGAAGACCACGTAAACAGAACAACAAAAATTGTTTTTGGACAGATTCAATATGAGAATTATGAATGTTGTAATATGGATCCCAAATGATTGACCCGTATTCTAAGATAGGTCTAACGAGTGACACGTAAAGTTCCTTCGTTATGTATGGATCGGTGAACTCTTTAGCCCAGCGTTTTATAAAGCCAAGAATACCTCTAGCTTTATTTACAGTTAACTTTATATGTGAAACAAAGTTTAATTTATGATCCAATAGGACTCCGAGATCAAGAAATGAATCAACCAACTCCAATTGATGACCACCCAAAGCATAGTTAACAGCAATACAGTTATTTCTATAAAAACGCATGCATTTGCATTTCAATAGATTCAACTCCAACATATTATGATTACACCATAACAAAAAGTTATTAAGATCCTATAAAAATGGTCAACAAAGCAATTAAAAGAATGAAAAATTTTTACATCATCAGCATACATCAATATATTGGCGAAGTTGATAACATTGGGCAGATCATTAATAAGCAGCGTAACTAAAAGTGGGCCAAAATGACTGGCCTGAGGAACACCGGACGAAACATATATGTACTTATCATTGAATGATATCATATTGAAGTGTACTTTTTGCTTTCTGCCAATTAAATAAGAACTTAACCAGCTTAAACTTCTACGGGATAAACCTAACAAATCCAACTTAGTAAGAAGAAGTTGATGGTTAACTTTATCAAATGCTTCACTAAAGTCAGTATAAACAGCGTCAGTTTGTTTCCTTTGTGTAAATGCAGAGTTGATCAAAGTTGTTAAATGAAGTATATTGGTTGTAGTCGAACAGCCTTTCCGAAAACCATGCTGGCATGCTGTTAGCAATGACGATGTGTGATGGCATAGGAAATCAGCAACAAGTTCTTCAAATAGTTTTGGAATAGCACTTAATTTGGCAGTCCCTCTATAGTTTGTTATATCCGATCTATTACCAGATTTAAATAAGGGTTTTATATACGAGTCTTTCCATAATACAGGAAAATAACCACATATCATCGAAGCATTAAACATTAAAGTTAATGGCGTAACTAATGACTCAGCACATTGATTTAAAATACATGTTGGAACAAGATCAGGACCATGATTAAAAGACATCTTTAACCTTTTTAAGTTAACCAAAATATCATTGCTATTAAATAAGGAGAACTGGATTTACACATCGGTGGTTAGACCTATTCTTACCTATGGATGCACTGTTTGGTGGGATGCGTTGAGAGTGGACAGCTATAGGAAGATGCTCAACAAGGCCCAGAGGAGTGCATCTCTTGGCATCACTGGTGCAAGGAGAAGCACGCCGCAGGCGGCGTTGGACTTCCTAATATATCTGTCCCCCATTGAACATTATGTGAAGAGTGTGGCTGCCAGGAACTTACTTACGAGTCTTCGTTGATTAGACCTAGGCGGGATGACCACACAAGAATTCTATACGAAGTGGGTCTGCTTGATCAGGAAAGGGTTCCGGGAGGAATCTCGGATCATAGGAGTATGACCTTGGACTTCGTTGTAACACCACCGGTGGAGTTCCCAGATAGGGAAGTTTGGCGTGGATCCAACGGACTGTTTGAGGGGTGGGCAGTATATACGGACGGGTCCAAGATGGACACTGGCACTGGTGCTGGTGTTTTTATTGCTGACACTGACGTGAAAAGGTCATTCAGACTCCCGGATGAGTGCAGTGTCTTCCAGGCTGAGATCCTAGCGATCTGGAGGTCAACGGAAGTGATACTGGATCACATCGTGGGGGGCTCTGTTGTGACAATCTACGTCGATAGTCAGGCTGCGCTAAGAGCATTGACAAATTATACGGTGCGATCGTGCCTCGTTGCACGGTGTAGGAATGCTCTGATAGAGCTCATGTTGGCATTTACAATAAGGCTGTGTTGGGTACCAGGACACTGCAAATTGGATGGCAACGAGGTGGCGAACGAACTCGCGAGAGGGGGTTCTAATCTGGACTTAGAGGTAAGGGACAGAGGGGTAAAACCCCCTTATGTCACTACTATGGGGTGATACGGGAAAGATTCCGTGATGCCGTTAACCGGTCCTGGAGGGATAGAACGGATTGCAGGGTGCCAAGGGCCTTATGGACGCAGGTGCAACCAGGGTTCTATTAGGACTGGATAGGACTAGTCTCAGGACTCTGATAGGATTCCTGACGGGGCATTGTTCTGTTAGGGCTTTTATGGGTAAATGGGACATTGCGATACCGGACTTCTGCAGGTTGTGCGGAGATGCCAAGGAGCTGGAGACGGTTGAGCATGTACTGTGCCACTGTCCTAGGATACACGGCCACAGGCAGAAATGGCTAGGGGCTACGTTTCACGACGAACTGGGGTGTATCGCTGTATCTAATCCAACCGATCTGCTGGGGTTTGTCAGGGAAGTAGGACGGCTGTTTCTGTTGAGGGGGCCGTAGGGGGGAATTTGTCCTGCGTTTTTACTAATATGTACCGAACCTTAGGTCTATTTTCTACTCTTCTTCTTTACTTCTCTTTTTGCTCTTGGAACACCATGGGTGCTCACAACGTATACGTTTTGACTTAAGTGCGACATATTTGTTGTAAAGCAAATCAAAACCGATCAAAATAATTGATATTTCATATAAAACTTTAAAATTTCGTGTAAATAGTCGTATTTTTATTATATTTTTTTTAACGCTTGCGATATTTTTTTGCATGTCTGGCATTTCATCCAATTTCATGAAGAGAAGTGTGGAAGATTGTGAGAAAGATGGGGGTGACGTAAGTGGTAGAAACATGGTTTGTTCTATGAGAGTTGTTAACGATATAGCAGAACAAGGAGTAGCACTGATGGAGGAATATAATACACAGCATACGAACAGAATAACCAGTTTCTATTATCATTGGTGCAAGATTATAGACAAAAATACCCAAATTCTACTAAATCAAGATTTTTATTTTAAGATGTAATACATACCCGATTTATTTTAAAATAAATTTTTTATGAATATGTAAAAAAATATAATCGCATTTCTCTTATTTACGGGTCGCATAGTACCACTATTAAAATATACACTGAAAATATAAAAATAAAATATATAAGTAAATAAAGAAAAAGTTAAAAGCATTGATTTTTAAACACCAAAGTCCGGGGGCCAGCAGCGACCCCAAAATATAAAGAGAAAACATTTAAAAAAATCATGCATCATTTGTGCTTAATATATATTCCGATTGGACAAAAACAAAATCCAATGTTTTTTATGAACATCCTAATGTATATATGTACATATATATGTTAATGTACGCAATTGTTCAAAATAAGTAAAATTAATAATTTAAAACAAGAGCAAGCAAAATATAAATATAAATAAATAAATATTTGAAACGGTAATATTTGTTAATAAATATATCCAGGACGACCATACACTTGATATTTTATAGATTCTCATTTAATGGAATATTTGCTTCCTGTTTTTATAACTCTATGAGTTCTTAAAATGCAATTTAAAAATCGTCCAATAGCGAAAAGGTTAATATAATTAAACAAAATAATAAAAAAAAAAAAAAGTAAAACTTACGGGATGATACTGTTTTAGAAATGCGTGCATTCGCTCAATCTCTTCCGAAGTTAGACTTTTTATAATAAAAAATTTATTGTAACTTTCATAGAACTGTGCTGTTGACTTGCCAGATGATTCGATGTGCATTGGCTGTGAACGTGTTAGTGATTCTCGGTAATCCACATCATCGACTCCAAAGCGTTCACGCAAATTTCGAAATACTAAAGGACAATATTCTTTAACTTTGAAGTGTGAAGGCATATTTTCTCTGAAAAAAAAATTATAATTATGTGTTAAATAAACATTAAAACTTCTTTGAATGAAATTATGACTAAACTTACTTATTAAATAAATGATTATCGACTTTTATTTTGGAATATGCCCGAAAATCATCGGGCAAAAGCATCACAGGTATATTTACATGACTCAGTTCGTTAATCTTGAAAGAAAGTAATGATGAATGTATATGATAATGAATAATGACAACAATATTTATAAACGTTTGATTGGGTTTTATATGTACTTACAGTATGATTTATTCCCCACATAAATACACTGAGTATTGGTTCATTTGCACGAAAAAGTTTAACCTTTTGATGCTTGACCCGAAAATGTTTTTTCTTGAGAATTCGTGGATGCGAAGAAGTTGAAGCCTTTTTATCCATTTTGCTTGTTTATTATTCAAATAATATTATTTGTATATTTTATAGCTACAACGAGAAAATGTTTGCTGTCATAAGAAACCATTTAATAAGACATATTATGTATTTAGCTTTACGAAAGGAAAAAATATATTTTGAAATTAATCATTTAAACTCACAAATTACTAATGAAGATTGATTTTGCAAAAGGAAACGATATAGAAATTGGGGGTTTAAAATCAAAAGGCAATTTAATAACAATCGTTTTTATCCAACATCAATTTCTAACTTGTACCACATATTGGCTAAAATTATATTTCGTATTTTTATATTGAATGATCACAAACTTGTATTGACCTTACTGAATGGCACAATCCGACAAGTTTATGGCACATAAAGATTACATAATTTGCTATATCCCTCAAAAATAAAATCAAACTCTCAACCAACCTGCATGTGTAGTCCATGTGTAATCTTTGTGTAATTTAACTTTGAGTTCTATTTTTTCATTAATTTTTTACAGTCAAGTTTTTTTCGATGATTGATTTTTTGTATTTTTTTTTTTTCTTAGTTTCCATCACAGACAAAGTTGTTTTTCAAACGTTGACTTTTTTTAATTTATTTTTAAACGTTTGACCACAAATACGAGTATATAAATAAACGTTACATGAGGTGTACACCAGAGAATGACGAAAGTATCATTTTAAGTACTCTTCATGTATTACTGAGAAAACAAGTATGGACATGCATGGGTAAAGATCAAAACCATATACATACATAACATGTTGAAGTTAAATATGTACAGGTATACGCTGGTAATGTCCATTTGTATATTTATTCATTCTTCTTTTAGGAAGTACATGCAGATATAAATAAAACTCGTATTGACTATCTACAATACCCATAAGAATAAATAAGTATGTGTATTTAAGTATGTATAACGTAAATATACACAGAATACGTATGATGTCGCAGATATGGCAAATGTAATTTTAAAAATTTTGGAATTAGGCAGAATTTCTATTTTGTGTTCTTATTCAGCAAAATATCGAGATGATTTTGCAGAATTTTACGATTTGACTAAAGCGGTAAGCTTTTTGTTCTCAAAGCTGTTTTATATGTAGTCCGAGAACGATTCAACCCATATAACAACCAATAAATGCATTGAAAAGGGGACCTTTAACTTATGGATTTAAAAAAAATATTGAAAAGTTAGGAGCACGAGGGGTGGTAGGGGGCAATTTCTGCCTCCTCGAAGGTATCTAGCAGGTTTTAATGAAAGTCAAACCATAGATAGATCCCTATTTATATGGCCACATTAGCTATGCATTTTTGAAACTAGGCCCCGATGGGCAGCAGGGAGCAATTTCTGCCTCTCCGAAACTAACTAACAGATTTTAATGAAAGTTAAAAATAGATTGATGTCTCTTTATATGGGCTACTCTTTATATGAGCTACTGTGCTATGGATTTTTTTCGAACTATAACCACGAGGTTTAGCAGGCGGCAATTTCTGCATCTCTGAAACTATCTACCTGATTTTAATGAAAGTTGAATTATTGTGGACTTTAAATTTTTTTCTTTTAATTCGAAGATACCAATTTAGGATATAAAAATTAAACGTTTTATATATCTGTACACACAAAAAAAATAGTCAAAGTAATTTGACCAAGGCTTGCAAAGGTAATATATTTTTGTATATAAAAACAAAAATAAGTTTAATTACCTAGGTAGGTAGGTAGGTAGAAAGGCTGGTGTGAAGTCTCCTTCACACCCTCACCCAGAGACCAATACGGTCCATTGTGATGCCTTGTTTATAGTTAAGAAGCTGAAAAAGAAGGTGAAGAGAAACAGCAAAAGCATCAGAAAAGATAAGAATAGATAAGAATAGATGAGAAAAGGAAGTTCTGACCAAACCCGAGAGAAAAGCCACACTCAACACAACACCAATCCGCCCTATGTGCGGTTAGCTCCCAGTCTCCTGCTGCGCAGCCAGGCCATCCCCATTACGAATCCTATCAGACTCTCGAGCCCACAGCCCGGGACGTCCCCTAATTCGCCTAGGAATCTGCTGCCCAGCCACCTCAGCCTGCTGCCCTGTAGCCTGGGACAGCGGCACAAAATGTGCTCAACCGTCTCCAGCTCCTCCGGGTCCTCACACAACCCGCACATATCCGACACGTCGGATCCTAACCTCATCGCCATCCTGACTATCATGCAATGACCCGTGATGATTCCTATTATGGTCCTCACGCAGACCCTGCTTCTGCCCAGCAACAACTCCGAGTCGGACTTCCTAAGCACCGGCCACATCGTCCGTGATACCCGGCAGTCCGTTCGGTTCCCCCAGGCCCTATTGGTCGCGTCCAGAATCCATTCCCTAATCTTCCCAAAGTAGAATCCTATTGGAGGCCTAACCGCCTCTATGTGATTAGGATCCTCCATCTCTGAGCCCTGTCTCGCCAACTCATCAGCAATCTCGTTGCCGTTTATGTTGCAGTGACCAGGCACCCAGCACAATCTCAACATATACTCTCCTAAGGCTCCCTCCAGAGCCCTCCTGCAACCGTCAACTAGCTTGGATTTCACGTAACAGCCCCTTACGGCCATAAGGGCCGCCTGGCTGTCGACATATATAGTGACCTCCGAGCCCCTATCAATGTTGTCCCTCATCAGTTCCACGGCCCTCAAGACCCCCAGAACTTCCGCCTGAAAAACACTGCAGTCGTCCGGAAGCCTATATGACATTCTGATGTCCAGATCCTCAATGTAGACCCCCGCACCCGTGCCTCTCATCTTCGAGCCGTCAGTGAAAATAGCAAATCCACTAAATAATCTGCTCCTACCTGACCATCTCTCCCTAGAAGGTGTTACCACCTCCGGCAACCGTCCGAAATCCACCCTGGTGCCCACGAAATCCGTGGAGCCGGGTGATCCCAGGCAGTAACCTCCAGCTTCGATCTCACTCAAGATCCGTGAGTGACCCTGCGTGAAATCCCTAATCAATCCTAGTTCCCTCAGTCTAAGAATGCTTCTGGCTGCCATTCCCATAACATACTGCTCAATGGGCAGAAGATGTAGAATGACATCCAGTGCCGCTTGAGGTGTACTTCTCATGGCACCTGTCATGCCGATTGAAGCACACCTCTGAGCCTTAGACAGAAGGTTCCTTCGACAAGCCACTCTCAATGACTCCCACCAAACACAGCATCCATACGTAAGAATGGGTCTAACCACCGAAGTGTACAGCCATCCCACTACTGACGGCCGGAGTCCCCAGCTCCTACCTATCGATGATCTGCAAGCATAGTAGGCATTGAGGCCTCTCTTAAGTCTCTCCTGAGTATTCCTTCCCCACGACAGCTTGCTGTCCAGAAAAACTCCTAGATACTTAGCGCTATCAGATAGTCTAAGCTCTACTCCTCCTAGTACCGGCAGCCTAAAATTCTCTACCCTGTACCTCCTAGTAAAAAGAACCAACTCGGTCTTCTCCGGATTGACTCCCAATCCCTTATCACTCGCCCATGCTGACAGTTCGCCCAGCGCCCCTTGCATGACTTCGCTTATTGTCGGCAGAAACTTGCCCGATACCAATATCACTACATCATCCGCGTAGGCCACAACTTTCCGACCCAATCTGTCAAAAAGTCTCAGAACGACGTTGACAGCTAAGAGCCATAATAAGGGAGAAAGAACTCCCCCCTGTGGGGTTCCCCTAGTCACCAGTTTCTTTAAGCGCTCGTTTCCCCAGTCCGAGTGAATAACTCTGCTGCTGAGCATCAGAGTTATCCATTCGACCAGGAACAGAGGAACGCCTAGATCCACCAATGCCTGCCTGATAGCCTCTATCTTCAAATTGTTAAAAGCGCCCTCTATATCCAGGAATGCCGCCAAGGTGTATTCCTTGTTTTGCAAGATACAATAAGTATTGCCTAAACTTTTTGTTAATATTACTAATTAGGTTAGGTATCTTCTTCGATTTTTTTTTTTTTGTCAATAAAATATTTTTTTAAATAAATATAAATTATAAGATAAATAACATTTTTAAAAGCAAACTATAAAAGTTTTACGCGTTGTGTAGTTTGTTCCCTTAAATATTTACTATTGCTTATTTGCAAATTTACATTCATTTTGTGTTAGAACTTGATTTATATGTCTCTCATGAAATTTCAATGTTCCGGTTTTTTTTTTTTTGCAAATTCCTTTGATTGTTCTATAGAAAAGTTACCTTAAAAAAAAACAGATGGAGCTCGAGTTATAGATGGAAAACATCATGCACACAAATTGCCCTATCATAAGGGCGAGACCATTTACATACGATTCAAAGAAAAGGGAGTCGAAAAACAATTTCGTTACAATAGGTGCGTTTATTTACTTTACTAGCGATAACTTGCAACGAGAGAGTAAATTTAAAATTTACAAAATTTTTCTCATAATTACTCAAAAAAATCAAAAAGTAAATGATCGCTTTACTAGCAAAAACTAGGCAAGTTTGAAATATCGACACTATTCAGCTGTAGGAAATAAGATTTTTTTCTTTATAAGTTCATTTGTTTTGAACTATTTGCGCAAGAATATTGTTCCTTAATTTTATAAAAATTAATTATTTATATTATTGAAAAACTTTTAATTTAAAAATTATTTTTGTTTTGTAAACAAAAACATGAAACAGGTGGTTGAATAATTCTTGTTAGTAAAAATTTTACTATTCGAAATTTTCAACAAATTTTTTGTCTCTCAAATTTTTATGCTCTTTTTCACTCTCTCGTTGCAAGTTTTTCGAGTACGTGAACCAGTGATGCATTTTGAGTTTTTTTGTTTTGGGCCAAATTGACTATTTAAAAGGCCAAAATACCTTTGATAGGGACAAACAATTTTTGTAATAGTAAAGAAGTAATACTTTGTAATATAAAACATGTGTTTTATTTTATTAAGAACAAAAACAAAAGTTCACAATGCTTAAAAGTATTTTTGTCTATTTTTGTTTCATTTGAATATTACTCACTTTATGTTGCATGCTCTAACACGAGCATCTATATTTGAATACAAAATTTTATTTATGTATGAAGCACTTTTTTCGCTTAAAACAAGACGGAATTGCAAATAACAGTAAGGAGTGGTAACTTGAAAGGTCCAAACATCCTGTTGTCGTTGTCGAACGTTTATCAAATGACAAATGTTTTTGTGAATATTTAAAATTTTTATTTCCGTTTCTGCGGTTTATTTGGCCCTGAACAAACAATACAATTTCTTAAATAAAATTAATGTTCTAAGAAGTGAGAAAATAACATTGAAAAATTTAAAGCAGCTAGTTGAATTTGTCGATAGTTATACACGTCGATAGCTATAATTGGTGCTTTTGGGGGATGAATTAAAATGGGAATTTAATGGTTTTGGGAATTAAAATGATAATGGGAGTTTTGATTTTAGAAATTTGGGAATTTAAAAAATTAAGGCGTTCGAATAAAAATGCGAATTTGTAATTTTAAGCAAATAATTACGCAAAAATGAAATAAAAAATATTAATAACAATACTAAAAATATAATATACACAAAAAAGTATGAACATAATTAAAAGAAATATGTATTTATAATTAAAAAAAAAAACATTTTTACTTATTAAAAAAAGAAGCATATCATAAACATTTTACAAAAAAATTATTAATAAAAATATGAAGTATCTACCACATTAAAATTTTTAAAACCGAAATTGGAGAATAATTTTTTCGGGGCTCAGAAGTAACGTCAAGGAGAAAAATCAATAGATTATGAAAGTAGACGTTCCATAGATTATAAAAAGCTTTCCGTGCAAAAAATCTGGGATTAATTTTTTTGGGGGTTAAGAGGTAACTTCAAGGAAAAAACGCAATAGATTATGAAAGTAGACGTTCCATAGAATAAAAAAAAGCTTTACGTGCAAAAAATCCAAGGAACAGTTTTCCAGAAATCTGGTTTCATCCAAGTTTGAATGTTCTTATTGTTATGATTCACCAGTTGCACAGAAATCTATATGGTAGTTGTGTTGAAGTTATCCCGTATATGTCTACAATAAGGCAGTGGGCCTTTTACAGATGTGTATACCAAGCTATATCTTCCAAATTAGTAAATTGTAGTTGTGGCCGTTCTCTAGATATACAGAAATATAGTTTGACCCACGTCCACTTCTTCCATCTCGCACATTACTTACAGATGATGTCTGTATATTGCTAGCCATTCTAATTGTACCAAATTTAGACAATTTTAAATTTACCGTTCTTCAAATATACGAGATTCTATATGTGCCAAGCTTACTTATCTAATCGCACCCACTTTTTGACTGATGTTTCGTATTGAACTTAAGGTATAACCATTTTCTAACTGTACAGAAATCTCTTTTGCATTTGAATGTAAGGAACCACGCTCACTTATCCACTCCCACCTTTTTTTGACAGATGTTGCGTGTCGATAACCCAGCTATTTGTACCAAAAAAACAATTACCTTACGCTTCGTTCGCTCAGACGTCTTTATCTGAACCACCAACAACAGTTATCCCACTTTCCAAGTAATTGAAAGACTGGACATCATCATTTGTACCTACACGCATGTTTTGTTTTCTTAAAATCTATTTTCAGTTTAAGTACTTTCCTGGCAATTGTGGACAGTTTCGTTATTGTCCTCAGTATCCGTAAAACGATGTACAAATGTCATCGGCAAAGTCAATATCATTTAAATACTCCGCGCAATTCAATCGGATTTCAAAAGGTGCTTCCTTATTCGCTTCTTCTATCGAACTTTCCAAAAGCAAAAGAGTTGGAGATAGGATACAACCCTGTCTTACTCCTTTGTATGTTCTGAAAGGTTAGCTTTCCTTTCCATTAAAACATATTGTTGAAGTTATGTGTGAAAAACTTAGCCTTGAATAATAAAAAACTTGTAGAGTTTAATATAAAGCTTTATTACTAATGATACATAAAATTTAATGTCAAAATATAATTTACAGTGTTGTTGCAAAAAGAGCTAGATGTACTGCTGCATGGTTGCCGCAGTATACTTTCATATGCTCAGACTGCTTGCCCAATAGATCATCTTGAAACTTTTCAGCCATATGGCCTCCTGCACCGCTGAGCCCAACGACATATATTCACATGTAGACAACGCTGTTTTATTCTATTTTTTTGGTGCCCAGCAGGTTGATTATTCCTGATTCATAAACACGTCTAAGCCACCTGCATAGTCAGCATCGCAGTAGCCTTTTGTTTTAAAGTTTCGTTTTCACTTAAAAATTATTTTGTAGTCGATCGTGCCCTTAAAATAACAAAGAATTCGTGTTGCCACCTGCAACTGTTGTTTGCCATATTTGGCATTTAAAGGGCTCAAAAAGTTTACCGCGTAACAAATATCTGGTATTGTCAACTGTACGGAAAATGCCAAACTTCCAACTAGTTCTTGATATGGGTATTTTGTCATCTCAAGTTGTTCGTCCTCGTTCTTAGGACTTTGCTCCTTGCTTAATTTGACGTTAATATCCATAGGGGCGATACTTTACTACTTGATGACATTGAGAAGCGGTCTATTAATTTTCGAATATACGCCGTTTGATCAATTGTTAAATTTCTTTCTGACTTTTGTATACCCAATCCCAGAAATTATTTTGCTTCGCCCAAGTCGTTAACTTTAAACGGTTATTTAAGTTTACGAACTCTTAAATTTCGTTGATGGTTATTGTTCCAAAAATTTTAAGTATCATCAACATAAATCGCCAATAGAATTATATTTGCATCCCCAATTTAAAATACCCCTATGTGCGCCCGGACGAAGGCCAGCTATGCAGAGCTTTAGATACAAAAAAATTAAAAAATGTAAGCATAAAATATTAAAAAAACAAAATCGTAATAATCGTGAGCAACTTACCTTTAATTTGAGTACAAACAAATAGATATACTACATTAGGGTGGAGGGTCCCGCCTGCCCAAAATTTAATTATTTTCGTTTTTCTTGCACAACTACCTTTAATTTTAGTATCCACACATACTACTAAGAGGGAGAATCGTGTTTGTGGATCCAGGGAGACCCACGGGCCTTTGTCGCCTTAAATTTTGATTTTGTTTTTTACTTCCAGAGAGCGTCCATTTTTTTGTGTACCTCGCAAACCGCATTTTTGCCCTAATCTGTATAATACAGAACGGACAGTCACCGTATGTTTATACTAACAGCCGTATTCATAACAAAAAGTTATCCAAAGTTTGTACACTGCGTACAACGAGCTGCTAACTAGAATGCCGATTGAGCTTAGCAGCTTGTTAGCACAGAGTTTATTCATAACGAATTTTATCCGTCTGCTAACTATCAACTATGAGTAATCATGATGCCACATTATAGTGCTCAAAAATGTAACACGTTTTGCATAAATCATTGCTGGTTTTGTCATTTCATTTCCTAATTTTTTTGTTTCTGCCTCCCCATATAAAAAGGTTAAATGTTTTTAAATTAAAATAAATTTAAAAAAGGACTTAATTAAAAAAAAGACAGTAAATTAGAAAAAAAAACAAACAAAATTATTCAACATTAAACGCATGTTTTTCACAAGGTGGCCAACGTTTGGCAGCTCGTTAACAAGAGTTTAGCAAATCGTTAGCCAGAGTTTGGTTAGTGTATTATGAATGAACCGTGTGCTAACTTCATGCCAAATTTTCGTTATGAATACGGCTGTAAGACCCTGCACGAATGCATTTGTTTCTTGTACACAGTTCTCCACACCAAGTTATTGTTGTGTCAACTACTGTATTTTTTTTAACTCAATTCGAATGATACATTATGAACGTCCAAGTCATTGTTAAAACAGTAGTTAGTTCAAATAAATCCGTGTTCAGCAGTAGTTTGATTTAAAGAAATCAACGCAATGCATAATTTGATTTAAACAAAATCACGCATTTGGTGTGTACGAAAACACAGCAGAGAAATTATATTGAAAACAAAAACAAAGTTTGGTATTATATTTTTGTTTTCAATATAATTTCTCACACGAAATTTGGCTTTATTTCCTTAAAGAGAGACCATAAGCCGTCGATGATTTAGCGACGAGTGTACATGCGGTAAATGCTTACATAAAATACAATAATATCACCTATTTTGCTACTTTTGTTTTGTGTGATTGATGTGATTTGGTGTAGTTAGTGGGATGTGTTTGCTTCGTTGTTGTGTGGAGTATATTCTTTACTCTTAACACTTCTTATTTGGTCATTTATAACACACTAATTAAAATCCATTTGCATTTGTGTGTTTATATATTTTTTATGACATATGTCAATATATTTTTTTATCACAATATAGTATTTGATTCGTTAGCAAAGAGTGATCGACAATTCGTGTTTAAACAAGTAAGAGTACTATATTCGGCTGTGCCGAATCTTATATATATACATATATTATAAATGAAACAACCGTTCTTATTGGATGTGTTGACGACAGTGACAAAACACGTTTTTATTATTTTTCAGTAGATATGTATTTCATATTCCTAAAAGTGTTGCCAATATTACATCTCTCCCACAGTACATAAAAATATAAATGCATTTACAATTTTTTTTTTTTTTTTTTTTTTTTTTTTTTTTTTTTTCGTTATTTATTTATTGAATCTTCATATATTTAATATGAACTAACAATAATTTATCAAATCTTAACCTAATACTTTATTTATGTCCTGCCAGTGCCAGACAAAAATTTTCTTCATCACGGGTTCTGTTCACTTATATAGGTGTTTATCTCTCATCTAGTTGAGTAAGTGCTGCAGTGTCTCTTCTCCTTAAGCGAGTGTGGCCGCCATGATTTAAAATATTTCGAGCTAAAGGATTTGGGTGTTGTTCAAGTCTTTTTAAATATTTTACTGCATATTTTGTAATCATAGTTTTTACTAATGGCACGTTGAGATCCTTATGAATGTTTGAGTTTTTAACATACCAGGGGGCGGCTGTGATTATACGAAGAAGTTTATTTTGGCGCCTTTGAATTTTTTCGATATTAGAGGCCGAGGCAGTGCCCCATAGTTGAATACCGTAGCACCAGATAGGCTTTAAGATAGAGTTGTAAAGTAGAAGCTTGCAATCGAGTCTAAGAACAGAATTTCTTCCAATAAGCCAATGAATTTGGATGGCTTTTAGTTTCATTTGAGTTAATTTTGCCTCTATATGGCATTTCCACGTTAATCGCCGATCCAGATGTATACCGAGATATTTTACATGCGAATGTTGAGGAATAGTTTGATTATTGATTGTAATAGGGGGGCAAGATTCCCGGCGCAGGGTGAATGTTATATGTACGCATTTTTGCTCATTGACCATTATCCTCCATTGTCTTAGCCATATTTCTAGTTGAAATATATGATGCTGTAGGTAACGAGATGCTTCATAACGGTTTTCGTGGACGCTTAGAAAAGCTGTGTCGTCTGCAAATGTTGAAGTTTGGGTGTAGTTGTTTGTTGGCATGTCCGAAGTATAAATTAAGTATAATAGAGGGCCCAGGATGCTGCCCTGTGGGACTCCAGCGCCAATCGGCTGAGGTGAACTTAAGAAATTTCCTTCTTTAATAATAAATTGACGACCGACTAAGTAGCTTTCTAACAGTTTGTGTGTGTTTGCTGGTAAATTTTGCTTCAATTTGTGTAATAAGCCTTCATGCCAGACTTTGTCAAAAGCTTGCGAAACATCGATGAAGAGTGCTGAGCAATATTTTTTTTCTTCAAATGTTTTTCTTATGACATTTACTATTCGATGAGTTTGTTCAATTGTGCTGTGTTTTCTTCTAAATCCGAATTGATGGTTTGGAATACATCTATTTTCACTTAAAATCGGTGTTAATTTTGAAACTAATAATTTCTCAAATAGCTTTGACATATTTGACAATAAGCTAATAGGCCTATAAGACTTAACTTTCGTATGATCTTTACCTGGCTTTGGTATCATGGTAACTAAGGAAACCTTCCATTTTTGAGGAAAGTATTCAAGGCGTAAAATAGCATTAAAAATAAAAAGAATAATTTTCTTTGCTACGCGAGGTAGCTCTAATAGCATTTTATTGCTGATCTTATCAATGCCAGGTGCCTTCTTAGTGTTTAAGTCACATATAACCTTTTCGATTTCTCTCATCTCAAATCTTAGGGGAATAGCTGCTCTAGCAGCAACAGGTGGTAAATCGACCGCAATATTGTGAGATATATTAGGTGTAAATACGTTTTTCAAGTGACTTACAAACAGATTTCCTTTTTCAACATCATTTCTTGCCCAACTTCCATTCAAGTTTCTTAATGGTGGTTTAGAGACAACTGGCCTTTTGAGGTTTCTAGCTGCACGCCATAATGAGTAGTCCGATTGTGGAGTTGCATCAAGTTCCTTAAGATATTTTTCCAGAGATGCCGTTTTCTGAGTCTGCAATAACTTTCTTAATCTTTTTGTACACTCTTTTAGCAAGTTCTTAAGTTGAGGAGATCTGTGCAATTGCCACTCTCTTCGTGCCCTCCTTTTTTCAGACAAGAGACGCTCGACATCTGTGGAATATATTTTAATAGTTTTTGTTTTTTTGGGGGCAATATTGGAATGTTGAACAGCTAGTTTCAGAAAACTGTCAAAATTATCAATAGAGCGATCTACATACTCCGGTGTACTGAGCGGAATATTTTCTGTGCAATGGGCACTGAGATATTTTTTATATTTTAACCAATTTATTTGTGTGGCTGACGTCGCTAGGTAACCAGTCGGAGATACAATTCTATTGGGGTTCATTATAGTAACAATTGTAGGTGTGTGGTCGGAAGATAATTCTAGGGAAGCTTCAACGTGAATCGTTTCTGTGGGGATGTTTTTAACCACGCCAAAATCGATGACATCTGGAATTTTTTGCGGGTCAGCAGGCCAATATGTTGGTTGGCCGCTCGCGACAACATTTAAATTCATTTTAGAGATTGTATTAAACAAAACACGACCCTTTGGTGTTATTAGTCGTGACCCCCAGAAGGTATGTTTAGCGTTATAATCGCCAGCGGCCAGGAAACAGGGTCCTAGTGATTTATAATATTCACAATATTGGCTTTCTGATATTGAAAATCTAGGTGGAGAGTATAAAGATGAGATTACAATGCTATGATTCAGCTCTTCAACACAAATGTTCGTTGCTTGGAGATAATCCTCACGATGATCACACATTAGGTAGTGTTTGACTCGATTTTTTATCAAAATTGCAGAACCACCACAAGCTCTATCTCGAGGGTCCTTGGTATCATATAGTATATAACCATTGATGTTAAACGTATTTCTTGAGGTCAAATGAGTTTCAGAAACCATCATGACATCAATTTGTTTATTTTTAAGAAAGTATTCTAATTCATTTTTATGTTGGCGGATGCCGTTCGCGTTCCAAAAACAGATTTTTAAACAGTTCATGGCCTGTTAAGTACAGATTGCAATAACATCGATTGCATTCTAAGAATTTCCTGCATCATATTACCCATTGTGTTCGTAAAATTAGTTACTGTTTGCACTAATGTTTCCATGGTTTTTTCCAGACGACTTAAATTTGAAACTGGAGTTTCATCATTACTTGGCGCAGCACCTTGCGTTGGCGCATGGTTTGATTTTACGACGTTAGCATAAGAGGTTCTGTTATAACTATGCTGCGGGGCCTGAATGTCACCAGTGCTTACTTGATTTGTTACCTGCATTTGAGGGGGATTAGTTTTCGGTCCAACTGACTGCTTGACGATGGTATATACAGGGCATCCTCTATAATTGGCAGTGTGATTACCGCCACAGTTGCTACATTTTTTTACGTTGGGGTCGGTTTTAGACTTATCGCAAAGATCTGTACCATGTAATTCACCACATACTACGCAAACAGGGGGTAAATAGCAATATGCCTTAGTATGACCATATTCTTGACAGTTTAAACACTGAACGGGACCATTTCTTTTGTGTGGCTCTTCTATAGTTACTCTTCTATAGAGAATATATTTCAAATTGTAAATAGGGTGCGTTTCATTTTTTTTAAGCTTTACGTCGCCGGGTTCAAACTCCACTCGAAAAAGTGGTTGGGGGTTTTTTTCTCTATTTTTTATATTTACTACATGTTTTATTTTGAAGCCTTTTTCTTCGAGGAATGTTTTTACCTCTTCTGGGTCCACACATGAGTCAATTCCCTTAATCACTACCTGGAGACCTTTACTGCTTTTCAGTTGGTATGTATAAAAGTTTTTTTTAAGTACTTCAAATTTGTTTATAATTTTGCGAAAATCATTCTCATTATTGACTTGTATTTTTGTCTCGTTTATACTACCACGCTTGATAGCAGCTACGTAAAACGAATTTTCACCTATCACCGATATCAAACTCTTTATGAGCTCATTTGAGTTTTGCTCCCTAAGATATATCGGGGGAGGCTTGGACGATTTTATGACGTTTGGTGCTTCAGAGGATTCATCCTCCAGAATTGCAAATCGATTTTGAGAATTTATTTTATCAAAAGATGGTACTTTTGAGGCCGAAGCAACTGCTGCAGAGGTAGGGCTGCGACCCCGTTTAAGCACTGTTATGTACCTGTCCATACCAACTTGTACTTGAGGCTTTTGACCACTTTTTACTTGTGGAGCTGAGTTTTCCATCATGCCTGATTTAGGGGTAATATTTTCATCACTTATTAAAATCGTTTTTGCCGCTGAGGCACCGCTTGCAGGTTTTATATTTTTTATTGTATTAATATCAACCGTATTATTAGACACCGAAGGTGATACTGAGTTTTCTATTATGCCTGATTGGGGGTTAATATTTACATCACTTATTAAAATTGTTTTTGCTGTTGAGGCAACGCTAGCAGGTTTTGTATTTGTTATTGTATCAACCGTGTTATTAAATACAGACGGCGAGAGGGATCGCGTACGAGTAATAGGTTTAGCCGTTAGGTATTTGCTATCATCGATTCTTTTTTTTATTTCTGTATTTTTTTCGCTAACACTCACTGTGATATATGCATTTCTACTGTTTGCACTCATAAGAGTTTTTTTTTCTTTTACTGTTTACAGTTGTGCTCACATCTCTCCCACAGTACATAAAAATATAAATGCATTTACAATAAATATACAATTTAAAATACAAAAAATTTCAATTTAAATAAGTTATATGTGCAGCATATAACTTATTTTTCATAGTCTGAACAAACCGTTCAGCTTGCCCGTTTGTCGCAGGGTGCTAGGGTGCTCATAATGTATGGACGATTCCGTTGATCCGTAAAAATTCCCCGAATTCTTTTGATTTAAATTGGGTGCCGTGGTCACTCACTAGAATTCTGGTGTGCCAAAAGTGCTACAAATATTTTTGCAGACGCACCTCAGGCCATTTGCTAAAAGCGTCAACTAATACAAAGAAAAAATTCCCCATCAATGGGCATGCATAGTCCACATGGACGCGTTCGAATACATTCCGTGCTGGAGTCCAACAATGTACTGGTTCATGTTTAGATTCAGGGCGCATATACTGGCATGCTCTACAATTTGCAACTACTTCCTCAATTTCTTCATCCAACCCATATGCACAATTTTTGAGATTCCAAAATTTCCCGTGTGCAATTCGTTCAAAACTTTATTTCTCAATAATTTTGGAATATACACCCGTATTCCTCTTAACAAACACCCTTGTTGCAACGAAAACTCCGACTGATCAATACCAAAGCGATCATTTTCATTACATGTGCGACCGAACTGAAGTGCTTCCAACAGATTTTTTATTTCACCCTCCTTCCTTGTAGCGGCGCTAAGCTCCCTTATTTTGATCGGTAAATTTTTTGCTATCAATTCTATTTCTAAAAGGTCCACTTCACTCATTGATGTTTTTGATGTTGTTGTTGCCAAACGTGAGAGGGCGTCCGCATTGGCATTTTCTTTTGAATTGCGAAAACGTATGTCATAGTTGAATGATTATAGGTAAATTGCATAATGTTGCATACGTGTAGCTGATAAGACCGACAAACATTTCTGAGGCGAAAATATTTGTGAGATTGCCTTGTTACCGGTGACTAACGTGAATTTTCGACCAAACAAATACTGATAAAACTTTTTACTCCGAACACAATGGCATAAGCTTCCCGGTCGACCTGACTATACCTACGTTGTACTTTGTTCAGCAATTTGGATTCAAAATGAATCGGCTTCTCGATAGTATCGGGATAAACGTGGCTTAATACTGCCCCGACACCCGTGGGACTTGCGTCTACCGTTAATATCAGCGGTAACTTCGGATCGTAATGAGTAAGTACTGTCTCCGATTGCATTTGGCTCTTTATCTCATTGAACGCTAACTCGCATTTGGAATCGAAATCAAATTTAACTTCTTTTTGAAGTTATCTGTTAAGAGGTTCTACTATTGTACTAAGATTTATGATAAAACGGCAGTAATAATTAATTAACCCCAGAAACGTACGAACGTCATCCTTATTTTCCGGCTTTTTCATATTTGCTATGGCTTCCATTTTTTATGTCATTTTTCTGCTCCCATTTTTATCGATTATGTACCCACAGTACTCAATACAATCACGTAGAAATTCAGATTTTGATAAATTTACCCGCATGTCGTAAGACCTCCTCTAGCCTTTTCAAATGCAATTCTTCATTGCTGGATGTGATTTTGATATCTTCGAAAAAAACTTTAACCCCAGGAATATCGTGTAAAAGCTGCTCCATAAAACATTGCCATTTTGCAGGCTCGGAAGCTATGCCGAACATAAGCCGAGTAGGTTGATATAATCCCTTATGTGTACATAATGTCTGTAAGTTGCGGTCCTCAGGATGGACCTCTAACTGAAGATATGCTTTTGACAAGTCAATTTTGGAAAAGAGAGTTCCTCCCGCCATCGTGTTAAATAGCTCGTCAATAGTAGGAAGGGGGTGTTCATCTACTATCAATGCTGGATTAATTGTTAGCTTGTAGTCACCACATAAACGGGCCTTTTTATCCTTTTTGGGCACTTCTACTACAGGCGTGGCCCATTCACTCTTCTCCACCTAACTAATAACCCTTCCTTTACCTGATCGTCAATTTCCCCCTCAGCGGCCTTCAGAAGATGAAATGCCACTCTCCTTGCCTTTAAGCATTTGGGAATGGAGTTTTGTTCCACATACAAGCGTGCCTGATAACCTGACCCAGCAATGGCTTACGATTTCAACGCACGATGTATATTTTTGCTTTGCAGTTAGTGATGTCTTTAACAACAACTCTGAAGAAACCACCCAATCTAAAGGGGTTTGACAATAACTATATAACTCCAGATCAGATTTATGTACTTTAAATTTGGCCGAAAAATATTTCTTAGCATCTTCAAGACTCATAATTGTAACAGGTGACCCCGTATCGATCTCAAATTTAATACTTTTATCATTTACGTTCGCATTATAAAATATCTTCTGGCGTAATTTAGATTTGGTGTTATCACTAATTTGTAAAACATCTTGTAACTCGTCTCCACTTATGCTAGCTGTTTCACTTTCATTATCCGAGATTTGGTTAAGCATCTTTTTGGCTTTAAAACACACTCTTCTTAAATGGCCTGTTTTCTTACAATAACTACAAACCGTATTTAAGTGAATACACTTGTGTGCAATGTGATCACTGCTACCACAACGTAAACAATTTTTTTTAGAATTATTTTCAGACGTTTGTGTGTGTGTTTTTTTCCCATTTCTTTGTTTTACCACTTTTCATTTCATTTACTTTATCTACATTTTCTTTAACCACACTCTTGCTATTTATTTCTTCAAATCCCCTTTCTGCTGTTTCGTAAGCAGACGCCAAATTAATTGCCTCTTCCAAATTTAACTTTTCTTTCCCCAGTAATCTGCTTTGCAGTTTTTGATTGGAAACTCCATATACCAATTGGTTCCTGAGGGCTTTGTCCAAATATATACCAAAATCACTGCCATCAGCTAGATGTCGTAATTCCACCAAATATTATACTACTGATTCACCCGAGTTTTGTTTTCTGGAATGAAATCTGAAATTTAAAAGAATCTCGTTTGGTTATGGATTGTAGCGTGTTTCCAAAATTTTAATGATTTCTGCATATTCCAGTTGTCCAGGAGTTTTGGGCAAGGCCTTATCACATAACTTGTCATACGTTGATGTCCCCATATAATGTAAAAGGAATTGCTTCTTTTTACCTCCGTCCGCCTTAAAAATATCTAAAGCCGTCTCGAACCTCTTTACCCATCGACTCCATTTAGTCACTTTTTCATCGAATGGATCGATGCTGAAAAAACTTTGTAGCCATTCCTTCCGCCTCGTATTAAATTTCCGCACACTTGGTTTATTCTTTTTAGTTTTACCCCTTCGTCGCCAAATTATTATAAATGAAACAACCGTTCTTATTGGATGTGTTGACGAGAGTGACAAAACACGTTTTTATTATTGTATATATATATGACATTCAACATGAGAAAAAAAAGTTATATAAATAAATAAATATATATATATATATAAATAAATATATATATATATATAAATAAATATATGTATGTATATATAACTTTTTTTCTCATGTTGAATGTCATATACATATATATACAATTAGTCAATTCACAAGGTATCCTAACATGTCATATTGTCAAAATGTCCTAATATTTCACAATGGTTTAAAAATATTGTTGTACGGCTCAGCCGCTCAGCGCTGGACTTTTCTGATTAATTACGACAGCACAATAAACACAGCAAGCAACGTTCTATTTATTTAAGACACTTTTTGTTAACACACCAACAACAATTAGTCAATTCACAAGGTATCCTAACATGTCATATTGTCAAAATGTCCTAATATTTCACAATGGTTTAAAAATATTGTTGTACGGCTCAGCCGCTCAGCGCTGGACTTTTCTGATTAATTACGACAGCACAATAAACACAGCAAGCAACGTTCTATTTATTTAAGACACTTTTTGTTAACAAACCAACAACAATATTTTTAAACCATTGTGAAATATTAGGACATTTTGACAATATGACATGTTAGGATACCTTGTGAATTGACTAATTGTTGTTGGTTTGTTAACAAAAAGTGTCTTAAATAAATAGAACGTTGCTTGCTGTGTTTATTGTGCTACCTTGTGAATTGACTAAATAATAAAAACGTGTTTTGTCACTCTCGCCAACACATCCAATAAGAACGGTTGTTTAATTTATAATAATTTGGCGACGAAAGGGTAAAAATAAAAAGAATGTAGTATTTGCTGAAGCAATTTTCAAATTAAATGTGTTCAAACTCAATTTACTCGAAACTATCGGAATCCACATACGACAATTAAATTGTCAGCCGACGATATGTAGATATATTTTTCAATAAAAAAACAGCAACAACATTTACAAAAAGAATGGCAGACACAAACTTAAGGTGACAGTTCCGTACACGACTTGTCAACTTTTCAGGTCATATGTAATTGTGAATGTCTGTCAAAATTGCTGTATAACAGAAGGTTTATAATACTTGGTCACACACGTACATGGAATTTGCTTCTGACATTGTATCTGTTTTTTTTTTTCGCATAGTTATTGCAGAAACCAAAGTAGTTCTCCGTTTCAAAATAGCGTATTGCCGCCACAAAAAATTTTAATTGCGCGTTAATTCTTTAAATTCGAAGAAAACAATTAAGGATATTAGAATGAAACTTTTTTTTATATATGAGCATAATTTCTATTCGATTAACTTCAGTCGGCTAATGATTACGTCTATAGTGCACCACCGCTGCCGGTTTCTTCCCGGCAGAGATTTCTGACACAGCTGATGTCAGATGGTTTGTAAGAAGAAAATAGAGCACGCTCTAATTGAAATTTTGTAAGATGACTTTGCGTCTGACTTTTACAGATGCAATGTTTTAAAGGAATACAACTTAATTATATTAAAAAAAGTAATTTGACGCCTTAAGGTAGAAATTACCATTTACTTGGATTATAAAACTTGGACTTGGGAAGATCTATGATTCCGGAACATAGGTATTTTTTATAAAAAAAAACTTATATTTTGGTAATAAATTGTTTGTATCTGAACCGATTTTTCTGAGTTTTTCAGCAAATATTTTCGACTAAAGGTTTCCGATCTTTTGATAGAAATAAAACGTATCCAAAGGCCATATAACAGATCTAAAATTTTAGTTTTCATAAAAATTTTGATACTTTGTAGCCTACTTTTGGAGTATTTTGCTAATAAATTAACCTTTTTTTAACCGATATGGCAGATTTATATACCTACATATTTAGGAAGAAATGTACCATTTACTTAATTTATAAAACTTGGAATCGGGAAGATCTATGGTTCCTGAAAATGGCTAGGTTAAAAAAATAAAATTTTATATTGGGCATAACTCTTCCATTTCTGAAAAAAAAATTCCGACTTTTAGAGATATATATTCGTTATTTTGATATATAAAAAGTGTCCATAGGTCATACTAGAGCCCTAAAACTTCCAATTGTGATGATTTATTGACCATTTTTTAAGGTATCACGCCTACTTTTCCAATCCCGCCCATATTTTGTGGGATGCTGTGTATTGATAACCGGTATGTTTGTACCTAGTTTGGGAAATTTAGCTCGTTTCATTCTCCAGATATACAGAAATGTATAATGTTTTTGTATGGGAAGTGCCTATGTTTTTAGAGTTGTTGTATTCATAACCAAGATGTTTCTACCAAATTTAAAAGAGCTGGCTTTTGCCGTTCTCAAGATTTACAAAAAAAAAAAGAAATTAAAAAAACAACATGGGGAAAGATTAGAGGTAGTCGTGGTTTCTTGCTCATATCTCAGCCATTTATGCATTTATGGACCGATCTGGCCGAATTTCAATAGCAAAATTGTGAGCATATTAGACATACAATAACAGCTGGCGTGATCGGACGTGTTTTTTTATTTGTGCTCTGCTAAAGTTAATATTTATACTTTTTGCGTGTCTTGCTAAAACCTATACTTATATTAAAAGACAAACAAAGCACTAAACTACCAAATTATTTTATTAATTATACAAATAAAATCGAAATCATGATCACAAAGTAAAATATAAAATAATAAAATAAAATAATAAACAATATCAAATAAAAAGTTTTAATTGTTCAATGTATAAACTTAGAAGCCAAAACAAAAATAAAGAAATCAACAAACTCCAACAACAACGTAAAAAACCTGTTTTAAATACCATGTATAAACCTAAATCCAAAAAAAACATTTTAAGAGAGGATAGTCAAACATCTCTTACTGAAAATACACCAAAAATGCGTAGTTGTGTTGACCGTGAATCTTTTTTACCGAACATAAACACAAATTCTCCAATGAGATTTATCCAAGTAATGGACAAACGCTTTGAAAAACTCAGTGAGCAATTACAAACAACTATACAATCAACAATACAAACAATGTTCTTAGAATATGAAGAACGTTTTTTTAAAGAGATTGATAAACGTCTTAGTGTTACAATGACTGAACTAAATAACTTGTCTGAAAGAGTACATACTCTTGAATCGATAGTGCATGAAATGAAAAGTACATCTTCGACCAAAGAAATAGCACAAAATAGTGAAAATAACATTATACAAAATGATATTCTATATTTAAAAAAATTTATAAAAAAACAGGAAAATTCATTGGTTTCAAATGACTTGCGTATAAATGGCATTCCACAAAATAACAATGAAAATCTTTTTACCGTATATAATAAAATATGCAATATTATTAATGTTGAACCACCCAATGTAAAAGAAATTTATCGTGTACAAATAAATAAAAATAATAATTTCATTCATAAAAAGAGAGACATTGACAAAATATCAGATGCTGCTGTTATCATAAAAATGCACAGTCCTTATGATAGAAATTTTATCCTAAAATGTATCAAAAGTTATGTTAGAGGTAAGAAAGATCCTCTCAGGCTAAATGAAATTGGATATAACAGTTCCACACCATTTTACGTTAATGAAAATCTCACTCCCGAGAATCATAAAATTTTTGTTAAGGCAAATAGACTAAAAAAGGATAATATGTTGTCTGCAGCGTTTACTTACCGTGGTGTTGTTTATGTGAAAACGTATGAAAGTGACGAACCTATTAGAATTGATGAAATCCAGTCATTAGATAAATTTTTTCGACCTCGTGATAATGAATACAACTCTTCATAGTAACTCTATTTCAAAATTATCAAACTTTGCTTTTGTTTTCAAAAATTATATATTTATTGTTATTCCAAAAACTAATGTAATTATCCTTGTATTTACGAATGTTAATCAAATAACTCAAATAACTAGAAACAAAATGTTTGCTTGCATTGTTAAAAGTGTTATATATACTAATGATTTCGAGTTCTAGAAATATGAGGGCTGGCTCCCAAAATAGTTTAAGCACCATGATAAGAATTCTGTCCAAAAATGCCCCAGGGCTACAAATATGTCATATTAATGCACAAAGCCTGAACAATAAGATGGATGAATTTAAATTTATGTTTGAAAACACTGATATTGATGTTATTTGCATCTCAGAAACATGGTTTCAGCCGGTAATTCATAGTCAAATGTACAATTTGAGTGGTTATTTTTTACTACGCTCTGACAGGTCAACTAACGGCGGTGGTGTTGCCATGTATATAAAATCTAATATAATTGCCAAAGAAAAATACAAAAATGGCAGTGGTGACTTCATCGAATACATATTTGTTGAAATTTTAAATAAAAATGAAAAGCTTCTAATTGGCACGGTGTACAGACCTAATAGATCTATTTGCATGGACTTGTTTCTTGAACAACTTAGTTCCTTTACCCTTGGATATGATCATATTATACTCATTGGTGATTTTAATTCAAATATCTTAGAAGATAATACCTTGAAAAATGAAATGAATTCAATTGGGCTTGACTTAGTCAACAATGAAATGCCAACTCACTTCACATCTACTTCTAGTACCTTGCTTGATCTATGTTTTATAAACGACTACTCTCATTTACAACTATTTCAGCAGCTCTCTGCGCCTGTATTTTCCCGCCATGATTTATTGTTTCTGTCATATAACTTTAAGCTTGTAAATAACAATAAACCGCAAATATTGAAATACAGAAACTTCGAGAGTATAAACTATCAATCTCTTGTTCCTGAAATATGTAGCATTAATTGGGATCAAATTTACTTAATGCCGTCCGTTGATGAACAGCTGCAATTTTTACAAAACAAACTTTATTATCTTCAAGAAAAATATGTGCCTTTAAAAACAAAAGTCATTTGCTACAATAAACCTTGGTTTACACCAGAGATAAAATCACTTATTAAAGAAAGAAACCATGCATACGCGAGATGGAAACGGTTTAAAATACCAGAGTTTTATGTTACTTTTAAATCTGCAAGGGCTGCTGTAAATTTACAAATAAGGATGAAGAAAATACAGTTTTACCAACAAAAATTTAAAACACTTGTTGATTCACGTAAAAAGTGGGTTGAAATTCGGAAAATGGGCCTTGTTTCTCAGGACAATAGTGATGATCATCCAATTGACGTAAACCAGCTTAACCAGCAATTTGCCAATATACCAATGCCACAAATCGACTCTGATTTTTATGATGGTGTTAACAATAATGAAATTGTTGAGTTTAATTTTATACATTTTACACAAGAAGAAGTACTTAAATCATTTCTAAGTATTAAATCAAATGCCACCGGTTTTGACTACCTACTTCCAAAGTTTATTAAGCTGACTCTACCTTACACCTTATGTCATTTCACCCATTTGTTCAACACCATAATAACAACCTCAAAATTTCCAACTATGTGGAAGCATGCTAAAATAATACCAGTAAAAAAAACTGATAAAACATACCGCCCAATTGCAATATTGTCTTTTCTTTCAAAAGTGTTGGAGAAATTAGTACATGCACAAATAAGTTGTTATTTTAATGAGCACTCTTTGTTAAATGAACGTCAATCTGGGTTTAGGCCAAAACATAGCTGTTTGACTTCTCTTATTGATGTTTCTGAGGAAATAAGATGCCAAATTGATAAACCTAAAATAATATCGTTCCTTATTTTACTTGATCATTCTAAGGCTTTTGACACCGTTGACCACTCTTTATTATGCCTAAAGTTGAAAAGAATGTACAATTTTTCTGAAACTGCGTTAAAGCTTTTATCATCATACTTATGTAATAGAAGTCAAAGTGTTTGTTCCGGTGAAAATATATCCACAAGCTGCTTGATGCCAAGAGGTGTACCACAGGGCTCTATACTTGGACCTCTTTTATACTCCATTTACGCCAATGATCTCCCGTTGCAGGTTGCACATTGTAAAATACAAATGTACGCTGATGATGTCCAATTGTATACAAGTTGCAGCAAATCAGATGTGTCTAACTCTGTTGAGCTAATAAACCAAGATTTACAAAGAATATTTTTATGGGCATCTGCAAATGGTTTAAGCCTTAATCCAAGAAAATCAGTGTGCTTAGTAATTGGATCACCAAGGACTAATATTCTGACTATTCCACCACTACATTTGAATAATGCGCCGATTAATGTTGTAGAAAATGCAAAAAACCTTGGGGTTATATTTAACAGTGAGCTAAGCTGGTCAGATCACATCAGAGCAAACTGCCGGAAAACATTTTATATATTGCGAAATCTATGGATATCGCAGTATTTTACGCCATTACACATCCGAATGCTGCTTGCAAAAACTTATCTGCTACCAACCCTCTTATATGGCTGTGAGTTATTTGCAAGTTGTGATGCTGAAAGTAGGCGAAAACTGAATGTGACATATAATAATGTTGCTAGATATGTATTTGGCGTGAAAAGGAACAATAGCATCTCACAATTTGCTAAGCAAATATATAATGTTACCCTAGATAATTTATTAAAATGCCGCACACTTATCTTCTTGCACAAAATTATCTATGACAGACAACCAAATTATCTATTCAGAAGATTGATTTTTTCTAGATCCAACAGAGGTCAAAAGATCAACAATATAAAATTTACAAGAGCTATCTCATCGCAGCAATTTTTCATAAATTCTATTCGCTTATGGAGCCAACTTCCCTCTTATATTCAAATTATACGCAATGCAAGTCATTTTAAAACTGCCATATTTGAACAATTTCGTGACTAATAAATAATATTGTAATGTTAAATGTATGCATGTAATATTTATGATTATTATTTTTATTGTATTTTTATTGTATTATTCCTTATGCCAATTTTTCTACCCAATACTTTAATATAAGATATTTTCTTGTTGTATTGTATTAACTGATAAGAAAATAAATAAATAAAAAAAAAAATAAAATAAATAAATAAAATAAATATATACCAATCAAGTTCACATAATTTTAGGGGGGTGCGATTTTTCGCAGAGGTGGAAAGTTCTGATTTGCCACTCACTTGGGAGTGGCCAGGACGATTCCTTTGTTGAACTGTCCAAGCAGCTAACTACTTCCGGTCTTAGACCAAGTACCCCCCGGGCAATGGCTTTGTAGCATCCGCTTTAAGGCTAGCCAGAGTTAAAAGGCGCCACAACCATGTATCCTGAATGGTCGAAAGGACGTCTCAGGAAAGTAGGCGATAACCGCTGAAACATGGTTGCATCGTGGGATTGGACACGTAGATAGCAGCCCTATCACCAATCTAGGGGACGAGGGTTAGCAGCCCACATTCCCGAATCACAAATTGCTAACGAATCGCAAAGGCGCCCTATGCTCCAATGGGAGTTAGAGGAACACATATATATATATATAAGTTCACATCATAGGTATATACTTCTAAGATCAATATTGTAGAAATTACAAACGGATTGACAAAGTTATATATACCCGTTTACCGTCGGTGAAGGGTATAAAAAATGATTAATCTTGGGATTTTAGTATTTTGTTCATTACTGGGCCATTTTTAACCGATTTGACGGATTTATATATTGACGTCTTAAGGAAGAAATTTACCATTTACTTGGATTATAAAACTTAGACTTGGGAAAGTCTATGGTTCCCGAAAATGGGTGTGTTAAAAACAATTATCAGGGGTGTTCTGGATATCGAAAACGGAAAACGCTAAAGTTTTAAAGTTCTTTTTAATACGCTCTTAATCCAATTTTTCATAATTTTCGTATAGAATTCTGTTTAATAGAGAAATATTTGTATTGTATTGTATTTGTTTTTCTTTTACTACAAAAATCTTATTAAAAAACGATTTTCAAATCCTCGCGTTTTGCGTTCTCGATTTTAAGAATACCCCTGTATATATCTTTATAGGGTGTAAGATCCATATTGTAGAAATTACTCACGGAATGACAAAGTTATATATACCCTTTTACCTTCGGTGAAGGGTATACAAAAAACGAATGTCTTAAAACGGCATTTAAATACAATAAATTAATTAATGAATGCATTTGTGCAGGGTTTAGTATATACATACATGTTTATATCGAACCATTGTGAAGGGTATACATATAGCTGAATACCACATTTTATTTGTTTTATTTACTTTTTTGATATTTTAGTTAAAAATAATTTCTTTTGTAGCTGAATCATACCAAACGGGAGGATGCATATATACATATCCATATGCATATTTTGAAACATTGATTACAGAATTTGGAAAAATTATTGCAAATCGCGATATATTTAACTTTTAACAATATATTTAACGCCATTTGTATATCTTTAGTTTTATACAATTGTAATTATATATTAAAACATAAAAATATGAATATATATGAATGTACAATCTTACACATTGTCATGCATGTTCATTTGTTAAAATTATGGGAGCCCCATACCTTTTTTCTTCGTATTTTTCTGCTATAAACTACATTTGTAATTATTTCAATCAGCGGCGGACATAGAAACCTTTCTTTTACACGCACTTATTAGTATTTTGGAACAAAATATAGAATCAATCCTTCATATACTCAAAATTTTTCGTTTTCTTTTAATACCGATAAAACAAAAGCAGAACACAATAATTTATTTTCGTGATGACAACATTCGGATGGTACATTTTCGATAACAATTAAGTATGGTGATTGGCAACGCAAGGAGTTTTGCGTGTGTCTACAGAAGACAAAAAAATTTGCTAATAAACATTGTTCACACGAAGATAGACATCTAAATTTGTCCTCACACGATTCATTGTTTCGTTTAGACATTTATTTATTTTTATTTTTTTTTGACAATTTATATTTGGTTTCTGTTTTTTCTTGTTAGTGTGATTTGGTTTAAAATGGATTAAAAGTAAGTATATATTAATAATATAAAATTTATATTTATATTAGTAATTTTTCATTATTGTTATCTTTTTTCACATGAATTTTTATTTTGTTTTTAATTTGCTTTGATATTCTCTGAAAGCTAGTTCAGACATTTGTTATAAAAATTGGAGATAACAGTAAATTTTTCATGTTTCGCCATACGTTTCAAATTAAGCAAGATGGTTCGCTTTTAAAATTGTGTACGGCAAAACATGTTGTTTCAATCATGATTGGGGCGCGGACCATGAATGGGATCGCGGAATAAGAATTATTCTGTTCGTGTGAACATAGAATTATATCTCATTTATGCTACATTCACACGGTGAAATTAAACACATGTCTCATAATAATATAACGATAGAGAAAGTGTGCAAACGATTTTTTTACCCTTTATCGGAGTTAAAAGGGCATATATTTTGCAATTCCGTTTGTAAGTAGACATATATATTCTTGGTCCTTATGTGTTTAATGGCGACTCATTTAAATCACAGCAACCTGTAAAATACTGACGGTCCTTAAATTGTTATTTACTTTTTACTTAAGCTGGGATCACATGATTGCCGCATTGCACCAATTTTCACACTTTTTAATACCCCAATCGTGTGACTGGACAATCAAATGGCTCGTGTACCAATCGAGGGCAATATTGTGCTTACTTTTACCAATAAAATGCAGCCCTAGTATGCAACCCCTCGATATGCAACCGCGCGTCAATAAAAATAAAAAAATGTACATATATATTGTTCTTATGCGGCAATTAAACTAGTGTTTAAAATTCAGTCGCCAGTTTATATTTTTACACATGCAACTATACTGAAAATAGTTCGAACCATCAATTTTCATCCCCATTCATATTTAAAACAGTTGAGCTGTGTGCTCACAGTTACTGAAAAAATAGTAACACAATTCATATATTTTCAGCAGTCAAAAGAATTAGCAGCAGACTCCCTCCATTTAAAAGACAAAGACTGCTGAACTTGCGACTGAAAACCAGGGGGGCTACTCTCTATTGCGATGCGAAAGAAAATGGTCGCAAATCTAGTGATTGGTACTCTTTAATGCGTTTCCGCAATTGTCTTTCGCATCTTTTTAGTTTTTTCTTTTCGCAAACCATCACTATTTATTTTATTTAAGTTTTCCAATTTAAAATATTTTTACATATTTTGGCATTTCATTGATGTCAATCTGCGCAATCTTTAATTTTTATTACCAATATTGCTTCATTTTAAAAAAATTTGCGAAAGTGATAGAGAGTACCAAGTTGACATTTAGCTTTCGCATCGAAATCAGTTTCGCATCGCAATAGAGAGTAGCCCCCCAGAAGCTGCTGTGTTTACAATTAACGTAAACTCTTTTTTTTTAGTTTACTAAACAACGTAGCTAGAAACTGGCAGTTCGACTATACAGTAACGTAAACACAAACTGGTTGGTTAAATGAATTGAGTACTGATGTATGTGTGTATATAGTTTTACGTTTTTTTTATGCATGTTTGTTTTTGACTATTTATGATAAAAGTCAATTGAACAAAAGGCATCTTGTCTGTTATTGTTTTAAGTTCAAAGTTTTTTTTGCGCTGATTTTTTGTTTGTTTTATTTCATTAATTATTCGAAATCAATATTAGTGTTATTTTTGATTAAACAGTGTACTATTATTGGGTTATTATAAATAAAAAAATTTAAATGAGTGGATCAGTCCGTGATCGTTTCTTTTTCCATAATCCGGACGAAATTGAGCAACTTTTGCTTTGCGACACCTTTGACAATAAGGAAGAAGCTGCTACATATATGGATGAAGAGGACATCGGTTTTCTAGAAAATTAAGGAAATCCAAGAGGATGAGCTAATAGGAGTTGTTATTGAAGGAACTTATCCCATAGTATCTCCTGTAATCAAAAAGGCTCGCGTTGGTCGTAAAGCGGTATCAGAAAAGCCAGCACTTTTTATACCACTAGAGAAGACATTCGGTTCAGAGAGAAGCTAGCATAGAAAAACACCGTTTTCACCGGATTTAAGGAGAATTGCAGATATGAACATTCGCAAGTTCTAAAACCCATTGCAAATGCAAATGTGGAAATGCCGCAAGCGTATGATGGGTTCAATGCTGTGTGCAATTTTCAAGGTAAGTTTTTATAATTGCAAGCTTTTATATTGCAATAGTAGATACTTATTTTCTATACTTTTTTGGTTTCAGAAATGTGCATAATGATAGTGGAGCAGTCCAACTTTTATGCCATACGTTTTCACTCTGACCCTGGAAGAGTTCAAGGCTTATATGGGTCTAATCGTACGTATGAGCCTAGTAAAACTATTTGGATGTATTGGTCTACAGATCCAACATTTCATCAAGCTCAAATCGCAGATATCATGACACGGCCTCGATTTGAGACAAGAGTGACCTCGATTGATTTTCGGGCAGCTTTAGTAAAGGATTTAATTAATGACTTCTGTTCAGGTTAGGTTAGGTTAGAAAGGCTGGTGTGAAGCAAACTTCACACCCTCACCCAGAGACCAATATGGTCCATTGTGATGCCTTTAATTAGTGAAACAAAGGAAGAGAAAGATGTCTAGTGTGACAGAGTAGTAGAAGTAAATGGTGAAAGCACAGGAAAGGAAGATAGTGGAAGATAAGAAATCGGACAGAACAAGCAAAACACAACCCTACCAAACAGGAAAAACTGCCCTACATGTTTCCCAGCCTCCTGCCGCGCAGCCAGGTCATTCCCATTACGAATCCCATCAGATTCTCATGCCCGCAACCCGAGACATCTCCTAATTCGTGCAGGAATCTGCTACCTAGCCACCTCAGCCTGCTGTTCTGTAGCCTGGGACAGTGGCACAGAAAGTGCTCAACTGTCTCCAGCTCCTCTGGGTCCTCACACAGCCTACATATATCCGATAAGCCAGACCCCATTCTCACCGCCATTCTGCCTATCATACAGTGGCCCGTGATAATACCTATCATGGTCCTGACGCAGGCCCTACTCTTACCCAGCAGCGCGTCCGAATTTGACCTACTAAGCATCGGCCACAGAGTGCGCGATACTCGGCAGTCCGTTCGGCCCCGCCAAGCCCGATTAGTCCTGTTCAGAATCCATTCCCTAATTCTCCCAAAGTAGAAGCCCATTGGAGGCCTGACCACTTGCAAACTGTCAGGATCTTCCATTTCCGAGCCCAGTCTTGCCAACTCATCAGCTATCTCATTGCCGGTGATGTTGCAGTGACCTGGTACCCAGCAGAGCCTCACAACATAATTCCCTAAGATTACTCCTAGAGCCCTCCTGCAATCGTCCACTAGCCTGGAGTTCACATAACAGCCCATTAAGGCCCTAAGAGCCGCCTGGCTGTCCACATATATGGTGACCTCCGAGCCCTTGGCAATGTTAGCTCCTACCAATTCTACGGCTCTGAGAACCCCCAGAACCTCCGCCTGAAATACACTGCAGTCGTCGGGATGTCTATATGACCTTCTGATGTCCAGATCCTCAATGTAGACCCCCGCACCCGTGCCCTTCATCTTCGAGCCATCAGTGAAAATAGCAAATCCCCTATACAATCTGCCCTGCCCTGACCAGCTCTCCCTAGAAGGCAATATCACCTCTGGCAAACGCCCAAAATCGACCCTAGTGACCAAATAATCCGTAGAGCCGGGCGAGCCTAGGTGATAGCCACTAGTACCAATTTCACTCAAGATCCGCGAGTGACCCTCCGTGAAATTTCCTAACAGTCCTAGCTCCCTCAGCCTAAGAATGCTCCTTGCTGCCATTTCCCACACATACTGCTCTATAGGCAGAAGATGAAGAATAACATCCAGAGCCGCCTGAGGCGTACTTCTCAAGGCACCTGTCATGCCGATCGAAGCACACCTCTGAGCCTTAGACAGAATATCCCTTCGACTAGCTAGTTTCAATGCCTCCCACCAAACACAGCATCCATACGTAAGAATGGGTCTAACCACCGAAGTGTACAGCCATCCCACAACTGACGGCCGGAGTCCCCAACTCCTACCTATCGACGATCTGCAAGCATAGAAAGCATTGAGACCCCTCTTTAGCCTCTCCTGAGTATTCCTCTTCCAGGACAGCTTACTGTCCAGAAAAACTCCTAGATACTTAGCACTATCAGATAGCCTAAGCTCTACTCCCCCTAGTACCGGCAGCCTAAAATTCTCCACCTTGTACCTCCTAGTGAAAAGAACTAATTCTGTCTTCTCCGGATTAACTCCCAAGCCCTTATCAGTCGCCCATGCTGCCAGTTCGCCCAGCGCCCCTTGCATGACATCGCTAATTGTCGGCAGAAACTTGCCCGATACCAATATAACTACATCATCCGCGTAGGCGACGACCTTCTGACCTATACTGTCAAAACGTCCCAGAACGACATTGACAACCAAGAGCCACAATAAGGGAGAGAGAACTCCCCCTTGTGGGGTCCCCCTAGTCACGAGTTTCCTTAAGCGCTCGTTTCCCCAGTCCGAGTGAATAACTCTACTGCTAAGCATCAGAGTTATCCATTCGACCAAGAATAACGAAACCCCTAAATCACTCAGTGCCTGCCTTATAGCCTCTATTTTCACATTATTAAAGGCCCCCTCTATATCCAGGAATGCCGCCAAGGTGTATTCCTTGTCTCGCAATCCCCGTTCTATATAACCCACCACATCATGAAGCGCACTCTCAACAGACCTACCCTTAAGATAGGCATGCTGAGCGCCGCTGATGATGCCGGCGTCAATCTTCGTCCTCAGATGCAGATCAATCAGTCTTTCTAATGTCTTCACAAGAAAAGACGATAGGCTGATAGGTCTAAAATCCTTGGGCTTAGAGTGACCGGTTCTACCTGCCTTAGGTATGAAAATAACCCTGACCTCTCTCCACCCTCTAGGAATGTAGCCATTAAGCAGACATACCCTAAATAGTTCCACCAGCAATAGGAGTGATGATCCCTGGATATTCTGTAGCATAGCCGGAAATATACCATCTGGTCCTGCCGATTTGTAAGACCCAAAAGTATTAACCGCCCATGTAACCTTATCCAAGGTGATGATATCCCCCACCGCCTCCCTTATCTCACCTCCCGAGCCCGATCCAGAAAAGGGGTTACCACACCCCACCTGTTCCCCCGTCCCAGGATCCACACAACCCGGGAAGTGAGTCTCCATAAGCAAACAGAGAGATTCTGAGCTAGATTCCGTCCATGAGTCGTCCGGTCTCTGAATAAATCCCGGGACCACAGGGTCCTTGGATAAAATCCTTCTGAACCTGGACATCTCATTTACAGATTCCACTGACTCGCTAAATTTGATCCACGAGTCCCTTTTAGCCCTTCTAATATCTCCCTTATACCTATTATAACTTATCCTAAAGTTACTCCAGTCCTCATCCCTACGCGTATGCTTCGCTCTATTGAATAACCTTCTGACAGTGGTCCTTTGAGTCCTCAACTCACCTGTCCACCATCTCGGTTGCGAGCGCCTACCCGGAAAATTCAGCGGACAAGATCGCTCATAGCTACTGGTCAACACCTCCGTAAAGGTACCCACCAGGTGCTCCACACCGGCCGAAGTCGACCCCCAATCGTGTGTAACTTTAAGGTTACTATTCACCAATCCCGAAAAGGAATCCCAGTTCGTCCTCCTTGGATTCCTATAAGGACGCCTTTTTGACTTTTCGAATTTTAGATTAAAGGATATACGATCATGGTCAGAGAAGGAAAATTCCAAAGCCACCCTCCAATCATCTACTAAGTCTCTATAGTTCGTCAATGTTACATCTATTACTGCCTCCCTATCTCTAGTTCTGAATGTTGGCGTATTCCCCCTATTACAGATGTAAAGATTGCTAGCAATAATAAAATCAAACATAGACTCACCCCTTTTGTTGATGTCGGTACTTCCCCATTGGGTATGGTGTGCATTAGCGTCACAACCTAGTACCAGTCTCGAGCCGCTTCTGCTCGAGTGCTCCACCAACTCACGTACTTTCACACCAGGTGGATCGGTAGCCTCATATGGTAAGTATACCGATGCTAGTGCTAGGACCGTTTTGTCCATAGCTTCACCTGTAACAACCGTGAGGTCTCCATTGCTGAAAGAATGAGACAACATAAATTTGAGCTCATTTCTTGCCATTATACAAGTTCGAACCTTCTCACCCGTGTGGGGTACGAACAGTGTATATCCCGTGGCCTTTAATCCAACAACCCGGTTGTTGTTGATCCAGGGCTCTTGGATTAAGGCCACGTCCACGTTGTTATCGATGAGGTGGGTTACTAATTCGGTTGAGGCTGCTTCACAGTGATGCAGGTTTATCTGCACCACATTCAGCCTCTTAGGGTCCATCATTTTTGTGAAACCTAAAACTGATAGACCCCAACCCAAATATCGCAACCCCACTCATCAACTTCAACTTCCTGAGAGACTCTTGGTCTACTGTGGGTAATTCGTCCCCAGGCCTAGCTCCCTCAACCGTAACCAATCTGTCACCATTAAGAGGGCTGGGTGGTGAACTTTTACCCTCCTTCCTTCTACCTTCCTTGTAAGAGGATACGCCAGCAGAATCTGGTGAGGATCCTTTGTCTTTACTGACAACTTTTGATTCCTCAGCAGCCTCTGCTGTATACCCCGCAGGATAGGGAAGCCCTAGGATGACATCGAAAGAACCGTGGATTCTTTCGAATCCAGCAGTGTTCTTCCGGTGCATCCTCAGCAAATGCCTATCCCGCCCATCGTGCAGTGAAGAGTCTTTCTTAGCTATCTTTCCTAGAAAGGCTAAAGAGACTCTCCAACCACTCTTGGCTTTTTCGAGATTTGATCGGCTCTCCGATGTGACCTGTTCTGTCACATCCTGCCGAACAATGGATTTCGATGTACTCGCCAATTTGCTCACTGTCTCGAATGTGACCACAAAAGTCAATGGTTCAACCCTCTGATCCTGACCATGAGCCGAAATCATAGCTATTTCGTGCTCATCATCAGAGTCCAAGGTCAGATCACCGAGTCTTTCCGAGGCCCCAGAGCGTGTCAGTGAGTCCATTGTCGAGCCCATCCAGTTGGTCTCTGTCAGTTCTGTCACTAACTGACTTTCTTGCAGCAGAATATCCCTGTGAACCCCAAGCAGATCCGAGTCTGAATCTGACATCGGGCCTGTGGAGTTGTCAGTGATACTTTCTGCACCAACTTCTGTCACTATGTCCGTATTTTGTTTTATCTTGAAGTCGTCCAGTTTCCAATCCCACGAGTATGCACGTATACAAAGGACCATCTCGCGCAGTGACGGCTTGCACGGACTAGGCTAGAATTACAACTGACCTTTGCCATCAGCGTCAGAGGGAAGCTGTTCGCGACTAGTTTCTTTAACCACTAACTAGTCATCCAGATCCTCGGCACTGCTATCAACCACCTTGACCTTAAAAGTGGGGGAAGTGGGAATAAAAGGGGGGGGGGGGGGAAGGATTGTAGGTGAAGGGAATAGGATGAGGAATGGATAACCCTTGGTCATGCTGGCCTTAAAGCGTCTGCCTTTAAACTTGTTCCGACTCAGCTGTCCGGATTCAAGTTCCAAGACAGACACTACAGCCGACACTTAAGCCACCACATCGCGGCAAGATAGTTATCCAGGTGGTGGGACTTCTGTTCAAGATCGCGAAGATTCCCGGAAGCAACCAGAACTGGAAGTATCTCTCTAAAAAAACCGAAGTCTTTCCATAAAATGGAAAAACGTGAGAATTGGAAACGATCCGTTCGCTGTGCCAGCTATGGTAAATATAGCCACAGAAATGTTTTTTGTACTATATGCAATGTATTCCTTTGCTTTACATCATCACGTGACTGTTTTGGCGAATACCACGTATAGAACTTATCTTAAATTGTTAGTTATTTATAAATTACTTTTTAAATAGTTTAAATAAATAAAAAATGTATAAAACATTATACTTTTCAATTAAATTTTTTGGATAACAAATTCTCTTTCAGCCCACAGGCAACTATATTTGCCAAGCAAAATGAGGGGCAAGGAGAGGACCAAGCGGGCTTATTGTTTTTGACGTAACTATTATTGGGCCATATATTATGAAAATAAGAAAAAATAAATAATCGCGTCGGCAGAAAAAGTCCGGTCCTCAAAGGGTTAAGTTGAAAACACATTTTGTTGTTTAAATCAAATAAAAGAAAAGAGAAAAACGATTACTTATAAAATGAAATAATTTGTAACATTTGGAATGCCAATTACAATACATACTTTTTATTTACAAATATTAATTTTTGTTGTTTAAATTTTATGAAAAATTAAAACACTATTTTTTAACTTGATAATAATTCAGTGAAAATCTCAACCACTAAAACACATTAAAGATATTTTGATAATAAGATTTTCTATAGTAAAAAAGTATATATGTATGTATAAACATTTTTCCTGTTAGTTTAAAATATAAAATGTTTATACCTTCCACCACCACTAGTGGTGAATGAGGGTAAACTTAGTTTGTCATTCTGTGTGAAATTTTTTTATTACTCATCTCAGAACCCATTTAGTAATTCAAAGTCGAATTAGCCATGTCCGTCCGCCTGTCCATCCATCTGTCCGTCTGTTGAAAACACGCTCACTTTCGAAAATCTCAAAAGAAAACAGGAATGTTGGTGTCAAATTGCTTCTGACTATCAAAAGCAGTTTGGGATTGGCATTTAGTTAAATCGGTTCAGTAGGATGAGAGTTATGAGTCCAAATGTGGAACCACCTCCCATAAAAACTTATAGGTTTGTTACAAAAAATAGCATTAATACATAGATTAATATGAGATTTGGAACACATTCGTGTTATATGACTAGACTTTCTTCTTTCGTAGAGAAATATAGACCGGCCCACAAACCACACCAAACCGTTGTTTTTTCTGGATAAAGTGGCAGTTCTTGAATCTCTTCAGGTTGCTCTTCGTCCCAAATGCGGCAATTTTGTTTGTTTACATACCTATTGAGCCAGAAATGGACCTCATCGCTGAACAAAATTTGCCTCGAGAACGTCGGATCGTCTTGGAACTTTTCAAGAGCTTATATAGCGAAGCGATGCCGCTTGGGAAGGTCGAGCGGCTTCAGTTGTTGCACAAGCTGTATTTTGTACGCTTTCAATTTAAGATCTCGACGTTAAATGCGCCAAGTCGTTCCATACGTCAGTCCGAGTTGCTGCGAACGGCACCGAATCGACTCTCCACGGTCTTCGTGTATGCTCTCAGCTACGGCCGCTATATTTTCTTCACAGCGTGCTGGACGTGGTCTATTCGGTCGAATATTATCCAATAATGAATGCTGGATCTCAAAATGGGTGATGGTGTTGCGAATAGTACGCTCAGTAGGCCGATTATGTTGACCATAAGTTGAGCGAAGTGCAGGAAACACATTCCTCACAGAACGTGCATTTTCGTAATGAAGTTGAACTAATTGTAAACGTTCTTCAGGCGTAAAGGTAGAGTTAGCCGAACGTCCACGTCCCCTATCGAAACGTCTGGTCCGTTTTGTTATTTGCTTACAATGTAAATGCTTACCGTAATGTAATGCTTAAAGCAGTGATGGCCTGCTTGTGTATTAAATTGAATGCGGGTATTTTCGCTCTTTTTTTGGTAATTTTTTTCAAGTATATCTATGGACTTTCGACAAAACGACTTAAAATACAATATTTCCATATATATAACTATACATATGCTTAGATGTACAAAATAAACAAATGCATATGCACATACAATAGAAATGAGAAATATATTTATAAAAGGCTTTAAATGGTTACAAAATATTGTTTTGTCTATGCACATTTACAAAATAATACATGTAAATGTGTATGTATATGTTAAAATACATATTTGTTTATTGTAAATCTATAATATAAATATCAGATATTAAATTATTACTTACACTAAATATTGTTTTAATACCATTTTAATCACTTGTTACCTTTTCTGCACAGCGGTCAACATTTAAACCTTTTGATTTCCTATCACTGTGTGTGTTGTTTTATGTATACTATTGCTTTTTTGTTTATGTATGTGAAAAACATATGACACGTTTTTAAATGTTATATAAGTGCACCAACGTGCAAGCAGTCCGTTACGTAAGTTACGGGTACAGCAACGTTCGCCTAACTCAGCCTTTATGCCATTAGTAGGGGTGCATTTTTAAGAATAAAAATAGCATTTTTTTAAATAAAATGTCACATTTTTTGTAGAAAAGAAAACACCATAATATTTGTTTGTGATTTTGCTTACGTATTGAACCTGACATATATGATATTGGTGTGTGATCTTGCTTAATGCTAGTTTACACTATTATTCTTTGTACTAATACATGTCAAAAAACCAAATGATATGTAAAAGCGTGATGGTGTGAATGCAATGTGTTATGAAAATGACAAGTATTAGGAAAAAATTTTGACATCCCATATGACTTCATCGTTTTTTGAAATTTTCTAAACGCTCATGCTTTTAATTGGATCAGGGTTGCATTTTTACAAAAGCATGTTCATGTGTGATAGTGTAATTACAAAATATAATGTTACATTAGATTTTTTGACAGTCACAACAAAACTCATTAGATTTATATCTCACAAAGTATTATGGAATACGTAAAAAATGTGTGATAGTGAAAACTAGTCTTTAAAGATTGAGCCTGACAACACTAAACAGTGCTAAAGGCCTGTATTCACTATCCTACATAATCGTACGATTCATTCACACGAAAATCTGACGGAATTCTATCTGACATAAAAAAATGTCTGCAAAATCTGCTGACAATGCCACACTATCCCACAAAAAAGATGCAAACTCAAATGACTCAGTTACTTTACAAGAACATGCAACTCTGATCGCAAAGAATCTATCATTTTATGAAAATTTTCATAAATATTTGCAAGTCGGACAAACTGTCAAAAAATTCTGTCACTCAATTCATTTTTAAGCCACACTGTCATACATTATGAGCACACACGATTTTTTGACATATCGTGCTATAGGATAGTGAATACCTGCCTTAACATATGTATATTATATTGGTGTGTGATCTTGCTTACAGATTGAACGTGACAACAATAAACAGTGTTGACATATATTATATTGGTGTGTAATCTTGCTAAATACTAATATTGCTGATGGTTAAAGTGCGATTATTCAAGTTTTTACTCTGATTAGTTAAAAAGATTCATCACTTATTTGATAGATTTTAGTTTGAAAAAATTTGATCGCAAATAAAGCTATGTATTTGGCAGCACCATGGTATGATCACAACTTTGCATGAAAAAAGTGAATTAGAACCGGTATAAACATACTACTCACCAGTGGTATCAATTACAAAATAAGACCAGACGGAACCTTGGGTTTTCTTTATGTTTTGTGCATTTCAAAAGACATTTATTTCTTTAATAAATTTTCTTCTTTAATTATTTTCAGAACTGCTTAGAATAAAATTTCTTTATAATTGTAAAACACGATAAAATAGAAAGTTAAACTTTTTTCTTTCGTTGTTGTCGATTACAGTATTAACAGAGTTAATCAAATAAATATTAAAGATTAATATTGTGTTCCCTATCCTCTCAAGGAAGAAAATGCCATGATGATTTTTTTTTTTTTTTTTATAAAAAAGGTAAAGCAAAAAATTCGATTTCGGCATTAATTAAATTTCAGGATTGAAAAATTCAAATCGTGGGATTCGCTAAATCCCGAAAGTCTCGAGATCGGGATTTGCATCCCTATGGGGCTTTATATGGGAAACATAAAATGATCGATCGTCACAAGATATCATGGTGCTATTGCTAGATATACAAAACTAATTTAATTAATGTTTTAAACAAATTTTAATTATGTTTTTTGATCATATTTTTAATTAAAATTAAAACTATCATTTATTGAAAACAGATTCACAATTTTTAATTTTTACAACTTTTATTAATCAATACAATCATTTTGGTAATAGGATCAACAACTTGTTTTCTTGATTCTAAGAATTGGGTGATTAAAACCATTTTTTTTTATTTTTTCTGTAATATCAAATAAAAAATTACATAATAATTCAAATATAATTAGAGTAGATAATTTTATTAAAAATTTAATTATAAATAATATTTAAGATGTACTTTATGTAAAGAAAATAATCAGGTAATTGTACCGAACTATACGAATGAAGAATATATAGGTATACATAAGACATTGCAAAAAGGATTTGTTCCAACTGATGCATTTGTATAGTATAGGTGTTGTACAAAATAAAAATGGCATAACAGTCTAATATCAGAATTGTAGAGGGGCCAATATAAAAGCGGTAAATTGCAATGAAACAAATAATTATAATGTACGTCACGACACAAGTATTCTCCAATACAGGAGTTCGTAGTTAACAATGTTCTAAAACAAAAAAAATTGGTGGCTAGATGAATAATCTGTTTTTGGCTTTTTTACTTTTCGACCATAGTTTTTAACAATTGCCATATAAATCTTATGTTTTTAAACAATTTGTTCATTACATTCTAAAATTAAATATAATATTTATCTTCACCATTTGAAGTTCAAAATCTTAACCTTGTTTTTGAGACTTTAATATATGTGTAAAAATTAATATTGTTTACTAGTGTTTATTATAATATTTAATATTGTTCAATTAATAAACGTTAAAAAATAATTTTAGTAGAAACATATTATATTTTTAGCTAACAGGAAAAATTTTTATACTTATTATTTTTACTATTTATTTTTATATTATCTGCAATGTGTTTTAGTGGTTGAGATTTTCACTGAATTATTATCAAGTTAAAAAATAGTGTTTTAATTTTTCATAAAATTTAAACAACAAATATTAATATTTTTAAATAAAAAGTATGTATTGTAATTGGCATTCCAAATGTTACAAATTATTTGTTTCATTTTATAAATAATGGTTTTTCTCTTGTTTGATTTAAACAACAAAACAAATGTCAAAAATTATTTTCATGAATGAAATATTTTTTATTATTTAATTAATTTATTAATGATGTGCTACTAATCCCAATGTTTGGATGAAAACACTGAAATTTATTGTTGTGGGAAAGCTAGTTTCTATGCGTATTTCGCTGGTTGCTTAGGCCAGCTCGTCAGGAAACTTTTTCCAAATACTTTAGAAAATCTAAAAATATTATACAAGTAAGACCATAAAGTGAATAAGATTTTTAAACACTCAGGTCTTACATGTAACAATATCAAAGCTTCAACAAAGACAACAATAAACCGTAAATTTTTCTTTCTTACATTCCCTTACAATTGGCTGGTTTTTTTCCAACACGAATTGTAGTTGTAAGAGGACAGAAAGAAAAAACAAAATTAAAAAGAAACAAGTTGCTTAAATAAAGCAAAAATGTGTTTTCAACTTAACACTACTCAATTCATTCAACCAACCAGTTTGTGTTTACATTACTCTATAGTCGAGCTGCCATTTACTAGCTACGTTGTTTAAGGCCGGTACTCACTATCCTACATAATCGTACGATTCATTTACACGAAAATCTGACGGAATTTTATCCGACATAAAAAAATGTCTGCAAAATCTGCTGTCAATGCCACACTATCCCACAAAAAAGATGCAAACTCAAATGACTCAGCTACTTTACAAGAAAATGCAACTCTGATCGCATAGAATCTATCATTTTATGAAAATTTTCATAAATATTTGCAAGTCGGACAAACTGTCAAAAAATTCTGTCACTCAATTCATTTTTAAGCCACACTGTCATACATTATGAGCACACACGATTTTTTTGACATATCGTTCGACTAAATCGGATAGTGTGTAGTGGCCTTAAGTGGAAAACACACAAATGACAAACGTAGTATACCCTCATTCACCACTAGTGGAGGTGGAGGGTATATTAATAAATAAATATTTAAATATATATTCCTATTAAAAGAAACACACAAAAGTAAATTTATTATATAAAAGGCAAATTTTGGCGCATATTGTGTTGTTTAATTCAGGGTTTCGAACAACTGCTAATAGCAGTCAAAATTTGCTAAAAATTTCATTTATTATCAGTAACATGCTGAAAAAAAAGAACTGTATCTTATTTTCATCCACACGCATCCTTAAAACAGTTGAACTGTGTGCGCACAGTTACTAGTAACACAATTCATTAATTTTCAGCAGTCAAAAGAATCAGCAGCAGGCTCCTTCCATTTTAAACACAAAGACTGCTGAACTTGCGACTGAGAACCAGAAGCTGCTGTGTTTACAGTTGACGTGAACTCTTTTTTTTTAGTTTACTAAACAACGGATAAAATTCCGTCAGATTTTCGTGTGAATGAATCGTACGATTATGTAGGATAGTGAGTACCGGCCTTTAACAGTACTCAAGGCGAATTCAACTACAGGTGGTGTTGAAAAGCCATCTGATTTTGACAGTTCGAGCCACTTTGTTTTGATTTGTAATTGTTTTGTTAGGAATGGTTGACGTTTTGGGCCGTAAACAAAAACAATGCAATGCAATAAACCCTGTTGTTTCTGTTGTTTTTGGATTGTTGTAGTTTCGACACCACCTGTAGTTGAATTCGCCTTGACAGTACTCAATTCATTCAACCAGCCAGTTTGTGTTTAAGTGACTGTACAGTCGAACTGCCAGTTTCTAGCTACGTTGTTTAGTAAACTAAAAAAAAGAGTTTACGTCAACTGTATACACAGCAGTTTCTGGTTTTCAGTCGCAAGTTCAGCAGTCTTTGTGTTTAAAATGAAGGGATCCTACAAGAAGACTAGTAAAATGACCGGTTGTTTTGACCACTATATTGGATAAAGTTTCTATTAGTTTATTAAGAGCAAAATGAAAAAACTAACCGAAACTTGTGTACATGTGATTTTGCCTCTCTTTCTAACTAATTAATTCCACTCGGCTACGGAACATATATCTGTACTGCTTACTACGCTACTTTATATTAGCTAGTGATCGCGTAAATAATGGTTAACACTAACTAGTTAGTCATAACGTAAATAGAGGTTAGCACTAACTTTATTCATAGCGTAAAAAATGGTTAGTACTAACCTTTAAAAAATAATGGTTTTTTTATTTTAGTTTTAAAATAGATTTTATTAAAAAAAATATAATCAAGCAGGCTTCATTAAAGTATATAATAGGTGTGGATGCGGGACCACATAACGTAATTTCTGTGGCTGCTCTATAACGTTCCTTTCTCACATGGGTCTGGATTTCGTTTTGGGATCTTATTTATAAAATTTCTTTTGTAATGGAGGTAAACGTACTCATTACCAATTAATTTCTCGTAGATCATTTTAAGAAATATTATTTTGTTAACAACTTGTGACTAAAAAGCCGAATACATACATTCATACATACTTAAAAAATCATCAGGATTTTAAATATTTGGTATAATTTGCTCCTATATTATCACCACAAAATCTTTAACGAGTATCTCGGCCAAAGCAACCACCCGAATGACCGCTACCTGTTGAAAGACCACTTCTTTTAACAAGACTGTTTCGTACATGAACTGTTATTTCCAGAAAATTTACCACCACGTTTTCTGGAGCCGCCATCAGTACGCCCTCCTTTACTTTAATATGCAACGTAGTTGCAAAGGAGATAAGCAAATTAATTTTTTAACTTAACATGGCAAATAACTTTTGTAATATTTAATTTAAACCACAGAACTAACATTTAAACAATTCAATTTTTTTTAAAGAATCGACAGGCCAAGCGTATGAAAAAAGTATATTAAAAAATTGGCGTTATTAAGGTTGTGTTATCTAAAACATATGTTAGAGTGGAGCAACGAATGTAAAATTGTTGCAAGTGTGTTAGTAAATTGTTTTTTTTTAGTTTTGGTTATGCATTTCTTGTAGGGGAGTCTGCTGCTGATTCTTTTGACTGCTGAAGAAAAATAAATTGTGTTACGGTTTTTTGTACGCACACAGTTTAACTTATTTAAGTATAAGTGTGGATGAAAATAAAACACAGTTCTTTTTTTAAGCATGTTGCTGAAAATAAACTAAATTATTAGCAAATTTTGACTGCTATTAGCATTTGTTAGAAACCCTGGTTTAAACACATTTTAAACCAAAAAGAGTTTAACTTACTCTGATTTATTAGCCCGTAGTGTTTCTTGCTTTTTTTTGGTCTTTACAACTTCTATAGTAATACTCTTCATTATGCTAGGAACACAACTGGGACGAACGACGAATTTTTGGCCCCGAATATTCGTCGCCAAAAATAGAACATATTGGTATATATGAAAATACACACAATAATAGCGTCCGGCGAAATTCGTCATGCGCGGCGTCATTGCAATATATTTATTTCTATTTCATACGCCGGCGAACGACAAACAAATCAGTACCAGGTGACCATGTTTCGTTTTAGTTTAGAAGTATTTTAGTAAATAAAGTTACTTTTTACTTTAATAATTGTTTTTTTTTTATTGTAGGTATAACATTTAAAATAAATATACAAAGTACTTTGCTATAAAAATAGTTTTAAGTTGTGTTTTTAATTGTTATAATTTTTAAGCATTATATTTTTTAATATGGTCACACTATTTCTCTCTCTTTGCACAAACAGTAATCAACTTTCTCAATTATAAAAGCTGCTTGTTATTCGTCGTTATTGTGCTTCATACGACGAATTTACTCAGCGAGTTTTTACTGAAAAAATCGTCGTGTTGGGCGAAATTCGTCGTTCGTCCCAGTTGTGTTCCTAGCATTACCCAGGAAAAAGTTTTTGAATTTTGGTAATAGGTCGTAGTTATTTCATACGTTACCTGGTAAGTAGTTGTCATTACAATTGTCATTATTCTGAAAACCTCAATAAGTACTTGCTAGTAATGACCTCAGTAATTAATTTTCACTACTATTATTTTCAGTTATGAATATTTGCTTACTCATAATCAGTTAAATAACTACTTATTAGCTGACTTGTTTTCCGTACTGAATATTTACTTACTGGTAACTAGCTTCATAACTACTTATAAGCTCTATTAACTACTTATAAGATCTATCAAATAAAAACTAGTTATTTTTTGGATTCTAGTAAGTATATTGTAAGTACTTACAATTCAACTTAATGGTAGTTAAATAATAACTAGATATTTTGTGACTTCTAGTAAGTATATTGTAAAAACTGATTTCTGTAGACAACTCGAACAAAAATAAGTAGTTATTCAGCTGAAAAATAAGTAGTGTTTACATTTCTCCAACATTACTTGCTAACTTACCAGGTAAGTAAAGTTTTTGCTGGGTAGTTCATCTTTTACTATCAGACTTTTAATTTCAAAGAGCTAATTCCTAATGTAATTACAAAAACTTTCGTCTCTTTCATCAGAAGAAGAAATTTTTCAATTTGAGGCGATGTTATAGAACAGTCGTTGCTGCTGTTAAAGGCCGGTATTCACTATCCTATTTAGTCGCACGATATGTCAGAAAAATCGTGTGTGCTCATAATGTATGACAGTGTGGCTTAAAAATGAATTGAGTGACAGATTTTTTTGACAAGTCTGTCCGACTTGGAAATGTTTTAAAAATTTTCATAAAATGATAGATTATATGCGATCAGAGTTGCATTTTCTTGTAAAGTTGATGAGTCATTTGAGTTTGCATCTTTTTTGTGGGATAGTGTGGCATTGGCAGCAGATTTTGCAGACATTTTTTTTATGTCGGATAGAATTCCGTCAGATTTTCGTGTGAATGAATCATACGATTATGTAGGATAGTGAATACCGGCCTTAACACTTCATCTTTTTGGCTCAAGTTGAGGTTTGATTGTGAATTACCCTTAGTAATTTGAGTTCGTTTATTGGCTGTAGGGATTCCTCACATGCAACTTGCTCAGATTCATCGAAAGAGTCGTCAGACAGTACAGATAATTGACTCTGCAAAAGAACAATTAACATTTTGAATAATAATTAATTCACATTCTTGAGCATTGTACCTACGTTTAAATTACAGCATCCTTTTCTGATACGAATAAAATCATTTAAAAACGTTAATTCATTGTATCAATGAGCAGATGGAATATAATTTTCTTCGGCACCTGCTCCAAATTTTTCCGTCATCTCTGCCACTTCCCGGGTATATTGTCCACACAAATACGACATTTTATTCTACAGGTAAATTATCAAATTTAACGCTAAAAAATTATTGTCAGATTCACCAAGTTTTAGATAAAACACCGTCCAACGGGTTCATTTATATTTAGTACTTTACAAACCCATTTACACATTTTGTTTCGGCAAATAATTAAATCTTACCGTTATTTCAGTTCCGCCAACGGCGAAATAAGGGTTTTTTTTAATTTTTCGGCAATTTTATTTAAAGCATCATGCCGCTCATGCTTATTGGGTAAAACGTGTCCTTTGGGCTGTGCGAGCCCTCATATTGTTGCCACATTTGTACCATTTGGAGGAGGGATCCCTTGGTCCAATCAAACTAAACTCTTTGGTTAAGTTTTTGCTTTTTCATTAAAAAATCTTGATGTCATTCGCTTGAAAAATTGCTTGTTGCCGCCATAAAACAACTGATATCAGATGGCTTGTCAGATCAAAATAGAACACGCTCGAACATAGGGTCTCCACCTAAAATAATGGTGGCTATTCTTAAAAACGCGTCGAAGAAGTGAACATTTACATGAAAACAAAAACAAAATTTACGAAAATTGTTTTTGTTATCTATACTCTTTTAAAATTAAATTAACGTGAGAGATTTAACGCGTTTATGTCTCTTTTAAAAACTGTAAATTTTGTATGATAAACAAAAACAATTCTTGTAAATTTTTTGTAAATTTGTTTTTGTTTTCATGTTAATTTTCACTCCTTCGACGCGTTTTCAAGAATAGCCACCAATATCTGATATAATATCTGAGAAAACGTCGACAGAATGAGAGAACACATTTCTTTATGTTAATCTTATAGCCTATTTCTAATGTGCGAAAGAATTCTTTCGTTCGCATAACTACATTGAAAACAAAAACAAAGTCCAAAAATTTGTTTTTGTTTTCAATTTAGTTATACGAAAGAAAGAATTCTTTCGCACGTCGGAAATAGGCTATTAATATTAAACAAGGGGAACACGTATCTTATAAGATTTCATAATCGACTGATTCTCGTACAGTAAACTCGTATCGTTTTTATTTTTTTTTTATTCTTTTTTTATGTTTTTTAATTTTTTAATTTAAAATATTGTTTTTTTAAACAATTTTCACGAGATAGGCATTTTTTGCATCAATAAATTACACATTTTAATAATGGTAGCTTATTATTGTTTAATATGTGTGTATGTATGTGTATTTGTGACAGCTTATCTTATAAGATAGTTGTTATAAGACTTCTTATAACAACTGCCTCATAACATTTATTATAATATTAATACTAACGCTATTTGAGAGTCGACACGTAAAATATTACTCTCTGCGATTGAATTTGACGTTTGCTAATATAAAAATCTTAAATCTTATCTCAGGTGGAGACCCCGTGTAACTGAATTTGTCAGATGACACTGAACATGACTTACAAAAGCAATGTTTTAAATGTATCACACGGCATGTACGTATTTTGCAGTGGACAATTTTACAAGTCAGACATAAAATACATATCGTGTAAGACCACCTTATATAAGGAGCGCAGTTTACTCCGAAAGTTACTGTTTTTAATTGGTAGTCTTTAATATGACAATGGGAATGAGCTTGAAATACTATCCTTTGAAAGGGCCTATCCTCAGGGTGTAACAGTATTAGGCGATACATTTTCTGTATGTCGCTACTAAAAAGAAATTTGTATTATCTCAATTGAGAATTACGGTCATTAAATAATTTTGATGAGGTGGGCCTGTGTAAAGAGTATCGTTTAGGGAAAACTAAGATGTCATTTTTCTCGAGGCCTTAGTTGTTTATTGTTCAGGCCGAACAACTGCATGATTTGGCAAGTAGTATGAATTCACCTTGCCTTTCGATACGAACTCATGCGGGTTAGTTTCTTCCATATGATCAAGAGTAGGTATTCCTTCAATACTTCTTGATATTGGGACTATATAGCGGGATTTTTCGCTAAGGTTTGCTCCCTTCTAGAATATTGAGCTAAGGCTATAAACCGTGAAGAAGAGAGAAAAGTTTTTTTCGGGGAACTCAGGCCTAAAGTGTAATCTGATCATGTATTTGCCATTTGTATGGAGGGTAGTGGTATTCGTGTAAAATTTTTTACAATAGTCGTCTTCAGCAGAGTTAGAGTGGGGTTTGGGCATTTCTTCTTGTTCCCAACATTTTCTTAAAATATCTTTGAGCTCTGAGGCTTCTAGGGTGTTAACAGAGGCTGTATATGATTGAATTTGGTTAGTTTTCATTGGGCCACTTAGAACCCTACCAAAAACGGTATTGTATGCTGAGGTTTGCCCACAAATATTCTTTTTTATGGCGTCGATATTGAGGAAGTGTTCTTGGTCATTGCCGAGAAATTAATCTATTTGAGACAATTAGATAATGTGGGCTGCTAAGATCCAACTCCGCAATTCTGGCGAGTGGGGTATTTTGAAAGTGCAAGCTAGGAGTATTTTCGTTACTTTTGGCAATACAATAGCAATGATGGGGATTCTGAGATCATATCTATTGCATTTTGAATAAAAACTTGCGTGGTAATCTTTTAATTAGTTCAGTAGTTTATTCACATGTATCAATATCAAGAGTAAAAGAAAAATAGTATCTACAGGGTTGCCCATATTCGACGGACCCATGGGCCCATTCCAATCGACGAGGCTTGTCCACAGGCAACAATCTTTGCGTCAATTGAATTTTGTACGGGAACAAATGCAAATCAACGCGAATAATCCGTTGTAAAGTGGACCGAGCCATGCCCAACTGCTGAGAACGGCGTTTTTGGGATGTTCTTGGGGACCTCTCAACACTGGCTCGTACGGCAGCGATATTCTCGGCCGATCGCCTTGGTCGACTTTTATTTGGCCTCTTCGGATTAGAAAGAGCCTCACCAGTCGAACATTTTTCGTATAAACGCTTAATGGTGTTCTTAGAAGGCGCACTTCTCACATTTTTTAATATCTTAAAAGCACGTTGAGTTTTCACAATTGACTTGTTCTGTTGAATGTAAATTTCAACTATTTCAGAGCGCTCGCGTCGCGTGTATTGTTGCATGGTTAAAAATCTGCTTGGACTGACGCTTCAAACGCGGTATGTCATTAAGCGATCTGACATCTCTGTCAAAAGTTATGGCGTTGCCAGATGGGTCCGTCGAATATGGGCAACCCGTTACATAAGAAAAAAAGGAAAAAGCATAACAGTAAGGAAAAATAGGAGTAATACAATTAAGCAGCAACGTAGTACCCAGATTGGATACAATAGTTCTCCCAGGCTTAATATCAACATTTAACGATAATACTTATTCAAATAAGTAGGTTCTTTGCGGATACGACCCGATCTTCGCGGTGTTGACGGTCCCGCTTCTTCAGCAAGGATGTGATGTGGAGTTTCATTTCTCGGGTTCCGTTGGCCCGTAGATGGTGTTTGCAAATCGGTGAAGTTCCGATCTGATGTTTGTGGAATTTCGACAAGGTCTTGAAGATTTGGTATATAACGTTGTTCCGGCTTTTTGGTAGACTGTTCAACGGTCTTATCCACTGATTTCTCAATAATCGTGGCTTTTAGCTGATTGATGTGACGCTTGAACTCAAATCCATTGTCTAAACGTACCCAATAGTGAAGATGACCAAATTTTTTACGAATTGTCCCCAGTCTCCAAAGTGATTTATTTTTCGAGTAATAGCGAACTAATACTCGATCTCCCACGCTAAGTTGTCTCGCTTTGCATTTATCGGCAGAACTGGGATTATGTTCTATGGGCTTAATAGCATCTAATTGTATGCGGATTTGGCGATTTAAATATTGTTCAGATGGGGTTTTCCCATTATTCATTGGTGTTGCACGATACCTAAAAATAATTTCTCTTACCTTCACTCTCACTGGTCGAGAATCAGACTCCATCGCCTTTAATCTTCGCTTTAATGTCTGCACGTTCCGCTCAGCAAGTCCGTTTGTTGCCGGATGCCCTGGGGCTATAAATTTTTGAAAAATACCCACTTGCTTACAGAATTGTTGAAACTCGGAACTTGTAAAAATCGTTGCGTTGTCTGATACAAGAACATCAGGGTAGCCATGCCTTGCAAACAAGTGGAGAAGAATTTCTATTGTTAACTTTGTAGTTGGTGCCTCTTTTATAATTCCAATCTCGGCCCATTTAGATTTTGCATCGATAACTACTAGATAATAATAGCCTTGAAAAATGCCTGCATAATCAATATGCACACGTTGCCAATTTCGTTGCGGTTCATCCCAGGTATATAGTGGTGCTTTCGTTGGATTTGAATTTGTTTTCACACATGATGTGCATTCTCGAACTTTCCTTTCAATATCCTTATCGATGGATTTCCAATAAACGTATCTTCTAGCTAGTTGTTTCATTTTGCATATACCTATGTGTGTCTGGTGTAATTCATCTAACACGGCTGCTTGGAGAGAATTTGGAATGACCACCCGGTTATTTCTGAAAAGTAGGTTTTTATTGATTGTAAACATGGAATCGTCATTACTATTGTTTTGGAGGTTTGACATAATATTGTATAATTCGATATCTTCTTTTGTTGCTTTTTTCAGAGTCTCGTAATTTAAATTGATGGTTGAAATCTGTTGAATTGATATTTCGCATAGCTGATTTACTTCTTCGTTAATTGCTTGATGTGTATGAGTGTTTGTTTTTATGTTGATCGGAGCTCGAGACAAACAGTCGGCATTGACATTATCGATACCTCTTTGATGGACGATTTCGTAATTAAATCCCGAAAGGAAAGCTGCATACCTTTGTAGGCGAGCATAAGTCATCTGAGGAAGTTTTGCATTTTCATTGAAAATTCGAAATAATGGCTTATTATCCGTTACGAGTTGAAATTTCCTTCCAAATAAATATTGATAAAAATGATCCACAGCAAAAACAATTGCCAGTGCTTCGCGATCTATTTGTGAATAGTTTTTTTCAGCGTCTGTTAATGATCTCGATGCGAAAGCTATTGGACGATCTTCGCCATTTATAACGTGTGAAAGTACACCAGCAATGCCTGTTGGACTCGCGTCGCATGATAACTGTAAAGGCAGTTGAGGACTATAAGGCACTAACACACGATCACTTGATATTTCCATTTTAATTTTGTTGAAAGCTTTATTGCATTGTGTAGACCAAACAAATTTTGAATTTTTCTTTGTAAGATTTCCCAATGACGTCGTAAGTGTTGAACAATTTGGAATGAAACGCGAATAATACGTTACCATTCCTAAGAAACGTTTAACATCATCAATAGAAGTTGGAACTGGCATGTTTTTTATTGCCAATATTTTGGCATTTGATTTCAAAATTTTATTATGTTTTATAATGTGGCCAAGGAATTCTATTTCCTCTTGAAAAAAATTGCACTTTCCTTTGTTCAAATGTAAATCGAAATTTTGAAGCTGCTGCAAACACTTAATCAAGTTTTCTGAACATTCTTGTTTTGTAGTACCATGAACTATTATATCGTCAAAATACGATTCAGTTTTAGGTATATCTTGTAAAATTTGATTAATAATCCGATTGAATTCTGATGGTGCGGTTTTGATGCCAAATGATAACCGATTTACCTTGTATGTTCCTCGATGCGTAGCCATTGTTTGTATCTGACTGGAATCGTCGTCTACAGGAATATGTAAGTAGGCTTTATATAAATCTAAACGACAGAAATATTTGGAGTCACGCAATGAATTAAATATGTCTTCAATTTTACGGATAGGATGATGGGCATCGACCAACCTTTGATTAACTCCAACTTTATAGTCAACGCATAACCGTAGACCTCCGTCCGCCTTAGGGATGACAACAAGAGGCGAACCCCAATCGCTTATTTCCGTTTTTGTTATAACACCGGCTGACTCTAGCTGATCCAGTTCTTGATTAACTTTTTCAATTAAAGCGTAAGGTATTTCCCGTTGTTTGTTAAATATTGGCTTAGCATCCTCGCGTTTAATACTAAAGAACACTCATTAGTAGCGATTTGTTTTTTACCGCCAATACCTACTATTTCAAAGTTATTTTTCTGATAAGAGAGTTTAAGACGATTTTGTATTTTTCCACTTAAAAATGTTCGTTGAGACCCATGATCAATCTGTGCTCTAATTGTGATAAACTCACCTCTATTTTCAAGCTGCATTTAAGCTGTACGTAAAAGAACGTTAACGTAACATGAAGAGTGATTAGCGTGAAATTGCCTTGATGTTTGGGAAGGTTCATCTTGAAGGTTGTCATTATGAAATTACGCTACATTTGACAGTGATTTACCAGTTATATTAAAATTTGGAATTTCATTTGGCTTTGAAGTTTCTGGTTGAGGGGCGGGGAACCTTTGCCCTATATGCAGTAGTGTGTGGTGAGCTTTTTTGCACTGTAGATAAGTGTATTTACTAGTACAATTAGCTTTCAAGTGAGATGAAGCTCAACAGTTATTGCAATATTAATTTTTAAAAACGAAATCTTCTCTTTGTTGAACTGTGAACGATCGAAATTTGGGACATTTTCTTAAGGAATGTTTTTCATTGCTGAGTTTGCAAGACATTTCATTACGACATTCTTGTTCAACATATGTATGAATTTTAGAGTGCCTTTCGATGTTTTAATGTTGGTAAGGCGCTCTACTGCCTCATACCTATCAATTCAAAAATTGGACATTTGCGACCATTTTGGAAGGTCGCAAGGGGATGATAAGGATTTTTCGCAAAGTTATAATTAGTCAATTCACAAGGTATCCTAACATGTCATATTGTCAAAATGTCCTAATATTTCACAATGGTTTAAAAATATTGTTGTACGGCTCAGCCGCTCAGCGCTGGACTTTTCTGATTAATTACGACAGCACAATAAACACAGCAAGCAACGTTCTATTTATTTAAGACACTTTTTGTTAACAAACCAACAACAATATTTTTAAACCATTGTGAAATATTAGGACATTTTGACAATATGACATGTTAGGATACCTTGTGAATTGACTAAATGTAAATTCTAGTGGTTTAGTGGATATCAAACGAATTAGAATTGGGTCCCAACTGTCGACCTAAACGCCAAGTGTCCTTAGTGTGGCTAGGAAATCGTTTATTGACGATTGGATTTTGCAAATTGATTCGCTATCCTTTTTAGTTAATGTCAAAAATAGTCTTAATTTGGTTATCAACCAGTACTCGTTTGTTTTCATATCTGGCTTTTAAGTATTCCAAGCCAGTTCGAAGTTCTCATGGGAAAGGGGGTACAGTTTAACTATAACAACTGCTTCATCTCTAGTTTTATTTCTAAGGTGATATAATTTTGTGACCGGAGACAGTTTGGTGTGATTTATATCGATTGCAGTAAACATATCACGGAATGTGTGCCATTGTTCATAACTACCTTTGAATACTTCAGTGTCGTAGCGAGGGAGTTTTATGCAATTGCCAGCATTTTTAGACACGAAGTTTTGGGTAAGAGTTTGTTGTGGAAGAGAAAAACGGGCTGATGCTTTGTATCCTGAGATGTTAGTACCTCGGCGAATTGCCTTCATGAAATCAAGAATTTGTGAGGTACAAATATAGTAAGCGTCCATTCACGCATCAAAATTTGCTTTAGCTACCTCTTTGAATTCTGATTTTAATAGATTTTCTTTGGCTAACATAACTTGTTCGTTAGAAGCCTTCGCCTTTATACATTTTGCATCTAAATCTTTTAATTTGACTTCGAGCACAGACTCGTTTTGCTCTTCTACCGGGGTTCTGTGGAATCTCTCGCAATCAAAGACGAACCGTTTCTTTGAATAGGGGATTAATTCATTGTGAGAAGTGGGAGTCATTTTGAATTATATATTTATTTATCTATTTATGTATGTAATATTAAGCCATTTAAGCCAAAAATTAATTTAACAAGTAATTAATGCTTAAGCTACACATATATAATATTCATTAATCTATAATTATAATTCATAACTAAAATCAATAAAATGAAAAATTAGAATCGGCCTGTTCGGAAATGCATCACTGCGCTGCATCTGATGCGCATCTGTGATTAGTTTGCGATGCTCATGCCAATCAGCTTGGCATCAGCTTGTTTCCCGCCCGTATTGGTTATTTTATTGAACACTTGCAGTGATGCTTAACCGAAGCGCAGCGCATCAGATACAGCGCAGTGATGCATTTCCGAACAGGCCCAATAATATACTATCACTTTAGATTAAGGCTCCCTAGCCACATTAAAAATATAAATATCATAATTATCTTCCATCAGCAGCTAATCAATAGTATTTAAGAGGTCTAAAAATTTTTAATCGAAAAACATTATTTGAATAGGAAAAAATATGTAACGATAAGGGCAACAAGTTCCAAAGCCTAGCAATCCGAACAATAAAAGATTTTTCGAAACAGGATGTTGTGATTCTTAGTATACGAATTAAGGGATTTCTAGAAGAACGCGTTAACACAAAGAAGTTTAATAATTCAGGTGGTTCGCCATTTTTGATCATTTTATCAAACAAAATCATGCTCCGATATTCAATAAAGTTATTAAAAGTCCATCCAAAAAAACTAAAAGCAATATTCGATATATGTTCATAGCGTCTAACATTATAAAGAAAACGACTTATTAGATCAAATATACATACGTCTGAGCATCCTGAAACGCATAGACCCAGTACCTGAGTAAACTTCAATGCCATATAAGATATTCGAAAATATCAAAGCATGCGCCAGGTTATACTTAATTCGTAGAGGTTAGTATAAATTTGTAGAATTAATTTTACGCAAGATACCATAAATTTTACCCTAAACCATATCAATATTATTATAATATACCCTGCAAGAAGACCGGTAGTTTTGACCACTATATTGGATAAAGTTTCTATTAGCTTATTAAGAGTAAAATGAAAAAACTAACCGAAACTCTTGTGTACATGTGATTTTGCCTCTCTTTCTAACTAATTAATTCCACTCGACTACGGAACATATATCTGTACTGCTTACTACTATGCTATATATTAGTTAGTAATCGCGGAAATAATGGTTAACACTAACTAGTTAGTCATAACGTAAATAGAGGTTAGCACTAACTAGTTATTAATAGCGTAAAAATTGGTTAGTACTAACCTTTATAAAATAATGTTTTTTTTTTTTATTTTAGTTTTAAAAGTTTTTATTAAAAAAATATAATCAGCAGGCTTCATTAAAGTTTATAATAGTTGTGGGACCACGTAACGTCACTTCTGTGGCTGCTCTATAACGTTCCTTTCTTCCATGGGTCTGTAAAGAAATATTATTTTGTTAACAATTTGTGACTAAAAAGCCGAATACATACATGCATACATACTTGAAAAGTCATCAGGATTTTAAATATTTGGTATAATTTGGTCCTTTATTATCACCACCAAATCTTTAACGAGTATCCCGGCCAAAGCAACCACCCGAATGAGAACGTTTAGGTGTGCTTATGATGTCATCGTCTTTAAATATGCGTTTTTCCACAGCACTTGATAATTTAATGCTTCTTTTGCGAGTGCCTTCATCCGCTTTTTTTTAATTATAAATACCCATTATATTGTAAATTAATAACTCCTTTTTGCTTACCCAGTTTTGTGGTTGCTGACTTTAATTTACTTTTTCTTCGATTCAAAGGGGTACCTTCGGATGATTCTTTCAGTTTTTTTTGTTGGAGTTTGATAAACTGATGGGCTATGAACTATGTTTTTGGTTGAAATATTTTGTTCTTGCTGCTGTATCGCTAGAACAATTAAATAATTGAGACAATCTAAATCCGTGTAATTATCAGCTTCACTGTTGTCCAAGCTCAAATTAAGGTTTCTTTTAGCTACTGACACTCGTGATCGGGGTGTTGCTTTAATATTTTGTTCACCCAAAGGTGATGCTGGCTCGTTGAATTTGATTTTTTCTTCGCCGACAAACGTACACCACTACGTCCTCCTATAATTTTAATAGGTGACACCTTATTTTCAGCATTAAAGTAATTGAAATCAACATTACCAATAAATTTCTCGTAGATCATATAAAGAAATATTATTTTGTTAACAATTTGTGACTAAAAAGCCGAATAAATACATGCATACATACTTGAAAAGTCAACAGGATTTTAAATAATTGGTATAATTTGGTCCTTAATTATCACCACCAAATCTTTAACCGCTACCTGTTTGAAGACCACTTCTTTTAACACGACTGTTTCGTACATGACCTGTTGTTTCCAGAAAATTTACCACCACGTTTTCTGGAGCCGCCATCAGTATGCCCTCCTTTACTTTAATAAGCAACGTTGTTGCAAAGAAGATAAGCAAATTTATTTTTAAACTTGGCAAATAACTTTTGTAATATTTAATTTAAACCACAGAACTAACATTTAAGCAATTACATTTGTTTACAAGAGTCGACAGGCCACGCGTGTGAAAAAATTATATTTAAAAATTGGCATTATTTAGGTTGTGTTATTTGTTCCACTCTAACATATGTGTTAGAGTGGAGCAACGAATGTAAAATTGTTGCAAGTGTATTAGTAAATTGTTTTTTTTTTTTTGGTTTTGGTTATGCATTTCTTGTAGGGTGTATATTTACATCTGTCTTCTGTGGTGTTTACCATATACGAAAGGTGATTTGTATGCAACTGGTGTGGTGTGTATACAACATAATACGAGTCCGTTAAATTTGAACTTGATTGCTTCACTAATATCATTTACAGTCGGACACATAAGTCTTAATACAGTATAAAAAAAATAATAATAATAAAAATAAAAAACTAACAAATAATTAAAAAAAAGTTTTATTAACAAATTGCATTTTTTTCTCTATAAACATGAACAAAATGCGCCAAACTTCAAAAAGAACTGCTCTTGATGCTGACTTAAGTAATAAATGATTTAGATCTATACAATGGTATTGGTCAACTTTTAGATAAGAAATAAAGGGCTGCGCAAAATATTCTTAATGTTCTGTGTTCTACTTCACACAACTATCAATCATATTATTTCACTGTAAACATACATAGCAAAACAAACATAACAACACATTACTCTCACCAAAACAAAACAAGCATAACTTGAAAAGTTTTTCTCTTCTGCTTTGTTAGTGCTTGTATTATCAAAACAAACAGAATATCAACACAAAAACAGACAATGAAATAAAGAAACGGTAAATTATAGTAAAAGCATCGAGTGCACGTAATTAGGAATTTAAAAAATTTAAAGTGATCTTAGCTTATAACAGAAATGGATGCATTAAATGTAAGCAAAATTGATTTTTTTGAATTATTTCCTAAATGTATATTTTATTTTAGTCGACCTTTATTATTATATTAGGTATAACTAAATTATCAAGCTTGATGCCTTTTTTTATTTTTATATAAAACTTTAAACGTTTATTTAACCAATATTTCTAATTAAAAAATTTTTTAATTTGTCAGTTATTGTTAAATTTGTTAAAAATTTTTGAAAATTTATAAAATAAGGAAGAAAAAACCCTGAAGAAGGCACTCAAAGGAGTGCCGAAATATTGGTTAAATAAACGTTTAAAGTTTTATATTAAAATAAAAAAAAGACTTTAAGCTTAATAATTTAGTTACCTATATTATTTCCTAAATTTTTAATAATATTTTAAAGGAACCTACAACGGAACCCATTGAAAACCACTCAAACGAAATTAAATCAAAAGTTTCTCCCTTTGCAATTTTCTCTTTGGCTTATGTTTACAATAAAAACATTCAAACATGCTTGGAATGTTCTATTTCTGTTTTAATGTTCTACTTCATCTTTGTTCTAATTCAGCTTTATTTTAGTTCAGCATTGTTCTTGTGCAGTTTTGTTCTATTCTTCTATATTTTGATCGTAAAGCAAAACAATTGTTTTTGGAAGTATGAGTTTTGTAATGAGAGAGTAATATACACATACTATCTACATTTAATGAAATTGCTTGTAAGCAATTTTTCTTGTGCTTGTGCAGCTCTTTAATAAGAAACTCTCCAAACAGTCAGAGAATATTGACGGAAACATTTTCCAGTTACTGTCTTCTTTAAGAGATGCTGAAGTGCGTATTATCGAAAAAATTAAGTCGTCTGTTGAAGATGCTGAAAACAAACTTCTGATTGAGCTGGATATAAGGTTTCGTGAATGCAAGGGGGACTTGAGTGAGATGTCTGAGGGAGTATCTAAGCTGGAAGCTGTTACAGATGAAATATATGAACTGAAGAATGAAATAAATAGATTGAAAGTACAATCACTTAAACATTCAAACTCCGTAATTGCCAGTGATTTACGTATAAACCGCATCCCTTTTGCAGTTAATGAAGATCTTTACTCCATATTTGATACCATATGTAAAACATTGAAAATTCCTACACTTAAACTACAATCTATTCATCGGTTACAAAATAGAAATAATAAAAACAATGCACACTCTCCTGATGGATGCATAATTGCCAAGTTAATGTCGCCGTTTGACCAAAAATTTTTACTTAAATCTTCAAACGCATAAAAAAACAAAATTCAAATTTAACGTTGGATATTCTTGGTTTTGAACCTGATGAGAAAAATAAATATTTTACGTGCATGAAAACCGAACAAATGGGAATTTGAAAATACTTCGTGCGGTAGTCAATTTTAAAAAGCAAAAGCGTCTTCAGTCCGCATATTCCTATCGTGGACTTGTTTACGTCAAACGAATGGATGCTGAGAGCCCAATCTGTGTCGAAAGTATTGATGCTTTGAATCGACTTTTTCGCGCAGGTGAACAAAATGGATTGCTTACTCAATATGATGTGTTGTGTAATAGTTTTGATACCTGAAATGTTTATTTGTTTAGGTATTATTGTTTTAATTGTTATTATTGTAATTACTTATTTTTTTATTATCAGTATAATTAAATTTGAGAAGGTTCTTATTTCTTTCCATTAACTTCTTCTTACTATCTATTTTGTTTACTTACTAATTCTTAAAATTGATTCTTGATTTTGTCCTCACAATCACTCAAGGATATTTTTGCTGAGTTTAATTTTATTTCTTGTCACAACCTTGTAACAAGACCTGAAAGTAAGTCATGCATTGACTGTGTTTTTAGCAATATTTCTGATCACGTTTCAATAAACTCAATTCAAAGTATACTATCTGATCATAATATTATATTTGGTCGTTTTAATATTAATTATTATCATCGTGAAACCGCAACTACAAAAAAGAGCTAGATAGACTACAGAAAGTTTGGTTCTTATTTAGATGAAAACTCATGTGTGTCGGATCAATGTGACAACCTAATCACAACTCTTACTTTGGCAGCAAGAGAAAGCTCTAAAAAAACAACAACAAAATTAAATATTCGTCATGAAATGTGTCCGTGGATGTCAAAGGAGTTAGTTTCTTTAATAAACTTTAAAAAAAAATTGTTAACAGCTACTACGTTTATACGTAGCCTATTCGCAAATAAAAATTATTTGCGAATAACTAACTTACTGTTTATATGCTTACAGAAAATTCAATTTTAATGTGATGCCGGATAGAAAAATTTAATCATTTGGTAGCACTGTTATTATATAGAAACTTTTTAATTTTAAATAAAAAATTAAAAAATCAAAAATTATTGTTTGTCTTGCAATCCAACTAACGCAAAAACGCAATGAAATATTTAAAAAACTCCTTAATAAAAGGCATTCGAATTTAGCCATTGCGTGTGGAAGAAGACAACGTAGACTGCAATTAATCCTTGAAACATTTAAATCTGATTATTTGATATCTACAACAAAAGCTGTTTTAAAAGAACGCAGGAAAAGGCGATGTAAAGCCCGCCCAAGGAGTGACCACAATTGGACATTGATTAAAGAGCCACAAAACGAGGAGTTATACTTTGAATCAATGCGAATGAAAAAATCATCGTTTCTCATACTTTGTGATTTAATTAAACCTCATCTGGTTAAGCAAAAGCTGCATTTAACCGTACCTGTTTCCGCGGAAAAACAAATTGCAATATGCTTATATAAATTAGCGTCATGCGCCGAATATAGAGTGGTGGGAGATGTGTTCGGAGTCCATAAGTCTACGGTACATAAATATTTTTATATTGTAGTGCATGCTATTTTAAAGCTTACTAAGGAGTTTATTGTATTTCCAAATTTGGAGGAATGCATTCAGATTGCCAAAAGATTTGAAAAAATTTCAAACATCCCAAATATAATAGGTTCAATTGACGGTGAGTCATGCTCGTTTCAGTTAGCAAAATTAATTAATCCTATAAGAGTATATATATTTTTGGAAGGTTCTCACATTCCTGTTATGCCACCTTCAAAATGATATTTGGACTTTATAAACCGCAAGGGATGGCCATCGATGGTAATGCAAGCTATTGTTGATGACAGATATATCGCTCATTTCGTGCAAGACCGTCACAACTCAAAATTTGAAACTTTACAGGAGAGCCTTTTTAAGATTCCAACCTATTATTATTTATTTTATTATTTATTTTATATACAGTTATAAAATCAAATGTTTCTTTTTTGCTACAAAGAAAACCACATGTACAAGAGGAATGCCAACAAAAAAACTGAAATGTGACCTTGTTGATGTTAATTGCTCAAGTTTGTTACAAGAGGTCATAGCGTCAAAAGCATCTGTATTACCGTTATTTTTTCGATAATTCTCTCCGTTCTTAGATCAATTTGTAGAGATTTAAGAGGAGAACATTTCTGCATTACTAACTCGAAAATGCCAAATTTTGAGTTGTGACGGTCTTGCACGAAATGAGCGATATGTAAATATGTTAAGAAATATGTATGTATATTAGGTAAATTAAATCACTCACTATTTGTTTATTATAGTTTCAGAAATGTAAGCATGAATTTTCCCGGAAGCATTCACGATGCAACAGCATTTAAGGAATCAGGAATATTTCTTCATTCATCTGAACTTATTCCACCCTACACCATTCCCATAAATGAAGGAAGCATTCCACTGATGCTAATTGGTGACCCAGCATATCCCTTACTGGAGTGGCTATTAAAGCCATATACTGGTACATTAACACGCTCTGAAGAATCTTTCAATTGCCACTTAAGTTCTGCACGTGTGTGTATTTAAAACGCCTTTGGTAGATTAAAAGGAAGGTGGCGATGTCTTGCCAAACGTGCGGATATATCGATTTCACTAGTTCCTAAGGTAGTGGTTGCTTGCGCAATACTGCACAACTTTTGTGGAAAACAAAAGGAGCATTATTATAGTGCATGGAATGAAAATGAGGAAATAACAAATCGTTTTCCTCAGCCGAAAACTATGACATCAACAACAGTTTTTCCTAGCGAACATTTCGATCCAAAACAAATCAGGGAAAGCATAAAAAAATATTTGGAACATAAGTATCCTCTTCGTGAAAGCAGAAGGCTTTAAAAGATTCGGACATACCTGTATCTACATATACATGTAATATTTGCATAACTACTTTATCACTAGGTTTGAAAAAGGAAACTTATCTATGATTTTATGTTTTTGGCCTATGTGACTTTCTTTATACTATATAAATTAAAATTTGTACATAAATCATATTAAAACACAACACAAAATTTATTTCATTTATTAAATATGTAAGTAAATTAGAAGAGTTAAATTATTAAAAATAATTCGAAGTAAACAGCCAAATTAAGGCATTCGAAGCTTCAATATATGTAAGTATGTAATTCAAATATAAATGTTCATGGTAATCGAATGCCAAATTAAAATACATATTTTTTATAATCCAAAAAAAAATTAATGATTACAAAACTATCAGGCACATTCATTTGTACAAAAAAGCCGTTAGTGGCTACAGTCTTAAGATAAGGCTTAAAGAAAACATTACCTGAAATGGGAAAACATTTAGGTCTAATAAAACGTTTGACTTATTTTAAAATACATAGTACATACATGCATACATATATATTTTTTACTTACATTTTAAGTACTTCCAACAACATTTCTCTAGTCTCTTTTCGTTCTTCTGCCATTATTTGTTTCATTTCTTTAACGTGTTCTTCGTATTGGCGGCGCTCCTCTTCAATAAATAATTTATTTTCTTCCTTTATTAAGCTTAAAACCGATTGCTGCGACTCTTTTATTTCTGCAGCAATTTCAATTAAAGTCGTCTGAACAGCGCTTCCTAAATTACAAAAAAAAACTCTAGGCCATTTTTATTTGTATCGATAAAATAACACCTACTCTTTTTTTTTGGGACTTTTTCCCTATTTTGTGGACTATTAGCTATTGTTTGAGACAATATATCACTTTCAGTTAAACTTTCGTCCAAAAACTCTTCCATCATCTCCCCCACTGGAAAGTCTTCGGCGAACATGGTTTCTACTACCGTTGTGTCTAAGCCCATTACAGCCGATGCAGGACGATCACCTAGCAGCTCATTTAAATCGTCGAAGTGCTCCATAGTTTGTCGCCCAGAACCACTTTTGTTGTTTCCGCGTTTTATTTTTATAAGGTCTTTTTTAAGTGTGCGGAATTTCAATTTAATTTGCTCACTGCTTTTACTGAAACCTTAAGTTGATTTTAAATTAGATAATTTCTTAATACATATGTATATGCAATATTACAATGTGAGCTTACCTTTTTTAGCCAATTCATCTGCAAGATGGACATACACATTTCTCCATTACACGGGTTTCCTTCATTAATGCAAGAAGTTCTTCAGTTTCCTTCTTGCCCCAGGTGCAGCGAACATTTTCTTTTTTAACTTTAAACATTTATATTGTATTTTTATTTTTGTTGTGTTTCTAAATTTTATTTACACAATTTTTAACTAATTTTATTTGAGTTGTCATATGAAGGTGCCACACCGAAATAAAAACGGTTAAACGTGTGGCAATGTTTACCATCTTATTTGCAAATAGTGTCGTTAATCAGGAATTGTATTCGTGAGTTAGCTATTCGCAAATAAAAATTTAATTCACTGTTTATGCGGCAATTTTCTCTACTTGCAATATATTTATTTGCGAATAAGGGGTGCGTATAAACGTAGTAAGCGTGAAGGAAAAATAAGCATGATAAAAATATTTCTGAGCGTCTCAAACGAATAAGCCAAGTTATAAAGAATTGTAATAAAAACTTGATGAATGATTTTTATATACATAATTTAAATAAATGTAATGGTGATTCAAGGAAAACATGGCAGTTTTTAAACAAAACACTTGGAAGAAAAGAAAAATCAATTAAGGAAATCATAACTGCTAATAATGACGTTGTATGTCGAGAAAGCTTCAGCGTTTAATAGTTTTTTCTACAGTTCGGTTCAAAATATGAGAGATGGTATACGGCAGGACTTTGATGATGATATTAATATGTTTGGTACATTAATTCACGCCTCAACCCGTTTTAAATTGGAAACTATAGATAGAACAAAAATTGAGTATATTTTCGACAATTTACAAACTAATAAATGTTCTGGTTGTGATAACATTACACCCAAGATGTTATTGATCCGTAAATCAGCTGTAGCAGAAGTAATGACAATAATTTTTAATAAAATGATTCATGATGCCAGATATTTTCATTCCGATGTCCATTCTTTCCATTATTGATAAAATATTTGAAAAAGTTATTTTTGAGCAACTAACGAATTATCTTGAGGTTAACCAAATTTTATTTGATCGTTAGTATGGTTTCAAGAAAGGGTGTGGAGCTGAGGAAGCTGTCATAAATGTAGTCGAAAACATCAGTAGTGGTCTTGATGCAGGATACAAAAGAGTTGCTGGAGTGTTTCCCTAATTCACTCGCACTTAACTTATCTTCCAGTTATTTACGGTTGTAAAGGGAATTCAGTTTTGGGGTCACTGCAATCAGCACAAAATAAAGCGTTGAAAGTGGTGTACAACCTTCCATTACAGTTTGGAACAACAGATTTGTTTAAAATTTATGCTAAAACTATACTTCCGGTGAAAGGTCTATATAAACAACAATTATTAATCTATGTTTTTAAATGTATTAGAGGTATTGGTTCACACACTATACAATTTAGTAATAATATATCACACACACGAAGAATCACAAGACAGGCAATGGACTTAAATTTAGTAAGATGTAGACTCGAGCTAACTAAACAACGAATTTCTTTTGCTGGACCTAATGAGTACAACCAATTACCTAATCGCTTAAAAAATATCTCAGTCCTATCAACTTTTAAAAGTAGTTTAAAAGAATTTTTATTGCACAATGTTGAAGTACTTCTTGCATCTTGAAAACTTAAAATCTTTTTTCTTTTTTTTTTTATATATGTAGAAAATTGCATAAAGTAAAATAAGTTAAATTATATAAATATTTTATTTTGCCTACTGGCCTCTGTAAAGCCTTATTTGGCGCTGAGGCAAAAATATCATTTTTTTTTTTGTAAAAATATAATGAAAATAAAGATAAAAACTTCTAAAAAAAAAAAAAAAAAATTGATTTTGATGTGTCAGCTTGATCGAAGAAATTGAGCTGTTGAAAGAAATTCTGCTCTATTGAATATTCTGTGTAGACAGAGAAATGATTTAAATAAAGTACATTTTAATGCTAGTTAACGTACATTTTAATGCTCGTTAACGCAATCGATGTTATAACAGATGGAAAATAAATCCCTTGACTTCAAACAGAGAGTTGTATAATAGGGCTAGATATCGTGCTAATTTGGTTGTGAGAGAAGCGAAGAAACTTTTTTTCTCGCGGAAGCTAAACACGGTACACCTTCTAGACAGCTTTGGAAAAATATCAGAAGCGCGAAACCCCAGATTGTCTTTCAGATCTTAACACTTTTAACGATTTTTTCTCATTAAACAATCCAAATGATCCATACCTGTCTGCTTTTCATCCCTTTTATGTTTGCCCGAATAAATTTGAGTCAATAGAACTGTGAGAAGTCAATAGAACTGTGATAAGCATTCTCTTTAATGCCATTGGTGAGTATGGTGTGTGTATACGATTTCTGAAAATAATATTTCCTTATGTTGTTGAATTTATAACACACATCATTAATTATTGTTTTACAACTTTCACTTTTCCAAAAGTATGGAAAATTGGTAGGATTATACCGGTTGCAAAAACAAGCTCTCCGAATCTCCCTAGTGACTTTAGGCCCATTAGTATACATACTTTGCTTTGGAACTCGTTGCCCTCAAATATAAACTAATTTATACTAATGTGTTATTTGGCCAAATTTTAATAAATATTTCATGTTTGAATTGCATCAAGTCAGCTAATTAGGCCTATATTATTTAATGTAAATAAAAAACTTTTCTTAACATGTTTTCCAACGTTTCGTCAATTATTTGTTGACTTCATCAGGGTTACGTCTATTTAATTAAAAATTATAATACATTAATAAAACATAAATACACCAAATATTTTTTCTTTAAACTTACAAATTTAACATTAATTTTCACATTAAATTAAATATAAATAAATTTTACAAAAAACAAAGAACATTTAACACAAAAAATAAATTAAAACCACAGCTTAAAAATTAATATCACAGTTTGAAGTTATATTGTAACTCTATAGCTTCTATTTATATTGTCAGTATCCTCCTTTTTGTTCATTGTTCTTTCTATTTTTTTTTTTTTTTTTTTTTTTTTTTTTTTTTTGTTGTATTCGTAAGCTTTCTATTGTGTACCTTTTTCTTTCTCCACCCTCTATGACTATTTGTTGAAAGACAGAAATTTAAGAAATCTCTTATGGATTATGTTTCACAAAATTGCTAGCCTATAACGTCATCTTTCTCTTTATTCCGTCTACCAAAAAGTCCTATTGTATTTGATTTTTTTAATGCTCTACTAATCATTATGTTTAAAACTTGATTTTATAACTATATTTTAATTACTATGAAGACAGGAATTTTTAAAATTAAATTCAATGATCTGAAGCCTAATTAAAAATATCTAAATTTGGATTAAAAACCATTATCAGTTCAATAACAACAATACTAATTATTGTTATTATTATTATTATTATCATTGTTATTATTTTTATTATTATAACTATTATAGTCAACAAATTTGTTTTACGTATTTCAAAAAAATATATTTAGCAGACCTCAACGGCGGTCTGCTATTGCTAATTAAAACACTTTTTTTTATTAATTTTAAGGATTAAATTTATTCACATAAAAATTAGATTTATTTGACAAACACTTTGAATTTTCAAGATTAAATTTACAAATTAAATTTATTTAACAAACACTTTGAATTTTCAAGATTAAATTTACAAATCAGATTTATTTAACAAACACAAAAATTAAATTATTTACGCGACGGCTCCGTGGCTAAGACTGCCTGCCCAGTTGTTATTTTCCCATTTTATACCCTCTGTTCTGCCGCTGCGCTCGCGGTTGTTTTGCGCCGCAAACCGTGGAAACTGCTGACCAACTTAATTCGCATGTGGTAACCTGATATGGTGTCGGGTTACGTGTGCGCGTGTCTGAAAAGTGTTGATTCAAATATTTCGCAAGATGTTATTTGATACGCCTGTGAGTTGAACTTAATGTTGACGTATTGCGAATTTAGTGCATTCAGCAAGTTTCATGGTCAGGCAGTGTCGTTAACTCCTCCCCTCTTAAGCATCTGCGTCTCGCAGATTCATCATCGACACGGAATTGAGCTGGGGACTCCTGGTGTTGGTGGTGGACAAATTCTCCAAAGACTGTTTGTTGTTCCCACTTAAGGCTGGTCTGATGGGGGGTAGAATCGTCCGAGAAAAAATTTTCCGGCCTAGGACGATGACGGCAGTGATAAGGATGACAATGACAACCGTTCCAGTAAACATTGAAATATGAAAATTTGTATTAAGATGGACGAGTGTCTTAATATTCTGTAGGCTAAGTTGATGGACGTATTCTAGGTTAACTTTATGGTTGGCACTCGTTGTATTTGACAGGACTGCGGGCAGCGCTTCTAAATGTGTGCGGAAGGCTACACTTGTGTAGGTGCGGTTGTTCAGTGTTACGGTTTCGTTGCTTAATTGTATCACGTAGGTTCCGGTAAGGTATTCTTTTCCTCCAGCCCATGTAAGGCTGCCGTTGAAGTTCGTGACGAATAGCGTACTTTCCTCCAAGAGTTCAACAATGTTTCCTGTTTTCGTCTCATAGATGCATTCGGCTTGTCCGCCTCTTAACAGCTTCGGGATACACTCTTCCCTCTCTAATTCAACTAAGGCTTCTTGTTGGCAAACTGTTAGATTACTAAATGTATTGCAATCACCCGTGACACCATATGTTTCGGTCCATTAACTAGCAGCTTTTTAAACGGCAGGTCGATTCTCTTTCCATGCTGGATAGAGGGCCTCACGATTAGCATGTTGTAAATTTCATCTCTAATTTTTGGTATTGATATGACGTACAGCAGCATGGATCCATTTGTATAAACAGAAGGCATGCTGTATTCCAAAGCCTCTATGTCGTTGACGTACGGTAAGGTTGCAACCTCCGATATTGCTCGCCTTAATTCTTCACTGTCGAGAAGGTTGGTGTTAACTATGCCGGCCTTAGCCATCTGACATGCTCTCGTTAGCTCGTGGACTTCTTCTTTTAGCACTAGCACTTTGTTCAGCAGGTTTGAGCTTATCCTTTCATCACCAACCTCGTCAGATTCATTTGCCATTCTTCGCACAATTTGGTTCATGCGATTAGCTATAGTGTCTGTCAGGCTGATAATTTTCTTGTTCACGTAGTGTTGTTGGTTGTTGTTGTCGACGATCGAACTCCAGTCAGAAGCATCAGGGCTCCCGGCCAGCCATTTCCAGGCAGAGCCCAACCATTCGATAGCTCGCCTTTCCCTTAGGGTGTTGCCTTTCAGAATGCGAATTTGTACTGCCACTTGTTGTAGATGATATTTGATCATTTGGCGCCTATCCGCGTCTTTGAGTATCGATGCAGCTGTAAGTGCTTCGTCCAGCACCGACTCATACTCCGTCAGGTTCGCCGCATGCAACATCTTAAAATGGCCATCTACTATAGAGCCTCTACCTTCCTTAATGGAGATAATGGGAGCTGAATATTTAAAAAGGCGCATGGCGTCTGTTGCTGATGACAGCGTTAATCTGGAATTAGTCCGTTAATACATGTTTTTTTATTTTCTTAGGGGTTAGTTGGTTAGTGGTATTAGTTTGATAGAATCATTGTTTAGTTTTTTGTTTCTTAATAAAAAATTAAATTTTTGTTAGTATTTTGAGATGAAACGCCGCCACTGGCTAAACGCTTTTACTTTCTTTAATTCTAGGGGTTAGTATTTCATTTTGATAGAATCATTGTGCTAGTTTTTTGTTTCTTAATAAAAAATTAAATTTTGGTTAGTATTTTGAGATGAAACGCCGCCACTGGCTAAACGCTTTTACATTCTTTAATTCTAGGGGTTAGTATTTCATTTATTTTTCATAAAAAATTTTCTTCATCTATTTCTCATATGAGAAAAAAAAATTTCATTTGGTTTAAAAAAAAAAAAATTTTATAGTTTCTTTTGTAATGTCACCGTACTTCCAACAAAGCATGTCTTAAATGTGCAATGCCACTGCTGATGCCCCTCAACCTTATGCCATTGCTGAGCTGCCCGAGCTTTGACATTGCCATTACTTGCAGAGGCTTTTAGTTCACTTTCGGGTGCATTTTTTATTTTTAGTTGTTAGGTTCAGTGAAAAACGAAGATTTGTTTTATAAGGAAAAAAAAATTTTGTTTTAGCTAGAAGAGCTTGGCAAAATTTCATTTCTTATGTGATTTTTGTGGATTCTTCGGCCACTTTCGGTTGACACAGTGACCTTGTTATCCTTTAAAATTCTTTCTCTTACGTAAAGAGGCTTCTGTTTACCCCTCCTCTGCTTACAAGCTACATAAACCGTTTGCCCTTTTTTGAATTTTTTCGGGCTTTTACGGTTAGCATTATGTCGCTCTAGCTGGAGTTTTTGAATTCTTTTTAACTCCGAGGAGAGGTCGTTATTAATCTTCTGCTTAAAATTTAAAAGTTTTTGGAAATTGATCCTTTCGGACCTATTAAAAAATATGTCATTTGGTTTTTTTTTGGTGGTTGTGTGTACTGTGCCGTTATAACGATCCACTGCAATATTTAACAGCTCTCTTAACTTAAGGTCTTTATACTCAGATTTTAGACAACGATAAATTTCCAAAACTGTTGAATGGAATCTTTCTACCTGACCGTTCACCTCGCTGCGTTGCGATGGTGTGCGGTACAGCTGGATTCCCAAAATTTTAATGAAGTTTTGAATTATTGGACTCAGAAAAGCACTTTCATTATCTGTAACTATAACCTTTGGAGCTGTGAAATAATGCAGTAGTTTTATAATTTTTTCGCGGAGATGCAGCGTCGACCGATTTTTTATGTGGAATAGTTTGGCGAATTTAGAAAATTTGTCTAAACATGAAATAAATTTTTCGCCCTGAATTTCAAAAATATCGATATGAAGGATTTCGCAAGGATATGACGGTATCGGGGTTGCTTGTAACAGGGGTACGGATGGATGCCTGTCATATTTATTTAGCTTGCAAATATCACACGTTGCCACGAATTTCCGGATCAGACTGCTCATCCTGGGAAAATAATATTTTTCCAAAATCTGCTGCCTGTTCTCGGCGAGATTTCGGTGAGCTCTTCTATGTTCTTTGGCTATTATCTCTAAAATATTGTCAACGTTCCTGAGATCCTCAACAGTTCTTTGTGTAATTCGCGCTTTGTACTTTGAAAAATGATCGCGAAACACATCTTGAAGAAGTGCGAGTTTTTCTTCGGGCATTTTAATTCCGTTAAGTATGTTTGGTCTCAGTTTCTGTTTCAATATTTTTGTCAGCTGCTCCCTGGAAAGGCTGCTGACGGGGATATAGTGACGTGTGTATCCAGGATGCGGTTCTTCGTAGGCGTGCGTGCTTCCGCTAAATACCAGTTGATTTCGAAAGACGTTGATGGGGGCTTCTACGTGTGGTATAAATTCTGAACTATCCTCTTCCGCGCTGTGCATTGTTGCTACAGTATCGCTGTCCCTTGGTTCGTCGTTAATTGTTTGATCCTCGTCGCGGCCCTCGAGTGCTGATTCTGTTGCCGAATTGCTCGCGACTCCTTCCGATGCGGTCTCAGTTTTTGAGTCAGCGCCCTCGCTTGCAGTATCTGTTCCTGAAGTTAGATGGTTGATTTGGGTCTTCAGACGCGATAGTGCATCAGCCACGTAATTTGATTTACCTGGCTTATAAATCAATTCGTGGCTATATTCTTCGATGCGAGCCTTCCATCTTTTCAATTTTGCGTTGAAGTTCCGGTTACCCAAAGCATAGGTAAGCGGTTGATGGTCTGTATAAATTTTAATCTTTTTCGCACCATAAAGATAGTTTCGGAGATTGTCGAGCGCCCATACGATAGCCAACATTTCCTTTTCGTTGGTAGCATAGTTCTCCTCGGTTTTGCTCAACGATCTGGAAATGAAGGCAATAGGTCTGTCTTTCCCAATCTCCCCTTGCGATAGCACAGCACCAATGGCGTAGTTTGAGGCATCGGTGGTCAGATTAAAGGGTTTTTCGAAATCAGGGAAACATAAAATTTCAGCAGTGGTCAGCATCATTTTTAAATCTTCAAATGCTTTTAAAGCTTCTTCATCGAGTGTTACTGCCACTTTCCTGGATTGGCTAGCCTTGATCTGCGCATTTTCCCCGCGAGTGAGGTTGGTTAGAGGTTTTGCTACCTTAGCGTAGTCTCTGATGAACCTGCGGTAATATGAGGTCATACCCAAGAAGCTCTTCAATTCCTTGAGATTGGTGGGCGGCATGAGTCCTTTAATCGCGTCCACCTTTTTCGGATCGGGCTTTATTCCTTCCGTCCCTACGATGTACCCTAAGAATTCAACCTCGGTTCTCATAAAATGTGTTTTTTCCAGATTTACCCTGACATTTGCATCCATGAGTGTTTGGAAAATAATTTCTACGTTTTTCAAATGGTCGGCTTCATCTTTCCCGAAAATGATTATGTCATCGATATACACATAGCACTTTTTGCCTATGTGCTCTCTTAAAACGTCGTCAATCATTCGCTGGAATACCGCTGGTGCATTTTTAAGACCAAATGGGAGTCTCAAAAATTCGAACTTACCATTCATCGTAGAAAAAGCTGTTTTTGGAATGTCGCTTTGTTTCATGGCAATTTGATGGAATCCAGAAGTAAGGTCGAGTGTTGTAAAAAAAGCGGCGTTTCCGAGGCTGGCTAGGGTTGAAGAAATATCGGGTATGGGATAAGTGTCTGCTATGGTGACCGCATTCAGTCTTTTATAATCGATCACCACTCGATATTGTCTTTCCCCATTTGCTTTTGCCTTCTTGGGGACGATCCATATGGGTGAGTTATAGGGGCTCTTTGATGGCCTGATTATGCCGTTGTCTAGGAGCTCCTGTATTTGTCTGTTCACCTCATCGCGCATGTTGACCGGGTAGGGATAGCTCTTGGTGTAAATTGGCTCATCCGTGGTTGTTCTAATTTCCCCTCTAACGTTGCTCCTTGCCATTTCGTTCCCGACGACGTCTCCAAACAAAGGCTTATATTTCTTCAGGATTTTCTCTAAGTTTTTCTTTGTGCTATCTGAAATTGTTTCGCCAATCGTGTGACTTACTACTTCCATTGGCCAAGTGTAAAGGGGTATGCGGGTGTTGTTGCCCAAAATAAGGATGTTATTTCGCCTGTCAACCACTGCTCCAATCTGACGAAGGGTATCGTCTCCTATGATGCCGTCAAAGTCGGAAAGTTTTGGCAGTACATAGAAGGTGATATTGCTATCGATTTGGCATTGTTTAAAAAATTTTCCGGAAATCTGTTTATCTATTGAGAGGTTACCACCAGGGGATTGGACGATAAGGGTGTTTTTAAGTTTTGATGCTTGGTTAATAAATTGGGGAGAAATGAAATTTTTGTTGGCCCCCGTATCCACGAGGAACCGTAGGCATTTGCCCTCTTTTGTTATGTATTTTATATAAGGAACGCCGGAGAGGCATCTGCCATAAAATCCGGGGATATATTCGTTTCTTCCAGTTCCGCCACTTCATTAGACGAGCTCGGTTGTATTTCCGCCGGAAATGGTTGCTCATCTTCGTCTGTAGCTTCGGGAAGCTGCATGTGATATAGGCGCTGCTGCTTCCTTGGCAGGTTCTCCGAAGTCGCACGTCTCTTGAAATTATTGTTTCGTTGCGGTGGCCTGTTCATGTAATTCACCTGCGTCGATTGGTTAGATGGATCAACATCCATCCTTTCTTGAGGTTTTGGAGCAGTTGGACGCGGTGGTGGCACATTCTGGCGGAATTGATGACCTCCGCTCCTAACAAGATGTTGCCCCCCCCTACGTTTCCCTAATGGGATGTGGGTAATTTATATAGTGATTTGCCTGGGGTGTGGCCCTCATTGTTGTATACACTTTCGGCATGTGATTTACTGGAACAGGAATCACATTCGGTGGGTTAACCGTATGGATAGACTGTGACCTGATAGTCATATTTTGAAGGGTTAAACAAGCTTTATATGCTTCTGGCAAGGTGCTTGGTTTTTGGACCAGTAGGAGAGTGGAAAGTCCTCCATCTAGTCCCCGGATGAATACATCCAGTGCCTTGTTTCGATAAGTTTCTATTAGGGCCCCTACAGTTTCGGTCGAGTAAGTTTCTGTCTGTAATTTATTTACAATCAAGGCAAATTGATGATTAACCGCTGCGTAAAATGCGTCCACGGTGCGGCCCCTTTGCGCTAGCTGTCTTAGTTGATGATCAAGTGTCCTTATATCACGCTTATCGGCGTAGTGCAATGATAGGCACCTCTTTATCCCTGGCCAATCATAGGAGGATACATTATAAGAAACTAGCGCCGCGTTTGCGCCCCCTCGCACCTTGTTACGAATGCTTTTCAAAATTGCGCGATACAATGGTTTACCTTCTACAATCTGATAATCAGCTAATATATCTTGGACGTTTTGAATCCAGGATACATATTCAGTTGGGTCACCTTCGAAAACCTGGAGCTCCTTCACAGTGTCTGGCAATCGGGTGATTGCTGTTAATTCTTCTTCTGTCGATGGAGCCCTTGTCTGAACTGGAAGTGATGCTTCGACAGCGGCACCAGGTGGTGCCTCTAATGCGACGATCCTCCCTTCTATTCCCTCTATTCGTTGTGACATGCTGGCGACCCCACTATTGAGTGCGTTTAAGGCCTGAGTGTTTTGCCCATTCGATTGTTCAATGTTACCCAGGCGTGTCTCTACGCTCCTGATATTGTTTATCAGGGCATTTACAGCACCCGATAACTCCGTCACGGATTTTTTCAAATCCTCCATTTCGAATAAATATATTTTTTTGTATATATAGGGAAAAAAAAGAAAGGATTCTCTACTTACATAAAAAATACGCTAAGCATAATCCGTTCGAGGCTGCAGGAACAACAAAAAAAATACACGCACACAACCACAGGTTAAAATTTCCACAGATCGATCACTGAATTATATTCAATTTAAAAAATTTTAATTTCTTTTTTTCACTGAACCTTATTCACTTTTTAGTAAAATAATGGAAACAATTTTTTTAAATTTTGATTGATTTTCTTTTTGGATATATATAGGATTTTTTCCTTTTTTCATTAATTTTATTTTTAGATTCTTTTTTGTAAAATAATATATATGGAATTTTTTCCTTTTTTTCAATTTTTCATTAATTCTTTTTTGTAAAATAATATATATGGAATTTTTTCCTTTTTTTTTCAATTTTTCATTAATTTTATTTTTAGATTCTTTTTTTTGTTAAATCACATATATGGAATTTTTTCCAATTTTTAGATTTTTTGTTAAATAATATATATGGAATTTTTTTCAATTTTTCACTAATCTTATTTTTAGATTTTTTTGTTAAATAATATATATGGAATTTTTTCAATTTTTCACTAATCTTATTTTTAGATTTTTTTGTTAAATAATATATATGGAATTTTTTCCTCTTTTTTCAATATTTCATTGATTTTCTTTTTTCCTTAAGGCTAAGTTCGAGCCCCAGCACACGGAGCGTTCGCGACGACCGGTACCGGAAGGATCCTGTTATTCCTTTTTAGAGACAACACTGGTAGTTGTCAAATTCGCTACCGTTGCCTCCTACTGCGGCAAGACTACCTTCACCGTTGGTGTACCGGTCCCTGCTCGGGCGCCAGTTAACAAATTTGTTTTACGTATTTCAAAAAAATATATTTAGCAGACCTCAACGGCGGTCTGCTATTGCTAATTAAAACACTTTTTTTATTAATTTTAAGGATTAAATTTATTCACATAAAAATTAGATTTATTTGACAAACACTTTGAATTTTCAAGATTAAATTTACAAATTAAATTTATTTAACAAACACTTTGAATTTTCAAGATTAAATTTACAAATCAGATTTATTTAACAAACACAAAAATTAAATTATTTACGCGACGGCTCCGTGGCTAAGACTGCCTGCCCAGTTGTTATTTTCCCATTTTATACCCTCTGTTCTGCCGCTGCGCTCGCGGTTGTTTTGCGCCGCAAACCGTGGAAACTGCTGACCAACTTAATTCGCATGTGGTAACCTGATATGGTGTCGGGTTACGTGTGCGCGTGTCTGAAAAGTGTTGATTCAAATATTTCGCAAGATGTTATTTGATACGCCTGTGAGTTGAACTTAATGTTGACGTATTGCGAATTTAGTGCATTCAGCAAGTTTCATGGTCAGGCAGTGTCGTTAACTTTATTACCTTTGTTACTATTGTTACTATTATTACTATTATAATTATTAATATTATTTTTACTATTACTAGTGGTGTTCACTATGTAATCCTCTGCACTATGAAAAAATTTTATTCTTAAAGTCCTTACAGTTGAAATAATTAAAAATAAAATATATGGGGATCAAAGGAAAGTTTGCTATCCAAATATACACCTAGACACTTAATATGGTCAACTAAAGAAATATGAGTATTGCTCAAAATTATATTAATGTCCGGAAAAAACGACTGGTTGGTCCAAACATTATTGATTAGACTTAGTAGGATTAATAGATAACGAATTGAAAGAAGTCAATTCACATACCCGATCTAAGCAAAAAATTGATATTGGTTTTAAAGAGTAAAAAGACATCATCGGCAAAAATTAGTGGTTTGCATAACGATGAAGTAACAAAATCAGAGATGCTATTAATATATAACGTAAAAAGAATTGGTCCTAAAACGGAACCCTTAGGTATACCCGTTGTTAAAATACGCAAGGCAGAAATAGCACTGGAGCGCTGGAGGAGGCCGACCTATACCTTAGGGGAACTGTTATCGGTCTCCACTTGACGTAGATCTTAATTGTAGTACTTCCGGTGAAAAACTCACAGCTGGGCTGGAATAAGATGATGTGTCAAGGTAAATTTTTTTCATCAGGAACTTGTTGAATTTGAAGACATATTTGTTGTGTTGCACCGCGAAGAAGCATCAGGTACTTTCGGTACTGTAGAGTAAAGGTGCAGATCATTGTTGGAGATAAAGGCGGGTTTTAGTCGATCGACACTGATGTTACTTCGACGACCTTGCATCAAATTTTTTAAAATTTTTCGTAAAGTTTTAAAACAAAAAACGGACCGTCATACAAATGAGTGAGTGAAGGTCGAACGTAGTCGTTGCGGATAAAGACGTGTGTCTCATTTTGAAGATTTTTCAAAATAAAAGTGCGAGGCGTTGAATGATGATATGTGTCGGTTGGCTTTAGGTTCTAATCATGTAAAACATAGCGCAACACCAAAGAATTACATTGAAAGCAAAAACAATGTCATAAATATTTTGTAATTTTATGGTTGCTTTCTACAGAAAGTCATGTACCGTTTTACTAATTGCAACACCTCAAGCTAGGCAGCGTTTGAAATTTTAAAACGCAATGTGAATTTCTGTAGAAATCAACAACAAAACTACAAAATATTTATGACATTGGTTTTGCTTTCAATATAATTCTTTGGCGTTGCGTTGCTTTTTACATGATTATGGCCTTAGGTTAGGTTAAGCTCCATTGGCAGCCGTGATCAAGCACAGCTCACGTGGGTCCATTAATTAGTTCCTGTTGTGTAACCATATCACGCCGTCTCCCATGGGTCCTATGAAATCTGGCTGCTAGTATTCCCATGCAGCCATCCGGTCGATTCAATAAAGGAGTGGATCCTGTTAACATCAACATCAGAGAGACAAGTTTTGTCCCCAAGGGCTCTTCGACCAAACATTTCGAGTCTTATGTCTCCGAATGCCGGGCAATTACAGAGAAGATGTTCCGTTGACTCTTCCTCCTCCTCATCGCCGCAACTTCTACACAAGTCATTATAAGGGAGCCCCAGCCTCTGGGCGTGCCCAATGGGCCAGTGGCCAGTTATAACCGCAATTAGGTTTCTTGGATGATGTCTGGACAGCTGTTATGCCCGCCGTGTCCTTTTTCCATCTATGATGGGCCAGATTTTCCTCGTTTCCCCACAGGTGGTTTCATCGTGCCACCTCTGACTGGCGATAAGATGAAACTTGTGCGCTATAAGTTGCTTACACCTTGGGTGTGAAGCACCTACATAATATGTAGAACCGTCCCGATTTAAGGTGGTACCTGCATACGCCAACGAATTCGCCATGCAGTTCCCATGTATGACCCCGTGTCCGGGGACCCAATTAAGGGTGGCCAGTGAATGTCTCGATATCTCCTCCAGAGACATCCGGCATTCTCGGACAATTCTCGATGTGATAAACACATTCTCCAGGGATCTAATGGCCTTATATTCTTACTTTATTAACCGAGCAATAGTTACTTTTAGACCTTTAGTCTGTTGTAGTGAAATAGATCAGAGTCTCTGGTGATAATCAAATCTAAAACCCACATACTGATGACTAGCTCACTACCAACTATCCTACCGAGGCATCACAAGCAATACATTTTTAATTGAATTTAAAATTAACAAAACCCAAAATCACAACTACTTTTTTTTATTATATGTAAGCAAAATACTGAGTCAATCTAAAATTTCATAGATCATATACGAGTATGTACTAGGGATGCCAATCGGGACTGATTTTTCTAAATCCCGAATCTCGGGATTTTGTGGATCCCGGGATTTTTCGGGATCAATGTTTTGCCTTAAAATGCTACTTTTTTTTAATAAACAACACTTTTTAAATACTCAAAGGTTTTATATACGTTTTTTTTTTTTTTTTTTTTTTTTCATTATTTATTTATTGAATCTTCATATATTAAATATGAACTAACAATAATTAATCAAATCTTATCCTAATATTTGCTTTATGTCCTGCCAGTGCCAAACACAAAAGATTTAGTCATCAAGGTTTCTGTTTACATATATAGGTGTTTATCGCTCATCTGATTGGGTGAGTGCTGCAGTGTCTCTTCTTCTTAAGCGAGTGTGGCCGCCATAATTTAAAATATTTCTAGCTAATGGATTTGGGTGCAGTTCCAGCCTTTTTAAATATTTTACTGCATATTTCGTTATCATAGTTTTTACTAATGGCACATTGAGATCCTTGTGGATATTTGAGTTTTTGACGTACCAGGGGGCGGCTGTGATTATTCGAAGAAGTTTATTTTGGCGCCTTTGAATTTTTTCGATGTTAGAAGCCGAGGCAGTGCCCCATAACTGAATACCGTAGCACCAAATTGGCTTTAAGATAGAGTTGTAGAGTAGAAGTTTGCAATCGAGACTAAGAACAGAATTTCTTCCAATAAGCCAATTAATTTGGATTGCTTTTAGTTTCATTTGAGTTAATTTCGCTTCTATATGCCATTTCCACGTTAAACGCCGATCTAGATGTATACCGAGGTATTTTACATGCGAGTGTTGGGGTATTATTTGATTATTTATTTTAATAGGGGGGCATGTTTCCCGACGCAATGTGAATGTTATATGTGCGCATTTTTGCTCATTGATCTTTATCCTCCATTTTTTTAACCACCTTTCTAGTTCAAATATATGATCCTGTAGATAACGAGATGCTTCTTGACAGTTTGCGTGTACGCTTAGAAAAGCTGTGTCGTCCGCAAATGTTGAGGTATGGGTGTAGCTGTTTGTTGGCAAGTCCGAAGTATAAATTAAGTATAATAGAGGGCCCAGGATGCTGCCTTGTGGGACTCCAGCGCTAATTGGCTGTGGAGAACTTAAAAATTCGCCTTCTTTTATAATAAATTGACGACCTACTAAGTAGCTTTGTAACAGCTTGTGTATATTTGCTGGTAAGTTTTGCTGCAATTTCAGTAGTAAACCTTCATGCCAGACTTTATCAAAAGCTTGAGACACATCGATGAAGAGTGCTGAGCAATATTTTTTTTCTTCAAAGGCTTTTCTTATGACATTTACTATTCGATGAGTTTGTTCAATTGTGCTGTGTTTTCTTCTAAAACCGAATTGATGATTGGGAATACATCTGTTACCATTTAAAATCGGCGTTAATTTAGACACTAGAAGTTTCTCAAAAAGCTTTGATATATTAGACAATAAGCTTAAAGGTCTATATGACTCAACTTTTGTGGGATCCTTTCCTGGTTTAGGTATCATGGTAACTAAGGATACTTTCCACTCTTGTGGGTAGTATTCAAGGCGTAAAATAGCATTAAAAATTAGTAGAATAATTTTCTTTGCTATGCTGGGTAGCTCCAAAAGCATTTTGTTGTGTTTATATACGTAACATAGATTTTTAAAAATTAAAACAACAAAACAATTTATTTTATTCATATGCTTATAACACTGGCCTTGCCTATGATCAAACTGATCAGATTCTGAAAAAAGCTTAAACAAATATATGTACGTATCTCTTAGTTTTTCTAGATCAATTCATTTCGGTTTTTTGACAGCAATTAAATTTTTAATGTGAATAAAGTTTGACGACATTAATACACTGCAAAGTGTAGTCCCTCATCGATCTCGATAGCTGAGTGAAAAAGTGTTAAAACTATGTCGACTGTAGTGCAGTACACCTCCAGGGTGAGGGCGAGATTGATGATCAATAATTTAAGTACGTTTGAAATTTATTTTAAAAGAAATGTTTATACAAATGTTTCTTAAAACATATTTCAAGTTTAAATAATTTATTTATGAATACGTCAGAAAGTGTTTATTTATAAAAAAATTATTTTATTTACCGTATGTTTTTTAAGCAAATTTTTTATTTTTATTGGACCAGAAGGAACATGAGCTATTTCATCAATATTACGACTTAATTGTTATAATTATATCAACTTTTATTCTTTAGTTTCTGAATAAAACTTTAATTGGATCGTTAATAATTTTTATTTTTTGCTTGATATATAACAATTATTTCTTGATTTCTATATTTTGCATAAAAATAATCATTTTTATTTTAGAATTATGTCTTAAGCCCAAGCTGAACTTGCTAAACGTAATTGTAAAAAATTCTTGAGATGTGAATCTGCGAATTTCGTTTCTACTTAAAATAATGGTTTTTATTAAGCAAAATACAAAAAACAGAAATAGTCGTCATATATTAAGCAAAAATTAAAAATTTTAAATACTCGCTGTGTGCCAAAAACAAAAATTAAACTCAAAAATAAGAATTATTTGCATTACAAAATATAACTCAAATATAATTTTTAATAATTTTTTTGTATAATAATTAGTATTGTGGTTATTTTATTGAACTGTTAATGGTTTTTAATCCAAATTTAGATATTTTTAATTAGGCTTAAGTTCATTGAATTTAATTTTCATTAAATTATTTTTATGAAGACAGGAATTTTTTACAACATGAAATTAATTAAAATTTTTTTATTGACAATTTTTCATTCTTGACTGCGCTGAGATTTGAACCCAGGCGTTCACGGACAGGTTGCCCAGACTAGTTTCGATTGTAACCACACAATCTCGTCAGTGGGGTTTGCCGTTTTACTCACTCGGCTATTGAGGCCGGGCGACGTCAATAGTCAAACATCAATCCTTAAACCAAATGGTATTTCACTTTTGGTAGATCGGAATTTGCTTTTTGAATGAATGATTATCTATTTTAATTGATTTACATGTTCTTCCTAACTTCTGTTTTTTCGTACTTTTTGTCAAGAATTCTTCTTGAAGTCCAAAGTACATTTTTGTTTTTTGATGATTTTGTCTTTCTTTTTTCTTTGTCACGTTTCTCACCCGAGATTAGATCTGAAAAAAAAATGTCTACTAGCTTACTCCAATCAAATGGCCAGATGAGTCATTCTAAATCCTACCATCCCATTATTTACCTGTTTCTCTCGGACTTTGTTCCCGAATTGCACACTGGCTACTTTGTAATTACTGCTCGGCTTTGGCTCGCGGCCTGGGTGAAGGTTCTTTGCAATTACGGTGAACAAGACGGACCTGAAAAGTTGAACCAGTGTTTGCGAGCTGGAAACCCCACTTACACCATTTCACCACCACACACTTACCTCTTACCCCTTTTTATAAATTAATCCATTTTTACAAAATCGTTACCTTCATTTATAAATTCAATCTTCAATTTATTTAAGTACATGTCTCATATAGCACTAATTGATTACTGAGGATTAAGCATCCGTTAAGCTTATTAAATTAGGTTCCCTATTCTCCTGACTTAAGAGCTATGACGTCTTCATTTGGTATTTCATTTAAGTTTTTTTTTGTTTTTTTTCTTTGTGTTTTTTTTTTTGTTTTGTTTTTTTTTTTGGTGGTTTTTTTTAATATTTAATTTTGGTTTGTTTTTTTTTTTTTAAATTAAAGGCCAATAATTTCTTAAAACCGAATTAATAGTTTAAGGGTTTTCTTTGCTCTTATTAAATTCTTGGTTACTAAATTTTTCTTCTCAATGCTTCATAATTTAACATTATTTTATTTACTTTGTTATGGGTTTTTATTGTCAAATTAATGGCCAATAATTTCTTAAAACAAATTACTAAATTAAGGTTTTTATTGTCAAATTAATGGCCAATAATTTTTTAAAACAAATTACTAAATTAAGGTTTTTTTTTGTTATGTTAATGCCAATGATTTCTTACGACCGAATTAACAAATTACGGGGTTCTTTTTGTTGCTCTTATTAAATTCTTGGTTACTAAATTTTTCTTCTCTATGCTTCATAAATTAACATTATTTTCTTTACTTTGTTATGGGTTTTTATTGTCAAATTAATGGCCAATAATTTCTTAAAACAAATTACTAAATTAAGGTTTTTATTGTCAAATTAATGGCCAATAATTTTTTAAAACAAATTACTAAATTAAGGTTTTTTTTTTTCTTATGTTAATGCCAATGATTTCTTACGACCGAATTAACAAATTAAGGTTTTTCTTAATGGAACTAGGCCTTTGGCCATTAACCTATCAAAAGCGGATGGTTTTGTAGATCCCGGGTAAGTACGAACTTATTTAATCTAGAATTATTCCAACGTAAATCTGATTCAAATTTTAGACTGAGATAGCAATCATTTCCCGTTTGTATGGCGTTAATGGAGGGCCTCTAGAAGGATTCATTAACCGCCTTCTGTCCCGTAAACTGAGTCAATCTAAAATTTCATAGATCATATACGAGTATGTACTAGGGATGCCAATCGGGACTGATTTTTCTAAATCCCGAATCTCGGGATTTTGTGGATCCCGGGATTTTTCGGGATCAATGTTTTGCCTTAAAATGCTACTTTTTTTTAATAAACAACACTTTTTAAATATTCAAAAGGTTTTATATACGTAACATAGATTTTTAAAAATTAAAACAACAAAACAATTTATTTTATTCATATGCTTATAACACTGGCCTTGCCTATGATCAAACTGATCAGATTCTGAAAAAAGCTTAAACAAATATATGTACGTATCTCTTAGTTTTTCTAGATCAATTCATTTCGGTTTTTTGACAGCAATTCAATTTTTAATGTGAATAAAGTTTGACGACATTAATACACTGCAAAGTGTAGTCCCTCATCGATCTCGATAGCTGAGTGAAAAAGTGTTAAAACTATGTCGACTGTAGTGCAGTACACCTCCAGGGTGAGGGCGAGATTGATGATCAATAATTTAAGTACGTTTGAAATTTATTTTAAAAGAAATGTTTATACAAATGTTTCTTAAAACATATTTCAAGTTTAAATAATTTATTTATGAATACGTCAGAAAGTGTTTATTTATAAAAAAATTATTTTATTTACCGTATGTTTTTTATACAAATTTTTTATTTTTATTGGACCAGAAGGAACATGAGCTATTTCATCAATATTACGACTTAATTGTTATAATTATATCAACTTTTATTCTTTAGTTTCTGAATAAAACTTTAATTGGATCGTTAATAATTTTTATTTTTTGCTTGATATATAACAATTATTTCTTGATTTCTATATTTTGCATAAAAATAATCATTTTTATTTTGGAATTATGTCTTAAGCCCAAGCTGAACTTGCTAAACGTAATTGTAAAAAATTCTTGAGATGTGAATCTGCGAATTTCGTTTCTACTTAAAATAATGGTTTTTATTAAGCAAAATACAAAAAACAGAAATAGTCGTCATATATTAAGCAAAAATTAAAAATTTTAAATACTCGCTGTGTGCCAAAAACAAAAATTAAACTCAAAAATAAGAATTATTTGCATTACAAAATATAACTCAAATATAATTTTTAATAATTTTTTTGTATAATAATTAGTATTGTGGTTATTTTATTGAACTGTTAATGGTTTTTAATCCAAATTTAGATATTTTTAATTAGGCTTAAGTTCATTGAATTTAATTTTCATTAAATTATTTTTATGAAGACAGGAATTTTTTACAACATGAAATTAATTAAAATTTTTTTATTGACAATTTTTCATTCTTGACTGCGCTGAGATTTGAACCCAGGCGTTCACGGACAGGTTGCCCAGACTAGTTTCGATTGTAACCACACAATCTCGTCAGTGGGGTTTGCCGTTTTACTCACTCGGCTATTGAGGCCGGGCGACGTCAATAGTCAAACATCAATCCTTAAACCAAATGGTATTTCACTTTTGGTAGATCGGAATTTGCTTTTTGAATGAATGATTATCTATTTTAATTGATTTACATGTTCTTCCTAACTTCTGTTTTTTCGTACTTTTTGTCAAGAATTCTTCTTGAAGTCCAAAGTACATTTTTGTTTTTTGATGATTTTGTCTTTCTTTTTTCTTTGTCACGTTTCTCACCCGAGATTAGATCTGAAAAAAAAAAATGTCTACTAGCTTACTCCAATCAAATGGCCAGATGAGTCATTCTAAATCCTACCATCCCATTATTTACCTGTTTCTCTCGGACTTTGTTCCCGAATTGCACACTGGCTACTTTGTAATTACTGCTCGGCTTTGGCTCGCGGCCTGGGTGAAGGTTCTTTGCAATTACGGTGAACAAGACGGACCTGAAAAGTTGAACCAGTGTTTGCGAGCTGGAAACCCCACTTACACCATTTCACCACCACACACTTACCTCTTACCCCTTTTTATAAATTAATCCATTTTTACAAAATCGTTACCTTCATTTATAAATTCAATCTTCAATTTATTTAAGTACATGTCTCATATAGCACTAATTGATTACTGAGGATTAAGCATCCGTTAAGCTTATTAAATTAGGTTCCCTATTCTCCTGACTTAAGAGCTATGACGTCTTCATTTGGTATTTCATTTAAGTTTTTTTTTGTTTTGTTTTTTTTCTTTGTGTTTTTATTTTTTGTTTTGTTTTTTTTTTTGGTGGTTTTTTTTAATATTTAATTTTGGTTTGTTTTTTTTTTTTTTTAAATTAAAGGCCAATAATTTCTTAAAACCGAATTAATAGTTTAAGGTTTTTCTTTGCTCTTATTAAATTCTTGGTTACTAAATTTTTCTTCTCAATGCTTCATAATTTAACATTATTTTATTTACTTTGTTATGGGTTTTTATTGTCAAATTAATGGCCAATAATTTCTTAAAACAAATTACTAAATTAAGGTTTTTATTGTCAAATTAATGGCCAATAATTTTTTAAAACAAATTACTAAATTAAGGTTTTTTTTTTTCTTATGTTAATGCCAATGATTTCTTACGACCGAATTAACAAATTAAGGTTTTTCTTAATGGAACTAGGCCTTTGGCCATTAACCTATCAAAAGCGGATGGTTTTGTAGATCCCGGGTAAGTACGAACTTATTTAATCTAGAATTATTCCAACGTAAATCTGATTCAAATTTTAGACTGAGATAGCAATCATTTCCCGTTTGTATGGCGTTAATGGAGGGCCTCTAGAAGGATTCATTAACCGCCTTCTGTCCCGTAAACCCGAACCGAAAACGTAAAAAAAAAGGTTTTAACAAAAATCCCTTAATTAAGGCAAAAACTTTTCCACCCAAAACAAACCCCCGCTATTTGGAGGGCGTTATATAAATATTTTCCCCAGCTTTTCGGTTATATGACCTATATTTATTGTAAGGTTAATACAATACTTGGGCACTTATCTTTATCTACTGGCCTGGCTGAGACAGTAGTGGTCCTTGGTGAAACGATGTGACGGTGGTTAAGTTGAGCACCCTGTCCGATGTTCCCAGAGAGGTGATGATGAACTTTTTGCACTGTAGGGGTTGTATGTGGTAATTAAATTTTGGCACTTTCGGTGGTGTAGGTCTTTTGTAGGTGGTAATTAAAATTTTGACACTTTAGGTGATGTAGGTGATAATTAAATTTTTGGGCACTCGTAAGTGGTGATACGCTTTTTGGTGTACACTAGGTGGTGACGAACTTTGTGGCCCTTTATGTGGTGTAGGTGGTAATTAAAATTTTGACACTTTAGGTGATGTAGGTGATAATTAAATTTTTGCCACTTTAGGTGGTGTAGGTGGTAATTAAATTTTTAGCACTTTAGGTGGTGTAGGTCTTTTGGCACTTTAGGTGGTGTAGGTGGTAATTAAAATTTTGACCCTTTAGGTGATGTAGGTGATAATTAAATTTTTGCCACTTTAGGTGGTGTATGTGGTAATTAAATTTTTAGCACTTTAGGTGGTGTAGGTGATAATTAAAATTTTTGGGCACTCGTAAGTGGTGATACGCTTTTTGGTGTACACTAGGTGGTGACGAACTTTGTGGCCCTTTATGTGTTGTCCGCTTTTAGGTGGTGACACAAATTTTGGTCACTTTGGGAGTTGATGCCAGTTTTTGGTCCCTTTGCCTTGGCCACGGGTAACAGCAGTAGTGATTTTCCCCAGCGGTTGACAAGTAGCTCGCGTTCTCACCGTTAGCAATTATTTCCACCTTACGCCGTTGATGATATGGCCCCTTGACCGCCTCGACCACCACAGCTCAGGAACAATCCGACCAGGTATTGGCCTTGGTCCTTCCGCCTTATCTGATGTTGGTTACTCACTAATCCCTTTTGCTAGCGGATTCCTTCCGCTACAATTTTGTTACCTCCTGCGTCGTTCGAGTCCAGTCGCGAAAAGACCGGATACACTTCATTTTGCGACCACCTTATCCGCCCTCGACTTCGCCCTTGCAACTGCAGCCTACTTCGCCACACAGTGTTGATTTTAATTGTAACTGCTCGTACCAATCCTCCTTCAAGTTTCCATTTTTGCCCATCTGGCAATTCCACTCTCTTTAAGCTCGAATCTGATCAATGAAGAGGTGCATTACCAATCCAGTGTTGACCACTGTAGCGTTTTCTATGTTCCTTGTTTCCCTCTCGTCGTGTGCCCACCGAGTTGAACCGGTACACATCCCCGTTCGTGGTCTGGGTTTTCTTTATCATATTGCTAATATGATAAAGCTCATTTGTATACTCGTCGGCTTTCGACTCCCACTAACACCTGGTCACGGCTTGAGGTCTTTGGCATGGTAAATCCCAAGACTTTTGCCCTTGAAGTCTTCAATTTCATAAAGGCTATTACCCACTGGTTTGACGATCCTACACTTCACAAACTTTTTGCAGAGTTTCGCGGAAATTTGTTTTGAAAAATCCGACAGTTGGAAGTTTCTCCGATACACCTCCTGTCCCACTTTAAAACTAGCGTCTTTACACCGTGTATTATAACGTTTAGCAATAACCTCATAGCTCTTATGTAATTGTTTCTTAACTTGGTCGCGTACCAGCTCCATGTATACTCCCTGACTTTCAATCCGGTTCTCGGAATCTTCCAAAGTATCCAAAGTTCTAGCTATTTTATACGCCGAGGCGTGCGTTACCATATTAGTTCCAAACAACAAGAAATAGGGGGTTACACCCGTAGCGCTGTGAACAGCTGACCTAAGTGCACACTCAATTTCGCATAAATATTTGTCCCACTCCGTTTGATTGTCTTTCAGGTACGAACGTATAGCCGCCAACACCGACTGGTTGACCCTCTCGGAGGCGTTTGCCTGAGGCGCATAACTAGCAGTTTTCATATGCTTAACTCCAAAGGATTCCAGGAAAGCCGAAAAATCGTTACCAATGAATTGCTTCCCATTATCTGACACTACAGTTTCAGGGACACCGAACTTATAAAATACTTCCTTTACCAAAAATTCAATAACATTCTTTGAATTGGCCTTTGCCATTGCCTTCAATAAAACATATTTAGAAAAATAATCTAACACAATAAAAATGAACGAATTACCCCTTTTTGAACGCACATACGGGCCTAAAAAATCGATATAGATTCGCTGAAATGGTCTACAAGCATCAGTTTCTCGTCCCATGGCTGGTCTAAGTATCTTGTTTGTAGGTTTGCTTTCCTTACAGATGTCACATTGATTCACATAATCGCGGACTTGTATGTTTAAATGTGGCCAATAAAAATATTCGCGCAATCGCCGAATTGTCTTACCGATACCGCCATGCGCTGCTGTGGGTGGTACATGAGCTTTCTCTATTAATTCCCGTGTCAATCTGATCGCAACCCATAGTTTCCATGTATGTTCCTCTTGTATTCCGTTCCCATCAAATGGTACAGTGCGCTTATAAATCCGTCCTTCAACGATTTCAATGTCTGGTAAACTATTTCGGTTGCTTTCGATTGCCTTCACCAATTCTTGGTAGTCATCGGCCTTAAATTCGGGAGAATTTAGATCGCATAATGGGGCCATGTCAATCTCGTCCATGTCATATCTAGAGAGGGTATCGGGTACGACGTTCTGCGAACCTTTGCGATGCTGTATTTGGAAAGAAAATGCTTGCAAATTTAGGCTCCATCTAGCCAAGCGTCCACTAAGATCACGTTGACCCATCAGCCACTTCAGACTGGAGTGATCTGTTATTACAACAAAACTCATCAGCTCGATATATGGACGAAAACGTTTGACAGCCATCACCACTGCCAGACATTCGCGTTCTGTCACCGAATAATTCTTTTGGGCGGTTGACAATTTTCTAGAAAAATACGCTATTGGATGTTCGGCCCCTTCAGGGTCCCTCTGAAAAAGTACGGCGCCTATTCCTACATCTGATGCATCGCACTGGATGAAAAAAGTTTTATTAAAATCGGGCTGGGTTAAGACGGGACTGTGTGTTAAACAATTCTTGAGCTTATCAAACGCGTTCCTGGCCTCCTCGCCAAATGTGAAAGTCTTACTCTTCTTAAGGGGTTCGGTTATGGGTGCTGTTAACGTGGCATAGTCGTGGATGAATCTACGGTACCATCCTGTGGTTCCCATAAAGCTTCGTACCTGTTTCACGGTTTTCGGATAATCCAATTTAACAATCGCCATAATTTTCTCGGGATCAGGCCTCAATTGCCCTTCACCCACTATATAACCTAAGTATCGCAATTCGCGGCAGCAAAACTTAGATTTTTCAACATTTATCGTAAGATTAGCATTATCCAAACAAAATGCTACTTCCCGCAACAAATCTACATGTTCCGCAAAACCAGCGGATACCACTAGCAAGTCATCCAGGTAAACGAAAACCTTTTCCCGCAATCGCGCCGGAATAACCTTGTCCATTAAACGGCACAACCTTTGGGCCGCGTTGCACAACCCAAAAGGCATGACCGTAATATGGTACAAGGGTCTCCCAGGCACAGTAAAAGCAGTCTTTTCCCTGGACGACCTAGCCAATGGTATCTGCCAGAATGCGTCCTTCAGATCTATACTCGAAATGAAATTGGTGTCCCCTAAACGACTCAACAGACCCTCAATATGCGGGAGCGGGTATGCGTCCTTGACCGTGTGTTCGTTCAACTTTCGCGCATCCAAGCAAATTCTCACTTTTTCCCCCTTGAGTACCATAGTGACTCGATTGTTCCAAGGGCTTTCGCTGGGCTCGATAGCCCCTAATGAGAGCATCCGATCTAACTCCCCGTACATAAGCTTTTGCACCGCGGGCGACACTGGGTAAAACTTCTCTTTTACCGGCACGGCTTCCCCTGTTTCGATGTAGTGCTCTTCAAGTGTCGTTTTGCCCAGACTCTTTTTGATAAAACACGGGAATGCCCCAATAACATTATCCAAAACTTTTTGTTGCCGATCAGTTAAACTATGCATCCTTGGAAAGACTACCGCGGGTTCTTCATCGCTCTTCCTTACGAGTGTGTGCAAACTATCTAAACTAAACCTTATTAAATTGAAACGCTTCATAAAATCAACCCCTAAGAAAAGCTTTTGACGCAACGTAGGCACTAGATAAAAATCAATGGACTGTTTCCTTCCGTTAAATTTGATGTCCGCTCTTACTTTTCCGATTATTTTGTTAACGCGACCATCTGCTGTTCTTATATCTGCCTGAAATGGGTAAATTACTAACATTGCCTTCTCCACAAAGTCCAAACAATCCTTTCCTAAACACGTGACGGTGGCTCCACTATCCAGTAAGCCTTCAATGGAATGACCATTGATCTCCATGGTTGTGTATATACGCGAATCCGGCCCTTCATAAATGCTAGCTGAGGAAATCTCCCACCTTATCTTTTTCCTGTTTGCAAACCTTTCACGGGCTTTTAAAATTTTCTTTGACGGTGTAAAAATTCTTTCCCTTGCTGCCTCATATGCTGCTTCTCTTTCTTCAAGTGATGGTTGTCTGTGGCCTGCGTTAAGTCTCTCCGATTTTTCCACTATCGATGTGCTTTCCCGTTTTAAAATTTGACTGAAATTACCCTCCTCGTGTTCTACGGCATCCTGCGCTGGGCTATTATTTCCTATTTTTATTGGTGTTGTGTTGTGGGATATTGCCTGTTCGAACGAGCCTCCATCCCTTGTCGAGACACGTTCTGTCCTCGGTTTCCCTGACAATTCGGGCATCTTGGGGTAACGGTGTTTCCTAATCCGCACTTGTAACAAAATAATGTTCTCTGTTCGGCTGGGCAGTCTACGAAAATATGGCCTTCCTCTTGGCAATTCCAACACTGTAGGCGTCGAGCGGTTTGAATCGCGTCTACTTCTGCAACATTCTCCGCTAATACTGGTTCAGTTTCTATCGCATGTAAGGATCTCATGGGTTGCCTCCCGCTATATTGTCGTTGGCTGGCAAGTAAATTTTCTGCGCGCCGGCATTCCTTTACAAAGTGTGCTAAACTAGTGGTTTGGAATGGAAATAGTAACTGGGCCATCGGGGCTTTCAAGTTTCCTTTCATGACGGTAATTAATTCTCTATCTCCTAACGGACTGCGTAACTGATTCCTAAGCTTAATTATCGAGTTGTAAAAATCCTCAAATGATTCCCGATCGTTTTGACGCCTATCCAGAATTTTCCGTTGTATATCGAAATCACTATCAAACCGATGAAACTGAGCTAGCAAAGCTGCCTTTAAATCTCCCCATCTAGTAACATTATTAAATCTGCGGTGGTCCCAATACCATTCCTTAGCTGGTCCGCTTAAAAGTAGTTGAAATGATCGTAAAATATCTGTCCAATCTCCTCCAAAGTCTGCTTGCAAAGTTTCGACCTGAAATACAAAATCCTCCACGCTAGGTCCTTTATACGTGCCATCGAAAGTTATTCCCCATTTATCAATTCTCAATCCGGGTCCTGTTGAACGCTGGTTATTTCCATAAGGTGCTGGTATTCCCATCCTAAAATTATTTTCCTCCTGTCTGTGATTTGGCAAATGATTAAACATAGGGTCTGACCATGGCTGTATTTGCATATTTGGACCAAGTCGGGGTGGTGGTTGTCTAACATCAGGTAGGGAAATGTTACTGCCTCTATTTACAACTTCCCTTCCCTGAGATTGGCTTTGGCCCTCCAAGCTTTGTTGGATAATACGTGGAACTAAATTTAGCAGTCTCTCCTCAAAACTACGTAAGTCGGCTTGTGTCACCTGTTGGTTGCCTCCGCCCATCCTTGGTGCAACTGGCCTTAATGGTTCGTTGTGTTGTCGGAACGCCTCTCTCACTCCTCTAGCGCTTATACTGCTGAATGGTGGTGTTGTTAATGAGTTTTGGTGTGCTTGACTTTCCTCACTGGCAGCCAAGTCATCTCCTATATGACCTTCCATGAGCGTCCTATCCTGGTCTGTTTTTGGTGCGTTCTCTAATGACGCTGCCCTAGACGTAGTTGCCACATTTGTCGCTGCAGCGCCCGCCGCAGTCGTCGTCGTCGGTGCTATCGACTCTTCATTCTCCGATCTAGCCTTAGATCTTGTCACATACATCTTGGTGTTATGACGGTTCCACGCCAAACGCGTTCAAATCTATTCCGAACTACTCACGAACCCCTATGGTCTAGAAGAGATTCCCCTGCTCAGTAAATGTTCGAGCCGTAGTTTATTTCGCAACACGGAAATGAAAGTCGAATATCGAAAAAGGAGGACCTTCAGCCGTCAGGAAAAATCGGTATCACTTAAAAAAACCAAAAATTCGATGACTTCACAAACGATTTGAACGGAGTTACTACGGTCATTCATAAGTCCAACAGGTTACGATGAGAAAGAATTTCAAACTGATATTCAGAAAAACAAGTAAGAATTTAAGGTGCCTAGATAGAAAGTACTAACCTGCAATTAAATACATGAAAAAGGACCAAATGTACGGCGAATAAAACTTCAAAGTTAAGAATTTTAAACCCCTTAAAATCAAATTGAATAAAGTTGGCTAATAATACACAGTCAACGAAAAGTCTAAAATCGAACTCAATGACTTCCAAAAAAAACCCACTCAAATGATATTGATAACCACCCTAAATATTCAAACTAAAGTATAACCACCGAAATTTGAAAATTGAAATGAAAATTCAATAATAAGATATTAACCGAATTTAAAATTTAAAGATTAACGCCGGTATTCATGAAAATACTTTAACTTTCATAAAGGTTTTAAACAAATTTCCCATGGACATTGGTTGCCTTTATCAAGATTATAATAAAATAAAATAAAAAGATAAGATAATTGATCAGTTTAAGATTTGAATGTCAGAAACAAACTGAATTTTCAAACCAAAATAAAATGTACAGAAAAATAAGAAAAATAAAAATATTAAGAATCAAAAATCAAAATCGACGGAGTTAAAAATAAGCAAGGTTAAGAAAACTTAATTGATATTGAGTCAAAACTCAATCAACCTTAGTCCAATAAAACTAAAATATCTAAAAAATTAACATCAAAGTTAACTAAATTTAAAACTTCAGAAAAATTACACAAAAAATCAAAATGAAAAAAATCAAACAAAAAATCAAAATGAAAAAAATCAAATAAAAAAATCAAAATTAAAAAAAATAAAAAAATCAAATTGAAATAACCGGATAATAAAACACAAGTGAAACGCGATAACATCTCAAAAGTTAAAGAATAAAAATAGAAATAAATGCAAAAACCCAAAAGAATCAAAATAAAAATTAAGGCAAAAATATAAAAAAATAAAAATAGAATTAAAGGTAAAAATATAAAAAAACAAAATAGGAAAAAGGCAAAAAAATTAAAAAAATAAAAAAATAGAAATAAAGGCAAATAAATGTAAGCAAATTTAAAGATCTGTTGAAAATATTATTTAAACATATGTGTCAGTAAGCACATACCAACCACAATTCAAAATTGCTTTTTAAATAAACAACGATTCCCAACCGGGCTTTATCTTTTTAGAATAAAATGTATACAATATTAAACGGTTTAGAGGTGTGCTAGGTGGTGAGGATTTAATGTGGTTTCCAATTCCGTAACGAGCCTGCATAGACCCATAGACTGCCGATCGCCATGAATCAATTGTCGAAATGAACATACTTACTAGTGGCTGCCGGTGCCAGTACAACCTAACCCCAGGACACACTAAACTTAACCGCCGCGAAAAATTCCCACAATTTAAGTCGCCATCAGAAGGCATACTACTTCCCCCCTGAGCCTTACCAAATTCGCGAAAACTCCCGCCGTGCGGACACAAACACAGTGGCTAACGTATGGTATTTAAAATCCCTACCCGGACTCACCGTGTTTCACGACCATTCCTACGTACCTACTATTCATTTCTAAATCGACCCAAGGTAGCCTATCATCCTAAAGTCTATCCCTAACTTCAAAATCATGTGAGTACCGAGCCACAAGTGGTTGTCGGGCCCCACGTTGGGTGCCATTTTCTGTCACGTTTCTTACCCGAGATTAGATCTGAAAAAAAATGTCTACTAGCTTACTCCAATCAAATGGCCAGATGAGTCATTCCAAATCCTACCATCCCATTATTTACCTGTTTCTCTCGGACTTTGTTCCCGAATTGCACACTGGCTACTTTGTAATTACTGCTCGGCTTTGGCTCGCGGCCTGGGTGAAGGTTCTTTGCAATTACGGTGAACAAGACGGACCTGAAAAGTTGAACCAGTGCTTGCGAGCTGGAAACCCCACTTACACCATTTCACCACCACACACTTACCTCTTACCCCTTTTTATAAATTAATCCATTTTTACAAAATCGTTACCTTCATTTATAAATTCAATCTTCAATTTATTTAAGTACATGTCTCATATAGCACTAATTGATTACTGAGGATTAAGCATCCGTTAAGCTTATTAAATTAGGTTCCCTATTCTCCTGACTTAAGAGCTATGACGTCTTCATTTGGTATTTCATTTAAGTTTTTTTTTGTTTTGTTTTTTTTCTAAAGGCCAATAATTTCTTAAAACCGAATTAATAGTTTAAGGTTTTTCTTTGCTCTTATTAAATTCTTGGTTACTAAATTTTTCTTCTCAATGCTTCATAATTTAACATTATTTTATTTACTTTGTTATGGGTTTTTATTGTCAAATTAATGGCCAATAATTTCTTAAAACAAATTACTAAATTAAGGTTTTTATTGTCAAATTAATGGCCAATAATTTTTTAAACAAATTACTAAATTAAGGTTTTTTTTTTGTTATGTTAATGCCAATGATTTCTTACGACCGAATTAACAAATTAAGGGGTTCTTTTTGTTGCTCTTATTAAATTCTTGGTTACTAAATTTTTCTTCTCTATGCTTCATAAATTAACATTATTTTCTTTACTTTGTTATGGGTTTTTATTGTCAAATTAATGGCCAATAATTTCTTAAAACAAATTACTAAATTAAGGTTTTTATTGTCAAATTAATGGCCAATAATTTTTTAAAACAAATTACTAAATTAAGGTTTGTTTTTTGTTATGTTAATGCCAATGATTTCTTACGACCGAATTAACAAATTAAGGTTTTTCTTAATGGAACTAGGCCTTTGGCCATTAACCTATCAAAAGCGGATGGTTTTGTAGATCCCGGGTAAGTACGAACTTATTTAATCTAGAATTATTCCAACGTAAATCTGATTTAAATTTTAGACTGAGATAGCAATAATTTCCCGTTTGTATGGCGTTAATGGAGGGCCTCTAGAAGGATTCATTAACCGCCTTCTGTCCCGTAAACCGAAAACGTAAAAAAAAGGTTTTAACAAAAATCCCTTAATTATATTCAACATTTTTCATTTTTTCGAATTTATTCTATGAAAGCTAAGGTAAAATGTAACAAGAAAATACAATATAATAGTCTGGTAGTGTATAAAGTCATTTATAAAATAATTTAAGGAATAGAGCTATTACAAAAAGCTTTATAAAATACATAACTGAAATTTAACTCATAGAATAAATTCGAAAAAATGAAAAATGTTGAATATAATAAAGTTGCTTATGAAAAAGAAATAATTCCCAATATCTATTTGTTAAAAATCCCTTAATTTAGGCAAAAACTTTTCCACCCAAAACAAAACCCCGCTATTTGGAGGGCGTTATATAAATATTTTCCCCAGCTTTTCGGTTATATGACCTATATTTATTGTAAGGTTAATGCAATACTTGGGCACTTATCTTTATCTACTGGCCTGGCTGACACAGTAGTGGTCCTTGGTGAAACGATGTGACGGTGGTTAAGTTGAGCACCCTGTCCGATGTTCCCAGAGAGGTGATGATGAACTTTTTGCACTGTAGGGGATGTATGTGGTAATTAAATTTTGGCACTTTCGGTGGTATAGGTCTTTTGGCACTTTAGGTGGTGTAGGTGGTAATTAAAATTTTGACACTTTAGGTGATGTAGGTGATAATTAAATTTTTGGGCACTCGTAAGTGGTGATACGCTTTTTGGTGTACACTAGGTGGTGACGAACTTTGTGGCCCTTTATGTGGTGTAGGTGGTAATTAAAATTTTGACACTTTAGGTGATGTAGGTGATAATTAAATTTTTTGCCACTTTAGGTGGTGTAGGTGATAATTAAATTTTTGCCACTTTAGGTGGTGTAGGTGGTAATTAAATTTTTAGCACTTTAGGTGGTGTAGGTCTTTTGGCACTTTAGGTGGTGTAGGTGGTAATTATAATTTTGACCCTTTAGGTGATGTAGGTGATAATTAAATTTTTGCCACTTTAGGTGGTGTAGGTGGTAATTAAATTTTTAGCACTTTAGGTGGTGTAGGTCTTTTGGCACTTTAGGGGATGTATGTGGTAATTAAATTTTTAGCACTTTAGGTGGTGTAGGTGATAATTAAAATTTTTGGGCACTCGTAAGTGGTGATACGCTTTTTGGTGTACACTAGGTGGTGACGAACTTTGTGGCCCTTTATGTGTTGTCCGCTTTTAGGTGGTGACACAAATTTTGGTCACTTTGGGAGTTGATGCCAGTTTTTGGTCCCTTTGCCTTGGCCACGGGTAACAGCAGTAGTGATTTTCCCCAGCGGTTGACAAGTAGCTCGCGTTCTCACCGTTAGCAATTATTTCCACCTTACGCCGTTGATGATATGGCCCCTTGACCGCCTCGACCACCACAGCTCAGGAACAATCCGACCAGGTATTGGCCTTGGTCCTTCCGTCTTATCTGATGTTGGTTACTCACTAATCCCTTTTGCTAGCGGATTCCTTCCGCTACAATTTTGTTACCTCCTGCGTCGTTCGAGTCCAGTCGCGAAAAGACCGGATACACTTCATTTTGCGACCACCTTATCCGCCCTCGACTTCGCCCTTGCAACTGCAACCTACTTCGCCACACAGTGTTGATTTTAATTGTAACTGCTCGTACCAATCCTCCTTCAAGTTTCCATTTTTGCCCATCTGGCAATTCCACTCTCTTTAAGCTCGAATCTGATCAATGAAGAGATGCATTACCAATCCAGCGTTGACCACTGTAGCGTTTTCTATGTTCCTTGTTTCCCTCTCGTCGTGTGCCCACCGAGTTGAACCGGTACATCTTGTTGACCTTTTTCAGCACAACTTGAAGGACAAATGTAAACATAGCTCGTGCCTTAGCTGTTAACAATAATTAGTATTGTGGTTATTTTATTGAACTGTTAATGGTTTTTAATCCAAATTTAGATATTTTTAATTAGGCTTAAGTTCATTGAATTTAATTTTCATTAAATTATTTTTATGAAGACAGGAATTTTTTACAACATGAAATTAATTAAAATTTTTTTATTGACAATTTTTCATTCTTGACTGCGCTGAGATTTGAACCCAGGCGTTCACGGACAGGTTGCCCAGACTAGTTTCGATTGTAACCACACAATCTCGTCAGTGGGGTTTGCCGTTTTACTCACTCGGCTATTGAGGCCGGGCGACGTCAATAGTCAAACATCAATCCTTAAACCAAATGGTATTTCACTTTTGGTAGATCGAAATTTGCTTTTTGAATGAATGATTATCTATTTTAATTGATTTACATGTTCTTCCTAACTTCTGTTTTTTCGTACTTTTTGTCAAGAATTCTTCTTGAAGTCCAAAGTACATTTTTGTTTTTTGATGTTTTTGTCTTTCTTTTTTCTTGTTGACCTTTTTCAGCACAACTTGAAGGACAAATGTAAACATAGCTCGTGCCTTAGCTGTTAACAATAATTAGTATTGTGGTTATTTTATTGAACTGTTAATGGTTTTTAATCCAAATTTAGATATTTTTAATTAGGCTTAAGTTCATGGAATTTAATTTTCATTAAATTATTTTTATGAAGACAGGAATTTTTTACAACATGAAATTAATTAAAATTTTTTTATTGACAATTTTTCATCCTTTACTGCGCTGAGATTTGAACCCAGGCGTTCACGGACAGGTTGCCCAGACTAGTTTCGATTGTAACCACACAATCTCGTCAGTGGGGTTTGCCGTTTTACTCACTCGGCTATTGTGGCCGGGCGACGTCAATAGTCAAACATCAATCCTTAAACCAAATGGTATTTCACTTTTGGTAGATCGAAATTTGCTTTTTGAATGAATGATTATCTATTTTAATTGATTTACATGTTCTTCCTAACTTCTGTTTTTTCGTACTTTTTGTCAAGAATTCTTCTTGATTTTTTTGTATATATAATAAAAATTCAAAAAAAACGTTGATTCAATAAAAGTTGATATGTTAAAAATCCCGGGACTCATAAAAATAAATCCCGGGATTCCGGATTTCCCGTTTGGCATCCCTAGTATGTACTGAATGGTGGGCATAAGAAAAATGAGAAACGACTGCATATTAATGCTTTAAACACATTCGAGACAGCAGACTACCGAGTTCAATATGTCAACAATAGAATACATGTGTGTATATGGAAATGATTATTTTAACGACGACACGGCTAAATGGCTGCAGGTTGTTGTCTATGCTAATTTTGTCGTTGTAGTCAAATTAAACTTATTTCTATTTTTGTACGCTACAAAACAGAAAAGTGCTGCTAATATAACCAAAAATTAGAAGAATTAGTGCTTATAAAATATAATAATAATTTTTTGGTTAAACAGCAAAGAACCGGACTGAAACAAGAATATAAGCGCGGCTCACCACCAAATCTATATAATTATTACTTTTTGGTATCCTTAAAAGAAGTTATATAGGAAGATGTTTGTCACGCCAACGCTCTTAGTTTTAGCAGTATGGGTATCATTGAAAAATTGAAAGTGCTTTTCACATGGTGTTTAAAGCACGCCGATTGATTGACTTCTTGACTGACTTTTTTACTAAATTTGCTTTATCTTTAAATAATGTCGATATAATAATAATTATTTAACAATAATATACACATGTTACCAAAGTTATTAGGACTTTGATTAATAAAGTTTTTCTGTATTGCGGGTTTTCAGCCTTCCGGAACACTTTTCAAATATTTACATATTACTATATTTCAATATGTAACAAGTGCATAAACTATTACCACCATATATATTAACTCAAACTTATAAATAAATTGTGTAGTCTACCAAAATAAAATTTTTTTAACCCTAATAACTTTAAAATTTTATATGATGGAGTTTCTAAAAATATAGCATATAAAAACTTGGGGTGTTCTCTATAACATATTATATTTGAGGAAATATTATTATACATATCGACAAAATTTTAAGATAAATCCTCTTAAGGGGTTAATAAATCGGTATATTTAATACATCATATGAAATGTGTTTCGAAAGACTTTATTATGATACCAACACTTTAAAGATTCAGATTATATTTCTCTTCCTATACTATTGATAAAGTGCTCTGAAACCTTTACGACCTATAATTCATAAACTTTGTGCGTTGAACCAAAAAATTACAGTAGAATCGCGATACAGTAATCTTGCGGTCAAGTTAACCAAATTTTAGCGCTTATGTGCCGCTCTAAACGTTAACTCTAAGTTAACTTTTCAGATCGTATTAGTAAAAGTACTGATTTGTACAAGCGATAACAAATTAGATTATATTATAAACAAAATTGAGAAATACATTAAAGAAAAACTATCGGCGTTGTATTATTGTATATCTGAAGTTGCCATCTCAAAAATAAAAACGAAACGTCACAAAATTTTCGAGGCTTTGAAGAATAGATAGGAAAAAGCATACAGGAAAACATTACATAGACCAAAATATGCCGATCTTAAAGCAAGTTTGTACAAATGTTTTCTTAAAGCATTAAAAACGTAATTGCGCAATCACTGTTCTAATTTCAATATCAATAGCTAAGCGCGAGTTCGTGTAACTGCAACCTGAAAAGACAATAATGTCAGTAATGGATGGCTGGCAAATGTTTAGAAAATACCCAGAATTCGCTATCTGAAAATTTTTGAAGAACTAATTTTCTGACAAACGTCATATGTAGCACCTAACACATAATACATGACCGATTGTATAATTATTAATTATAAATTGTAGCCGGTACAAATTAGATCTAAGTTTCTTTTTTGTACAGGTGAAAACTAAGTCATTGAAAAAAATATAGGTACATATGTTTATTATTGCATTTTTTAAAATTTAGAAAAGTTAATAAATAAGACGAAAAAGTTAACAACCCTTAGCACATTTCAGTTTACTTTTTCGCGATTATACTGTATATTAGGATTTTTTTTATTCAACCTGCCATGAAGATGATATTCTTTATGAGTTCCAAAAATTAAAATATTTTAAATGTTTTTTAATAAATTGATTTGTTTTTACGTTAAAAAATTTATCATAAATAAGTATTTATATTTTTGTAGGCTTAAATTAAGTTTGTGTACGAGTCTGCAATTATGCATGTTGTTAAATATATAAAAATTAAAAATGATAGTGGCACCACTGAAATGTAAATACATAATAAAAAACACAGCTGTTTATATTTTTCAATTGTAGCTGACGTCTTCAAAATAATTCAGTAGCTGATTACGCGACTACAATTGCAACCTGCAGCATTTGTAGTCGTGCCTTCGTGTTGCCTGCTGTCTCGAATGTGTTGAATGCATAATATTTAACTGGATACTATGCAGTTTGCAAATACACGAACAAACACACACGCAATTTTTCTGTCAACCATTTGACGATTGTACATACATATAACAACCAAAATCCTAACTGCCGTATTCATAAAAAATAAAATAGATTTCAATCGTATTTTAAAACTAAATTGCCATAAAAATTTTTCTTAAAACAGATTTCATATCCATTTTAGTTTTTTATGAATACGGCAGTAAATAAATATTCAAGCAACATTTTCACACCTTTCACTTAATTTTCACGCCTTTCAATAAATAAACAAATTTCGTTCCACTTTTTCCCTATTACCTTTATATTCGTATTTGATACACTAATGATATTATAAAATAGGGTTGTGACCTTGCTTTCAAATTGAGCCTGGCAACATTAAACAGTGTTGCCATATATTTTAGTGGTGTGTGACTTCACTAAAAACGAACCGCCAATGCATTTGAACTCTAATGTGAGGATACTAAACCCGGTATGTTAAAGTTGATACAATTGTACTTTTTTGGTACATTTTTACCTTCTAAAGTACCGTGGTACTACCGTGACTCAATTGGTACAATTTAAAAATTTTTCATAGGTGAGGTTAGGTTCCATTGGCAGCCGTGATCAAGCACAGCTTACGTAGGTCCATTAATTAGTTCCCGTTGTGTTACCATATCACGCCGTCTCCCATGGGTCCTATGAAATCTGGCTGCTAGTATTTCCATGCAGCCAACCGGTCGATTCAATAAAGGAGTGGATCCTGTTTACATCAACATCAGAGAGACAAGTTTTGTCCCCAAAGGCTCTTCGACCAAACATTTCGAGTCTTAAGTCTCCGAATGCCGGACAATTACAGAGAAGATATTCCGTTTACTCTTCCTCCTCCTCATTGCCGCAACTTCTACACAAGTCATTATAAGGGAGCCCCAGCCTCTGGGCGTGCCTCCCAATGGGCCAGTCGCCAGTTATAACCGCAATTAGGTTTCTTAGATGATGTCTGGACAGATGTAATGCCCGCCGTGTCCTTTTTCCATCTATGATGGGCCAGATTTTCCTGGTTTCCCCACAGGTGGTTTCATGTGCCACCTCTGACTGGCGATAAGATGAAACTTGTGCGCTATAAGTTGCTTACACCTTGGGTGTGAAGCACCTACATAATATGTGGAACCGTCCCGATTTAAGGTGGTACCTGCATACGCCAACGAATCCGCCATGCAGTTCCCATGTATGACCCCGTGTCCGGGGACCCAATTAAGGGTGACCAGTGAATGTCTCACTATCTCCTCCAGAGACATCCGGCATTCTCGGACAATTCTCGATGTGATAAACACATTCTCCAGGGATCTTATGGCCGTACCGGATGCGTCTCGCGGCTGTGTGGATGGCCATTATCTCGGCCTGGATGACACTGCAGTGGTCCGGCAGCCTTATAGGAATGCTCCAGTTTAGCTGCTCGGAGTATATGCCAGAACCGGCACCATACAGTGTTTTAGACCCGTCCGTGAAGATTCGAATCGCATTCGCGGGAATTTGCAGGTCATCATAGTGGACCACGTTATCCAAAATGCATACCGTGAAGGCAGGATGAAAGATTGGCTCGGGTGTGACATAATCAACATCCATGTGCCAATTAATATCGTTCAGAATGTAAGCATGTCCGATATTGTAATCCCTCCATGCTCCGGTGGCCCCTAGTCTTACCGCCGCGTTCGCAGCTATCCTTTTCGCCAAAATGTCTGGTGGTAACCAGTTTAAAATCGTAAACAATGCCTTAGAGGGGGTTGTTCTAATGGCACCTGTTACCGCTATCGCCACCATTCTCATTGTACGTTCAAACATGGTTTGATGACTCTTCACCTTGAGCGCCGGCCACCACAGCTGCCCCGTAAAAAAGAATGGGTTTAATGACACATTCGTATAGCCAGTATACATTCCACGGGTTAATTCCACAGCTTAGGCCAATGGCCCTTTTGCAGCAATATAATGCAGTAGCCGCTTTGTTACTCCTGGAGCTGGTGTTCATCCTCCAGTTCAGTTTGCTGTCCAATATTAGCCCAATATACTTGGCGCTGTCAGACAGTTCCAATGACACCCCTTTTATCCTCGGGGTATTAAATTTGGGAATTTTGTATCTCCTTGTGAAAAGTAACAGTTCTGTTTTTGCAGGATTTACATCCAGTCCACATCCCTGGCACCATTTTGTTAGGACGTCCAATGCGGTCTCCATTAGTTCAGACAATAGTCTGGGATCTTTACCCATAGCCACAACTTCAACGTCATTCGCATATGCAAAACTTCTGCAGCACGTCCTTTCCATGGCTCTGAGTAGGGTATATATATTTAGATTCCAAAGTAAAGGTGGTGGGACATGTGAGAGACTCAGGCAGGCTCTAAATATTGCCAAGAGCCATGGCATCAATATTCAATATTTAAAGGGATGGAAGCTTTTAACCGCTCATTTCACACGATGGCGAGTTATCGGAATATTAGAGATATCCCGAGCGCCACTAAATGTTTCCTCCCTAGGCACATCATCAGTGCAACCTGGGAAGTGTGTATTTATCAGGACCTCAAGGGCGTCCCGACTGTTTGTGGTCCAGGATCCATCCATCTTTCGTATATATGATGGAATAGCTGGTTTAGAGGATAAAATCTTACGCAGCAGACTTGTCTCCGAGGAGTTTTCCACGTCACTGCAGAATTTCCTCCATGACTGTCTCTTGGCCTTCCTGATAAGATTTTTGAATCCATTTACTGAGGACTTGTAATTGTTCCAGACACCGTTACGTTTTGCCTCATTAAAGAGTTTCCTGCTTTCCTTGCGTTTTTCAGCAATTTCCGCATTCCACCATATGGGCTTAGCTTTGCTCCTCCTGTCGATTCTTTAACAGGATTCGTTTGTTGCCTCCATTAAGACACCAGTCAATGACTCCACTGCGGAGTCGAGCATGGACACACTGTCTATGAGAACCGGGCACATAGGGAGCTTGTCCCCGAGTTCACTCGCATAGATAGACCAGTTGGTCCTTCTTCTATTCGTGTAGAGTTTAACTGAATCATCTCTAAAGGAAAAATTTAAATCAACATACATGTGATCAGAGAAGGAACAGTCCTTTGACACGTTCCAATCGCTTATCATATTCGCGAACTTATCACTAATAAGCGTAATATCTAGAAACTCCCTTCTGTTAGTCACAATAATGGTGGGCTCACTACCCCTATTAACTACGGTTAGTTCGTTTTCTACTATGAAGTCCAAAAGCGACTCACTTTGTGGATTGACATCCGAGCTTCCCCAGACGGTATGATGTGCATTAGCATCAGCACATATTTTTAGGGGGATGTTGCGCCTGTTAGCATACGACATCGCCTTCCTGGCTGTGGAGTTTGGGGGATTGGCACCCTGGTCATGTGCCATGTAGCAGCTCATAAACCAAACTGTACTGGTTTTGCATTCTACTGCGACAGTGCATGTGTCCTTATCGCTAAAATCAGAAAGAATGAAAGCTTTAAGGATGTTTTTGACCATAACACAAGCCCTGGTCTTACCTTGATCGGCTGCGTACAGAGTACAATAGCCGTCTTAACTGAGTCCGCAAACCCTGTCTCTATACAACAATGGTTCTTGGATACATATAAGCTCCTCCGTTCCTGAAGCCAATCGGAGGAGAAGGGCAGCTGACGCCGCTTTAGAGTGATGAAGGTTGATCTGCGTAACCTTCATCATAGCTCATCGCTATGGACGACTATGACGTTGGCATCCTCTGGGTCGTCGTCCGATTCCAAAAGGATGTCCTCATCGTCCGCCACTTCCAACTTATCAAGGAAGTCACCCACAAGTCCGCTGACCGATTGGGTGTCTTAATTGGTAGTTGACGTAGCAGAATCGTCTTCCAAAAGCTCCGTTGATGCTGTTGTTGTGGTGGTAGTCTCCGGAGCTTGAGGCTTCCCTTTGTCATCACCTTTGTAGACTCGGAGGAAAATAGTTCCAAATCCATAGAATATCTTCCCCTGTGTCTTCCGAAGTGACGGGAGAGAGTCACTGTTTATTATAACAGTGGCCTTCCTGGACCCTTCAACAGATTCAGAAACCCTTACTACTTTCCAGTCCTGTGTGGGAAGCTGGGGGTTACTGATCTGTATTATTTCCAGGATCTCCTTGGGGTCGGATGGCTCAGCGGAGATCTTGGCAATATATCTGGGTCTTTGCAGTACATCGCCAGAGGTATTGCCTCAATCTTAGCGCCCTGCCAAACTTCCACCAGGGACTCCACGGCATCCTTGTACAGCGCTGAACGCTCATCTGCACACGCTATCAATTTAATGTGACCCTGATACCAGCCGGCATCTTCACATTGTGGTGGTGGTCCAAGGTTGCCCCTTAAGACGCTCAAGAACGCCCTACTAAGTGCGACGACAACCAGCTTCCAGTTCTTGGAGGTAATGTGCCGTCACTGCTCCGTGAGCTCACCAACCGGTTTTTCACCAAGTCGCCTAATGATTTTATAGGCGGAGCGCCTGGTTATGAAGGCCCGTTTGGATGCGTTTATGTGCCTTTGGGGTTTTTTAATAGGTGCCGTAGAGGCTGATCGTGTGCTCTCCTTGAACAGGTTTCGGCACATAGGAAACTGGATTTCCGGCAGACTGAGTCTGCACCGTCGATCCAGCACCCGAGGAAGGGGTTTTGACGGGATTTTCTCCCGTCCGGACCTTGGAAGCCTTAGAGGTACCTGGTTTCGAAGAACCCTGTATCAAACTTGGTTTACGACCGCCTGAAGGCTTAGTCGTGACGGGTTTTTGCGCACTAGTAGCTAACCGTCTAGCAGGGCCTGGCGCAACCACTTTGCTAGACGAGGTCTCAGTAGCATTCGACATACTACAGCCTGATACCGACGCTGTAGTAGTAGGGTCTCCGGGGATTATGAAGCCATTTGCCAGATACGTAGGGCGTGAATTTTCGGACATTTCGTGGGGGGTGTGGTGGGGTTGCATTTTATACCTACTGCCAGTGGAAATTATACCCGCCGCTCCTCTGGAGACAGACGCAGACCATCAGCCACTCACTATGAGAACAGACGCTGATGGATTTTATTGCGGACCGACAGCCTTCAGAAGGCCTAACAATTGACCGTAAAAGGCCAGCGGACCTAGTCATTAGCCGCTCCAACTAGGAGAAGCAGACGCTAATAGACAGGGGGTAGTTCTTGGTTCTTACTCGGTGTATACCCTTCTGGCATGGGAGGCCCTACCGGTCTTGACTGATGTCACTACCGCCAGCATGACTCTAAACGTCCTTGTACTTAAGCCCTCGCATCGCGGCAAGATGACTACCCATTCGCGAGGGCCTGATTAGGGTTTAGTCTTTGCATTGTTGTTCGAAATTCTGCAAAAAATCGCTGGTGGTATCGGGAATTTTTCTTGTTTGAAAAAATTCTCCAGGAATTGTTAAGGGTGAATCATAAACCAATTCCGCTGGTGACGCTTTTAGATCAGGCTTAAGGGCAACTCGTAGTCCAAGCAGAATTATTGGCAAGTGTTGTACCTATCTTGCTGGATTATAGCATCAAAATGCCGCTTTAAGCCTTCGGTGCCACTTCTCAATGATTCAATTCGCTTGAGGGTGCGAATAGTACGGAGTAGTACGGAGATACGTCGCTCCAATTGTATTTACTAATTCTGCAAAAATCGAATTGACGACCATGATCTGAAGAAATTTGTACTGGGATACCAAACCTTGAAATCCACTGAGCTTAAATAGCCTTTACTATTGTGTCGGCGGATATATCGGGAATTGGGACCGCTTCCGGCCAGCGTGTAAAACGGTCTATTATGGTGAGGCAGTAACGTTGTTCTTCGCATAATGGAAATGTACCAACAATATCAATATTTATATGCACGAAACGCTCTTTTGGTTGCTCGTATTTAGCAGGAGACGATCAGGTGTATCGCTGTACTTTTGATCTTCGACATTGCAAACAATTTTTTACGAAAACAGCAGAATCTTTACGAATCCCCGGCCAGAAATCTGCAGGTGACCAATTTGGTGGTTGCCCGAACGCCTGGATGTGATAAATTGTGAATTGTCGCTAAAATTTTAGCTCGAAATGCCGTCGGAATGTAAGGGCGTACACAATATGTCATTGTATCACAGACTAGTTGGTTGTTGCAACCTGAGATTGAAAAAAACTTAAGTTTTAGTGAATATATCTGCGTATTTGGATCTTGAAGCATTATTTAAAGTTCTTCGTAATTTTTTTGAGCTGCTGCAATTTGTGAATAATCTACAATTTTGTTAATCGAGAGAGCATCAGCTGTTGCGTTTTGAAAACCAGGCGTATAACAAATATTAGTCGTGAATTGGCTGATAAAATCGAGCTGGCGAATCCTACGAGATGAAGCCCAAATGCAAAAATCAGCGGAAAATGATCAGTAACGATATAACACTTGCGACCCTCAATCATAGAGCTAAAATGGCATACGGCTTGGTAAATTGCTGATAACTCTCTATCATACGTAGACTATTTCTGTTGCGAACTCGTGAAATTTTTAGAATAAAATGCCAGGGGCTGAAGACTACAATTTTTTTCTTGATAAAGGGCTGCTCCTACAGCTGTATCTGACTCGTCGACGTAGATTGCTAATTCGGCTTCGGCCGCATGGTGTGCTAAAAGCGCTGCGTTAGCGAGCTCATTTTTGCAGCGGTCGAAAGCAGCGTCAGCGATCGGAGTCCATGGCGTACGATAATTTTTCTTGTTGCCTGTAATCAGTTGTTGGAGTTGACTTTGATACGCAATCGCGTGTGTCAAGAATTTTCCATAAAAGTTTAGCATTGCGATGAATCTCTTGAGTTCTTGAGCCACCTTCGATTTCGAAAAATCGCGTATGGCATTTACTTTTTCAGGTAGCAGGTGGATGCCGTCAGCGTCCACCAGGTGACCCAGAAAAATGATTTCACTTGACCAATTACTCTTAGACGGCTGACAAATTCCTGCTTTCAACAAAAAATCAAGTTTTTTTGCAGCCGCAAGCTTCTCCGTCGATAAACGTCGCGGGCGACAATAAACAGGTTGCCCTGTCGATTCGATTTTATGCGTAATCGAAGATTTTGTCGTCGAGCCATACGGTGAAAGTTTGCTGACGTCAGAAACAATTTTCAAAATGTCGGCGAAAGGCTCAGTATATCGAAAGTTTTAATGACAGATGCCTGGCAACATGTTGATGACATACGCTGTGATATAAGGCCCGTAACGTTGTCGATAAGTCGGATGCGTCGCAAATCAATAAGCAAACCGTAAAATTTTATGAAGTCGCAGCCAATGATTAAAATATCGGCGCCACTATCGACCAAAAATTTTTGGTTAGAGTATTTATCCTTGACTTTTAGACGAAATAACTGGCAATTGGTGGGGAATCTCTCGTCCGAATTCTCCACCAAGCCAAGAAGACAAGTTGCCGAAGCTGTGGTACCAACACTCGTCTCCAGTTGTGTTGTTGTTTTTATAGGCAGGTCGGTTCTGCGTTCGATTGCGTGACGTTGCCCTTCGTGACCATGAATGTGAGCGGACTGAAAGTGTTTCAAACTTTCTGCCAAGTTCAACGACAGCTGCACGTAGCTCCTTAATATCCTTAGATTAACGCGCTTGAATATTGTTGATTTGGTTAGACGCCATTGCATCTACGATAGAGTCGGCAACTTTAGTAAATTCAGCTGGTGTAGCAGTTGAAGCTGGTGTAGCAGGTTGGGCAAACTCCGGCAAACGTTTTGTCCCTAAACCCCTCAATGCAGCATCCCCCAAAGTGTTGCAGGCAACCCGCTTAATCTCAAAGTTAAGCTCGCTTGGATTTTTGCCGCCGAGATGGAGCTCAGACAGCAATTGAGGCGGCGCTGTTCGCTGTCAGCAAAATGTTCAAAAATTTTTGCTTGATGTATTCGTATCTGTCAGTGAGCGGCATGGAGGCGATTACGTCGGCCAGCTGTGCAATGACATTTGAATCTAGTGCTGCTAGAACCCTGGCCATTTTTTTATTATACGCCACAATTCCCGATGCAGTAAACCAGAAGTCCATGGTGGTAAACCAAGTCTCGATGTTGGTGTTCGACATCTGAGGCACAGGCAAGCGGGCGTATACGACACTTACATTGTGTGTTGCTACTGAATGTGTGGCAGATACGCTTACATGTTACCACCTGTATTCTCTGACGATAAGCCGCTACCATTCGGATTTGACATCATTGGAAATGGGTTTGCTAGAGTTGTTATGCAATTTTTTTACAAAGAAAATAGCGGACCAAAATGCTGTATTGCAATTAAAAATGGCCGGCGATATAAAAATAGTTGCAGCGAAATTTTAATGTAAAAAAAATGCTAGGGGTCACCAGTTTGGTAATTTCAGTTACTACCAATAAGAGTCGTTTATTATAATTTTTATGATAATTTATATTTATAAACATTAATTTTCTTTCTTAAATGAAATAGTAAGGGCTAATAAATCAGAGCAAGTTAAACTCTGTTTTTGGCTTAAAATGTGTTTAAACCAACAAATCTAAATCATTTTTAATCGCATAAAATTGGGCATTTAAACTTCCAATACAGACCATATTAATTTGACAAAATTTATCGTAGTATTGACACATGTTACTTTTTAGACTACATATAATACATGGGATACTGATTTACAACTGTTTAGTTTAAGCTACATATAAATTTAAGTTTAGTTCAACTAAACCATCGTTTAACCACTCACTGATTTATTAGCCATAAGAGGTTCGAATTAAAGCGTGTGTTTCAATCACAGATTACACACAGATATGTAAAAAGTGACGTGTGAAAAAGGCCCAAACCAGTTGCGAGGGCAGCTTTCGAAGAGACAAAAAGCGTTGTTTGGTAGTGAACTGGCAATGTGTAAAAACAGACCTCTACTATCAACACAAATTGCGTGGTCACAACAAAAATAAAACACAAACCACGTTTAACAAAAGCATTAGTTCAGCAAACGTTTTATTTTGTACAAAAAAATTTATTTGGTTATATTGTTTTATATTATAATGTTATGTATTTTGTATTTGTATTTATATTTATTACTTGCTTTTCTAATACAACAAGATACAATATCTTCTGAATTACAGTATTAGAATCAGGTACGTTATAGGGTACGGTTTTGCAGAAATAATAATTTAACTAAACATTAAACATTTAAAATAAATAAATAATTAAACATTAAAGTTAAAACATACTTATATCTAGGTCCTAGATGTTCTAGTTATTGGCAAACTCATTAATAATTTTTTGAATTTTATTGCGTTGCTAGTGAGTTGTATATCAGTTGGAAGATGGTTCCAGAGATAAATTGTAGATATATAAAATTGGTTATAAGAAGCACTTTTGCGAAATCTAAGGGTGCGGATACTATTATTTCGTAATGATGAGGTGAATGTCAGCTTGTTGTAGATATATTTAGGCTCTTTTGTTACTATAATTTTATGCAAAAAAATTTAACTTTTAAACTTGAGGTAATTATCAAAGCGCATGCAAAAAACACGTTTGGTGTATGGAGATACATGATCAAATCTGGTTAAATCGAAAACGTAACGCGTAATGTTATTAGATGTTGTAACAAGCTTACGTTTGTCAGTGACATTGCAAGCAGCAAAGACTTCACAGCAATATAAAAGTGTTGGTATTAGATACGATTTGGCTAGCATCATTCTTATCCTCAGTGGAGTAAAGTGCTGGCTACACCAAAGGCTTCTTAGCATAGCATATGTTCTGCCACATACTTGATTGATATGATCCGACCAAGTAAGGGTACGATTACTGATATTTATGTCACTGCTAGACCTCGCACCGATTACTAGACATTTTGACTTGTCTGGATTTAGTCGTAAACCATTTAGTCGTAATCCATCCTTTCGAAATCGTTGAAAACCCATTAGACAATTTATATTTATCCCTGAGTTTCCTCATCATCATAGAATGACAACCAAAAGCATTAGCAAGATCAAGATAGAAGGTTAAATCCAAGATTTGCTCTTTCATGATAAGCTCAAGAACTTTAGACAAATCCGGAAGGATCGAAATTGGTCTAAGATCTCCAGGTTCATTTATTACTCGTATTTTTGGAATTGGAGTAACCCGGGCAATTTTCCAAGCCAGCGGAAAGGTTGAAGTAGTTAAAATGGTATTTAAAAAGTGCAGTATATATCTAGACAAAAACGGAAAAACCAATTTAACCATGCGAGCTGGAATACTGTATATTCCTAACGATTGAGATCGAACTTTACCAAGTTCATCAAAAACCTCTAATTCTGAGACGCAATAAAATAAAAAACAATTAGGAGATTCAACAAAGTCCTAAAATGCAAAATTTTCCAAAATATCACCACCATTACCGACAAAGAAATCATTCAAGACATTGACATTTGCAAAAAAAACTGTTCCGAATCAGAGTCTAAGCAGCAATGGCTTTAAAGAGTACTCCATACATTACGAGATTCCATATTACAAAATATGTTAGAGAAATAATTTCTCCTAATCTTCCTTATAACAGACTTAACTTTGTTACGGTATTTCCAGTCAATTTTCCAGATTGTTTCGGAGCGGTTAGCCATATAGGAACAGTAAGCCAAATAACAAATGCATTTGGCAAACACAATTTGTTTAGAATTTTTCCAATTAGACTTGTCTCTACAAACTTACCTTCTGACTATGGGAACAAATTTAAGAAGAGTATTAAATACAGAAAATAAAGATTCGCAAATTTATTTAACATTACCTAAAGGGAAGTCCGAAAAATCATAGTTAGACGAAAATTAAGATATTTCGTCCCAATTTATAGCATCAAAATCACGATATTTAATAAATTCAACTATTTTATCAAATGTCACATCAAAAGAGGCCAATATTAATGCATTGTGAGAAATTAAATGACATTGGAACTGAAAAGAACACTTAGTCCGACAACCTCTGCTTACTAAACAAAGATCAATTAAAGATGTAGATCCTTGAGCCACATCATAGAGTTATGAACAACCGACAAATAATTTCTTAGGCTAGAATTACACGATTGCCGCAATGAACCAATTTGTAACAATTTTTATTGTGCTAATTTGGAGGACAATAAAACGATTGTCCCAATCAATTTTTATACAGTTACACGATTGCCTCAAATTTCGTCAATTTGGTTGCCGTATTTTGGCACACAATGATTAAAGGCTAGTTTACATGGTAATACAATGTATTACGACTTTGTGGAATCAAAATATTATGAAATTCTCTCCGTGTTAAAAATAAAAAAATAAAAATCTGTTGGAAGTATTTTTCATGTTTACACGGATGGTTTAAGTAAAATAAAAGCAAAGTGAGTTAATAACAAAAAAGCAGATGGTTGCAGTTTTACAATATTTACAAAAACAACATGAACATTTCCTGAGTTGATTCTGCTTGCTTTTGTAATTTTATAAAAATGTTACCACCTTCAATATACTCTGTTAAAATGCGACTCTGGTGTGATGAGAATACATAAGTTTCTAAAATGGTTTAGAAAATGAACATTTACCGACCGATTGTCATATTTTTATCCGTATTCTCTCTTACCCAATGCATTTTGCTTTTACATGATAAGATTTTTCTCATTCTACATAATTTTTTGACATGTCGTAACACATTGTATTACCGTGTAAACTAGCCTTAAGGGGCAATAATTGCCGACTTTCAGCTACATGATTGTTATGGAATGCGGTAATATGAGAAACAGCTGTTGTGTTTAGTAACATTTTTTGTTTTATTAATATAAACACCACAGAACGCAATAAATACTTATAAACCTGTAAAAACAAATGTATTTAATTAAGTGTAAATGATTTCTTATTAAAAGAAAAAGATAATTGCAGCTGCTATAATTATTTTGTGTTAATTGGATAAAAACAAGAATGAAAAAATGTTGTTGAAAGAAGTATTTGGGTCAGAGAGTGGCTCACAAAAAGAAAAAAAAAACATTAATGAAGCTTAGAGAAATTGAAAATCAAAACTTCTTATATAAAAATGTCATACGTATGGCCGAACAAACCTTCAAGGAATTGTTGCACTTTTTAAAAAATAAGACACATATATACATATATAAATAATAATTAATATATTTACAACAGTAAAAATTAATTTTACGTACGGATATACTATTCCACGACTAAAGAAAAAATTAATATTGGCGCTTATTGCCCACTTTGATTGCCGCTCAAGAAACCAATAAATATTGGCGCAATTAACACATTTCATTGCCGCATTATATCTATCGGACAGTTACACCAAAGACTATAGATTTATAAAGATATTGCACTGCCATACAAAGTTCATACTTTTTTCTGTCTATATTAATTTTTCTGGTGGATTTAGCCGCTAAGTCCACTTGTGAGAGTAAATTATAGTCTTTGTTTTTACTCTCAGAGAACTTTTTATTCTCATCTATCAGCGCATATGTGTGTGCATGCGTGTGTGTATGTACTCGTATGAACATGGCAATGAAAAAAATATAAAAAAACTAAAGCCTCTAGTACACGGCATGTAAAAAGCCACATGCGCATGTGGTTCTGACGTCATTTTGAAGTCATCACACAATGCTTATTGTGGCTTTGCATTGACGTCAAAATGACGTCAGAACCACATCCGCATGTGGCTTTTTACATTCCGTGTACTAGAGGCTTAAAAGAAATCTTGTTTTTCTCGTTGAAAACACATTTAAGTAATAAAAGAAGTTTTGTTTGCATGCCATTTATGTGCAAAAAACCTATGTAAACGCAAATGTGACCGATTTTTAATTGTAGGTCAATAATATGTGTTTTATTGTTGTACAGATGAAAGTATATCGATTTGCACCGAAGTTCAAATGCTGTTATTGACTAAATTTAAGCAATTGTAGGAATATAAGAAATCATTTTTCTAAAAAAAATTAACTGCTTTGTTTATAAAAGATATTTTATGTTTACTAAAGCGACATGGCGACATAATCAAAATGCTTTTGATTTTCATAAAAATTTGCAGCCAGTTTGATGTGTGTGCATGTAATATCTTGAAATTTTATTTATTTTTTGTTTAAAAATGTATGAAAACTTGATTTTCAATACATTTTATTAAAATTGTATTATTTGAGAAATTATTAAATTGTTTCCGATGAAAAATCCAATTTTGTTTATTATTACAACAAATAATTATTACAAATTATGAAAAATAGTCAGGCTTTGGAAGTCTACCTTTAAGAAGATTGTAAAATTCTTAAAAGGTCTGCAAAAATATTTTTACAAAATAAAGCAATGAAAATGAAAATTTTATTAATTTATTTATTGTTTTTGGTTTGAGGAGAATAACGTATGTTATAAAGACAGGATGGATATGTTAAATTTACTAGTCCTATTATGACGGAAGCAATACACATGGGAAACATTTAAATACCTTCAAATCATCGATTACATACTGAAAAAGTTAAAATTTGTAACCATTAAACTTGTAAAGAGCCTATAAGTAAAATAATTACCTAAATACTCGTGGTAAATAGTTAGGGCGTGTGTGAAACGGTAGCAAAGTACTATGGTAACAAAGTATTTCCATGTTGGGAAACAATTCATGTTTCTGCTGTGTGAAATGATATATTTTAACGAAATAAAGATTGCGTTTTCATCGTATACCTAGATAAATAAGGATATATTCAAAATATGGGCCTACGGTAGTATACCACATTTATAGACGAGTCAACGAAATAAACTGCAGTTAAATTACATATGTTAATTTATTTAGGGATAACAACATGTTGCCAAACTTATATATTAAAAAACATGGTGGCTACACCGATATGGTGCCTAAAACTTTTCTTTTGTTTCTAAGCTATTTCCCATTTTAATTATACTAATACATAGCTATGTATGTATTGCAGTACTTACAAGTTAATTTTTCAAAATTTCTAAAAAAAACACCTTAGATTTTATGATTGTAAATATACTAGTGCTCGAACACGGGACAGTGTATGTTATATTAACTACTATTTGTTTGGTTATGGTCTACATTATAAGAACTTTTTTGAAAAATATCGTTGGAAAAAATTATATCTTTTTTGACGATATAAAATTTTGACGTTGTGTTAAAATATTTAAAAAAATACTATGTACAGTACTTTTTGCTTATAGTTACAAGTCGTGGACTATATCGCTAGAATGACTATACGCCTAGTTCACATGTGTGCCACATACATATGTAAATTTTTGGCAAAATTTAAAAAAGTTAGCGATTTATGAAAAGCAATTTAACTTTCTTTCTTAATTATATAAAAAAAATTATGAGCAAGGCTATAGTTTTTTCTTTAAATTTCTAACAAATTTTAAAATCGCAATACGAATGAGAATGTTTTAGATGAAAAACTGATAATATTGCCAGATAATTACATTAAACACATTTAAAAATGGTTGCTTTAGAAACTTGGAATAAAGCTTAAGCTTTATTTGATTTTCAGACATTTTCCTTGCCAAAAGTTATAAAACTTCGGATCTCTACAAGAAAACAAGTAAATTTTTAATTTATTTTGGAAAATAAATTCTAAAAATATTAAATGGAATTTTTAAAATTTCTTAAAATTAATATTTTTGCAAAATTCAATTCACTGATCTCTAAAGTTCTAAGTTTTAAGATATTCAGCCTTGTTATTATATTCGCACGATTTAAAAAAGCAAAACACCAGATTTATTTTACAGTGTTCGGAAACTCGTGCGTTATGCTTGCGATCTGCCATAGTTTCTTACAAAAATTCTAGTTTCCTTCAGCACACTTTTGTAATTTTAATTCGACAAACTTCGTGCTATTGCGATTTACAGAACACATATTATACGATTTCAAGTAAGAATGTTAAGCGTTTTACGATTATCAGAGCATGCCCGATTTATTTTAAATCGTTCAAAAAACTATAATAAAAATACACTACTGGAATAATGCTAAATATTGAAAAATTTTTGCAGATTTATGGCGAATTTAATATGAATTTATAAAATAAAAAATCATATTAACAACACTGACAGCGGGATTATAGCTTTGCAACAGAGTTGCAAACTGTTTTAAAAAGTTAAAACAATAATAAGATATTTCATCACTGTTACCAAACACAAAAACTAATTTTTTCGATTGGAGAGTTGATAAGAACAAGTAAACGATTAATTTCTTGATTCTTTGATATGGTTTGTAACTTCGGAAACAAACAAACAACTTAGGCTTATGTGACTAAAACGTTAATAATTTGCTTTACTTTTGTAAATGTGGTTATATCGCTAAATGGACTATAACGTAAATACTTTCTATTAATCTTCTGTATAGCGGCAAAAATAAAGATTGAATGAACTATATCGCTAATGTGACTAACAATGGAAATGACTATAAACGAAAAGTACTGTATAAAATAATAAACAAATTAGGAAAATACAATTTTTTTTTGCAGGTAGCTCTATGCATTTTATTTTTGTTTTGAATTCAGAAATTTTGTTTGTCAGAAATTTTGTTGGTTGTTTTAAAAATTCTACTAGCCCCCAGGGCTATTGAAATTTCATTAATTTCAGAAGTGTCAACATTTTACTTACATTCGCCTAAGAAAACACACTTGTTTTATAATAAATTCGTTTGATACATGCATACACATATTATAAGTACATACATAGTTGAATTGTCTAAAAATTTTAATTATAATTCGGTTCGAATCGTTATAATTTCATTTTTACAACAATAAAACACATATTCTTACCCTACCAATTAAACAATCGGTCGCATTTGTTCTTACGTAGGTTATTTGCACATAAATTGCTTGAAAACAAAACAAAATCACTTAAAAAATAAAAATACCAAAAACCGGTTTTAACGAAAAAAAACATACACACACACGTTGGTTTGCAAAAACAGTTTTTTGCTCTCTTCAGTTTTCTGAATGTGAGCACGAAGGTTTTGCTTTCCTTGTTACTTCCCCCCCTCATCTTTAAGAAGCACAACATTTTTGTCAATTCCAAATGTTCTAAGTGCAACATCTTTATAAATCTATAGTCTTTGGTTACACGATTGCCGTTCCAGGGTTGCATTTGATTGGGCCAAATAAGAATAGTATTGTTGAAGGTTGCCATATGAACCAATAAATTGTGAAATTACGCGATTGGCGCATAAAGAAGACCAATAATTGTTGTATTGCGGCAATCGTGTAATCCTACCGCATATTCATAGATTTAACCGTGTTAACTCATATGAAAAAAACTTGTGCGGAATTTCTATGCAATTGTGTTGATAGAGTTGTACACAGTTTAATTTGTAAAAAAGTTACGAAATGTTTCTGGCACCATTTTTTTACAACTGCGAAATAATATAAGCTGCATTTATTTAACGTGGAATTTTAAGCAAATGAAAAACAGTTTAAACTTAACATTAAATGAGAACGGAAAAACATAAATACACAACCGGTAATAGTTTTTCATCCATATTTACACTGCAGCAAGTTGTTCTACATAGATAGTCTTTTACATATACAGCTTGTCAAAATTTCCAAAAATTGGAAGCTGTGACGTAGGCTGCACGCAATTTTGAAGCAATTTACTTTCAAGATGTCACCAAGAGAACAATTTATAAAGACAAACTATAAATTTTCTCACCAAACTTGTAATCAGCTGTTTTCTTGAACGTAAATTGATACACTCACTTGTAAGAGAATTTTAAAGGCAAGTTCGCTTCAATTTTTAAAAGTATCAGTGTATTGGTAAAAAAGTGTGAGTGTATTAAAACTTGATAGACAAAACTTGATCGTGTCACCCTCAAGTTACTTTAATTTTTATTTTAACAAAAGCTTTTTAGTAAAATACATGTGGATTTTGTGATACAAAAACAATGTCGCATACTTTGAAAGATTAGAAACGTCATGTATCAATATTACCTATCCCGAGAGTTTAAACAATTTGAAGTTTTTAATCTTTCAAAGTATGCGACATTGTTTTGCATATACAAACAAAACCTACATGTATTTTACTAAAAAGGGTTTTTTTTAATAAAAAAGTTAAATAAAATAGAAAGTAATTTTCAAAATACATTGCTGGTTGCTGATGACCTTCTTTACAGCTATCAAAATTCCGTATGAAATAAAGAGCATTTGCTTTATTTCACAGTTGTAAAAAAATTTTGCCAGACCCATCGAAACTTTTTACAACTCTATCAACATTATTTCATAGAAATTCCGCACAAGTTTTTTTCGTATGTTTACATTCACAGGTTTCATCTTTTGATGCTCAACTCTTGTGTTTTATGGAGAGGGAAGCAAGAACAAAAGGGGTTGGTACGGAGATGAGTGTACTCGGTCAGTACGCTTTGTGCTCTCATTCGTGGGTATATGCACAATAATGGCTGCATGTTAATCTTTTACTTTTGTCTACATTCACACGTTTCATCTTTAGATGCTCAACTCTTGTGTTTTAAGGAGAGGGAAGCAAGAAGAAAAGAGGTTGGTACGGAGATGCCTGTACACGGGCAGTACGATTTGTGTTCTCATTCGTAGGTATATGCATAACAATGGCTGCATGTAAATTTTTTTCTTTTCTTTTTCTCTTTGGTTCGCTTTGAATAAAAGTGTTATTGTTTTGAAGCAAAAAAAGTTGAAACCGGTTGCTGCGTGTGAACATAAAAGAAGTTGAGCATCAAAAGATGAAACGTGTAAATTTAGACTATTAGTTTTGACACTATTTCACGTGAAATGTTGAATAGAGTACTAGGCTTAATGACTTTTATATCTTGTTGTTGTATTTTTTTTTGAAGCTCAATAACATATCTGTATAATTTTTAACCTCGTCTACATTTTTTTCTTTTTTTACTTCTCATACTTTGGTATTGATAAATTCATCCAGTTTTTGTTTAAAGCGTCGATTTCTTGGCGTCTGTATTTTTTTAATGAGAACTAAACTGTTAAACAGAAAATGTTATTTGAAGGCGAACATGGTTGCTTAAACAAATGCTTAGGCAAGGATGGCAGCACATAAACGAAACACGAGCAGTCTACACCACAAGAATTCATGTGCGACATATTTATGTTCTGTTCAGTGTTCAAACCCTGTTGATGGCCTGTGGAGACGGGTTGTTAATATGTCATCACTAGCTACTTCTATCAAAAATATAAGTGACACTAACTACAAACACGTCTCCATTTCGGCTAATGCATTAAACTTTTTTCTTTGTTTAATCTAATTGTATTATTTTTTTTACAAATAACTCCTAGAGTATTATATGTACAGAAACTGTAAAAGATATTTATATTTGTCATAATAATTCAACACTTAAAAAATTACGAGTCAATTTAAAGCATAGTGGTAGTAAAGTTTTGTTAAATAAACGATGGGTTTAACAATCTCTAGTTTATTAACACGTCTTTTCGGTAAAAAACAAATGCGCATTTTAATGGGTAAGTATTTTTTTGTTGGCAAGAAGAGGACTTTTTTTTATTGTCCAATCAATGGGTTTTGTTTTGTTTGCAAAAGGTATATTGATGACGTTTGCCTAAGGGCGTATGTTACAATCATATATAGTGTTAAAAAAAAATACCACCTTGTTAAAAGGTGCACGTATGAAATGTCTTGCCAACCCTGTAATAAAGATATTTGTTATTTCACGACAGTTAAGCAAAAGTCAAAAAGTGGAATGCCCTGTTTTTAACAGCACACAAAAAGTTTGTTCTTCAAAATTTTAAAAAAAATTTAAAATTTGTTTATTGCATGAACAGTTTGCACAGTTCAATACAACAGTTTGCACAGTTCAATACAAGTAAAAATCAGATTAAAAATAACGGTGACAAATTTTGTGGACGCTTATGTGAAAATTTTAATATGGGACCTAATTACATTCAATGCACAAAAGTTTCATGAATATTTTGTAATTTTGTTGGTGCTTTCCACAGAAATCCATGTACCGTTTTAAAATTTTCAACACCACAAGCTATGCAGCGTTTGAAATTTTAAAAAGTAATGTCGATTTATAAGTGTGATTTTTTTAAAAGAGCAAAACATTTTTAAGAAACAAACGCCAAATTGCATTATTTATATTTAATGTAGAACAGGTTTTAAACTTTTTTTTTTTTTTTATAAAATAGTGTTTATTTACAATTTTTAAAATATAACAGGTACAAAGGTATGAGATTTTACTAAAAGTATTACAACAATAAGAGTCTTATAATTAAATTTACAAAACTAATAATAATAAAGATACAGTCTTAAGGAAAATTGCTCACAAAAACCTTTTTGATCTCTATGGGAGTTATAAAGAAATTTGTTAGGTACTCACTACATTCTTAACGAACGAAACTTATGGCGATTTCTTTTCTGAGAAATATGTTGCATAAATGGTACATGCTCTATCTCTTTTGTGTAGAGCATGTACCATTTATGCAACATTTTTCTCAGAAAAGAAATCGCCATTAGTGGTTACCATGTAAATTTCTTATTGTTTCAAGTTAGACAATCTGCATTTTTCATTAAATGTCAGTGTCAGTTCTCTGGTAAATGAGTTTATCATCTTATGTCCAAAGTTACTGTGAAGTAAATTTGGCCGGTACGTACGACGAAGACTATGAACTATTTTCAAATTCTTATTTTGTATAATTTGAAGCTTTTTGGTATGAGTTTTGGCAGTTTTATGAAACCAGACTTGACAGCCGTAGGTCATAATTAGTCGGATATACATTTTATACAATAATATTTTGTTTTTCAAATTCAGTTTAGATCTCCTGTTGAGTATAGGAAACAATGCGCGAATGTTAGTTTCTTATCTAGAATAATGCCCAAATACTTGATTTCTGTTTTTATAGGTATAACATTTCCACGGCAGAACATAGTTTGAGTAGGGATGCGTTTTGGCGACTTATTATATGGAAAAATAATGGCTTGAGTTTTATCATCGTTAACTTTTTTTTTCCATTTATTAAAATATTTTTGGCTTGAATTTAAGCTCTCTTGCATTTTCTTAACTAAGGAGTTTGATACCTTACTGCTACAAATAAAGGCACTGTCGTCTGCATAAAATGCGGCTTCCTGGTTCCTACGTAGAGTGATATCCGACTTATATAACGAGTAAAGTGTAGGTGACAAAACAGAAGCTTGCGGCAGACCCGCAAGTATACATTTTTCATTGGACAAAATATTATCAACGAAAACTACAAATGAACGTTTGTCTAGAAAGCTTTGAATAATTTTTTGTAAATACAACGGAAAACTAAAGGCGTTGAGTTTAAACAATAAGCCATTATGCCATATTGTGTCAAAAGCTTTTTCTATGTCTAGAAATATGATACCTGTGCTTCTACGATTTCTTTTATTATTTTCAATAATATTAACTACACGTTTTAGTTGATGTACAGTAGAGTGTTCTCTTCTTTAGCTGGACGGCAATTTTAGATCCTTTCCGGTTTTAAAAATAGGTATTACCTTAGCCTTTTTAAATGCCAAGGGAAAGTGACCATTTCTCAAGCAGTAATTAAATAGGTTGCTTAATGTTTCAAAGAAGTAATCGGGCATATTTTTTAGAATGATGCTATTAATACCGTCTAAACCTGGGGCTTTATTATTTTTTAAAGAAAAAACAAATGATTTCACTTCTGCTGAATCTGTGAGTTCAATATTGTTACTGTCAGTGAGAACTACATTGTTAAGTTCTTACACATCATTTGAAACAACATTATCTAAAGATGATGTATTGTTGTTCATAATATTATGATTACAATTGAACACTTCCCCAATGGCGTTAGCTTTTTCTTCACCGGTTCTCAAAACTTCATCATTTATATATAGATCCGAGATTGCTGAGTTCTTACCTTTAAGAGCTTTTGTTATTTTCAAAATTTCTTGGAACCACGCTTCATTTCTGTCCCTATTCAAATGGAAATCAATTAGGCGATTTAACTGTTTAAAGATGCTTATTAAATGGGTTCTATAATTTGAGTCTCTACATCTTTGAAGTTCACGATTATACTTGTTCCTCTGAGTAATTAGCATTTTAGATGTGACTGAAATCTCCTTCTGCCAGGGATTTTTTTTTGCCAACTGGAATCTTGTGAAAAGCCTCTTTAACTATACTAATTTATTTGTTTAATGAAGAATCTAGGTTAATACTGTTTTGTTCCATTTGACCAATGTTATGAGACCTAATTTCATTCTCGACCCAATTGTTAATTGCTGGCCAATCTGCCCGATTATACAAGGGGACTGTAACAAAGTGATTATGAGTAGGTCCATAAATGTAACAAGAAATTGGAACATGATCAGACTGTAAAATATTCGGGTGTGACTCTAAGCGCGAAAATGAAATATTGGAGTTACAAAGTAAAATATCTACTGTGGAAGGTTGGACCGGAATTATGTTATGACCGAATCTAGTGTATGTGTCCGTATGGTATATTTAGTAATTTGAACTAAGATGATGTTCCAACAGTTCCAACTCACGTGTTGTGCATTGAAATCACCAAAAACAAAATAGTCACTAAAAGAATTGGTAAGTAGGTCTAAGTCCGTTCTGAAATTAGAAGTGTAAACAGGGCTATAAGCAGAAATAAAACTTACGGGACGTCCACTTATTATAACTTCCACAGAGATATTTTCTGTGGTCTTTGTTTTAATCTTAGGTAATAATTTATGAACTATACTATTTTTAACCGCTATAAGCACTCCCCCTCCATGTGATTGACGGTCTTCTCTGTATATTTTGTAGCCTCCAAATTTTTATTTATGGTACGGTTTTAGGAACGTCTCGTTAAGAAGAAGAATATCGATGTTTTTCTCGTGAAGTACTTTTTCGAGCTGTGAAGCTGCTGACTCAGTTGTTATGCCTTGAACATTCCAGTGCATAACGTGAACATTTTGACTACCCATGATTTTATATAGCATGCTTGAGCATCATGCCAAGCACTCTTAATTTGTCAAATTTATTTCGACACTTTTTTTAAGGCATCCACAGCGCTAAAGAAGATCTCCAACAATCTCTTGTTAAATATGTCTTCATCACTGTTACTGACGCGGGGTCTGTTCTGCGAAACCTCGGAGTACAAACTTTTCCTTTGGAAGGTGGCCCCACGTGAATCTGTCTGTTGTTGCTGACTTGACAGAAGTGGGAACTCAGCCTCATCATACACATAATAACCTCTAGGTTTATTGAAATTAGGTCTAGACCTGGAAGTTATCCGTAGGCGCATTTCCAAAGAATCCTTTCGGCAAGGGCATTTAAGGTCGTCAGATCTATGATTCGCGTTTCTTAAGTTATTTTTGCTACAGTTGGAGCATTTATAAACAACGCTACCTCCTTGAGTGTTTTTGGCCAAAGCACACTCTGTCTGGTCGTGATTACCCGCACAGACTACTCAGACACTGACTCTATTACAGTTTTTAGCTCCATGTCCGTACATAGAGCACTTCGTACATTGCGTAGGTCCTTTACTTTCTTAAAGTGGTCTTCTCCAATAGGCAGCAATATTACAGACATGTCTTATTTTCATAATCTCACTTTTTAAAACTTCTTGTTTATTAAACTCAACCAAATATATAGCGTCATCAGCTGTAGTCCCTTTGGTTACAATTTCTTTCACACTTACTGGTCTTATATTATGCGTTTTAGCAAATTCTATGACACGAGTCTACCACTATTGGTGGGATTTTCTCCTTGACAATTCTAGTCTCTTCTTCTTCATCTGCTAGCAAATTAAACCTGTTACTTGGCCCAGGATCCACACCTTTCATCTTAAATTTGGGATTATTCCCAAAGTAATCTCGCTTCTGACCAACAATATTCAAAAATAAAATAAAAAATTATAGAAAAAAGTTAATTATCAAAAAATCACCCACGAGCAAAAATAATACGTTATTTACAACTCAAGGCAATGTTGCCAATGTGTGGTTTTAAACTTTGTTAAAACGTCGTTCCTAAAATGGTTGGACCGTTCTGGGATTAAATCTAGTTCACCGACGCAGCTCCAAATAAAAAAACATGTACCTCGGGTGATAGAAAATTTAAAAAAAGGAAGAAAATATAAAGTAAAAAAGTGGCGCAAACGCATAGTTTTAGTAATTGGTTTAGTTTAGAGTTATGTACCTCTAAAGTTTTCATATGAATATGCGATTTCTTAACGTATATGGCCAATATTGGTATAATTTTAAGGCTTTTAAATAGACCTTTCTTTATATACAAAATTTATTAAAAAAAATGTTAACTCAATAAGAAGCAGGGACGAGTTTGCGAAAATACAAGAGTTTTTAGTAAGCATAATTACTATGGAGAGAAGTTGTAGTTGGCGAAGCCGGTGTTTATTATAGCAAAGAGGAGGAAATATAAGCTTTAGTTAGCTAAGCTAGTGTTTTTTATATCACAGAGAATAAAATCTATATATCTGTGTCGTTTCATTATAACATCTTAAGACAAATTTAAAAAGTTCAAAAATAAAATTTTGTGAAAACTAATGGGAGGTAGAGTTAAAAATTTTGATATACATTTTGTGTATTCAGAAAGATCTATTCAAAAGCTTTAAAATGATACCAGTGTTGGCCCTATACATTCAGAAATGTAGTGGTAAATCGCATATTTATATGAAAACTTTAGAGGTCCATAACTCGAAAACTATGCGTTTTTTCACTTTATGTATATTTTCTTCTTATTTTTCAATTTTCTATCATCCTAGGTACTTTTTTAATTTGGAGCTTCGTTGGTAAACTAAATCGGTTATTTTAATGAGAAATTTATACCTATACGGTTTCCTTACTTTTGTTGTAAATGTAGGTACCTAATAGTAATATTGGGAAACCTCTTTATGTAGAATATCAAAACAAAATGTAACAAAAATCATCAAACAACATAATGAAAATGTAAACATAAATCGCTTAAAAAAGCGATTGTTCTTGTAATAAAACTAAAAGCAACTCATAATAATACAAAAAAGTGTTTGGTTAAAAACTAAATTGTAATTTGTGTGAGAGTATTCTAAATATCTGGAGATATTTCGAACGGGATTAAACAGTTTTTCGATGTCACGTCTTATTATTCACCTTAAATAAATCTACAAGATTGACATAAATGTGCGCCAAATTAATCTTAACTCCGTTCTAATTAGTTCATTAGAGGCGGCAAATAATACTCTAGTGCAAAACGCTGCCAAAAATGAATCATTGTGTGAAATATTACCCGTTGTGTTGCCGATGGCGGAATGCCACTTTAGGCACTAAAAAATCTCATGTAGTTCCAGCATATCTTCATGCTTAAAACTACAGCATTCCGGCGGAATCAACAATATGGGAAAATTCCACCAGTTTTATTAATTCAAACACCAAGAACTTAACAACAAAATTTAAGAAATCAACGATGTCATGGAAGGTTTTTAATCGTGTTCGACTAATGTACTGATATTTTATAATACACAAAATAATTTGAAATTGTTTAAGTTAACTGAAAAAATAATTGGTTGGTCGTTTAAGGTTTGCTGAACATTATTAGCAACTTAATTCTTTCGAAGTGCTGACATATTTAAAATAGCGTTAACGGTTAATAAAACAATGTTTTCGCCATCTTCAAGTTTTGTTGTATATCAAGTTAGTTATTGAGATACATACATAACTACAAATTATTCACTACCGAATTTTTAAGTTAAATAAATAAACGCTTTTCAAATTGAATTAAATACAATTATTTATTTTTTTCCGCCTTGCACGCAAACTTGGTATTTCCAACCGGATCTTTGGATGCGTTTGTCCGGAGATTCATTCATTTTATTATTTTTCTGTTTAAGAAGATCGACGTCTTTGGGTTATCAACAACCTTTTTACATTGTACATACACACATCCATACATCACATTAGTATATTGCATACCTACGTACATCTATCTATACCAACGTTTCAATTTTTATATTTAAAAAAAGGGTGCGTACAATTAATTTAAAGTGATTGTGGAGAATATTAAATACAGAAAAATTACAATATATATATGTATATATAAAATACAAAAAATGCTTCTCCTATATAGACCATCCAACCGATGTGCTCCAAACCGGTTTCATTAGAAAGGATAGATATATCCCTACTAATATGGACACACTAGCAATACATTGTTTGAAAAAATAGGACCACGACGGGAGGTGAAGATGATTTAAAGCTATACATTTCTCCAAAACTTGGACCACGAAGGGTCCTGCCTCTCCGAATCTACCTAATAGATTTTAATTTATAACATAGATAGATAACTACTTCACACATTAGCTATACATTTTTTCAAAATATAGGACTCCAAGGGGAGGTAGCGGGCAATTTCTGCATCTCCAAAACTGTCTAACAGATTTTAATGAAATTTAAAACATGTATTTATATAATACTAGTGTAACCCTGCCCGCGTTGCTGGACAATACAATAACATACGTTTACGTCTTTGTATTAAAAATTAAATTTTCTAGAAAGAATAGACATTTTCCTGAAAAAGACAAAATGTAATTCTCATAAGGAAAAAAATAATTTTAGAGAAAACACACTATCATTAAAGTGCGCGTATAACGCATATTCGTAGAAATTTTTTGATGGTTTTTTTATAAACCATCAGTGAAAGTACCCCTTTCCAACGCATGTGCTCGTTTGAAAATCGGTTAAGTGGTTCTCGAGTTATAAAATGACGAACATAGGACAACTTATTTTTATATATATGTATATATATATAATTATGTATTTATATAAGCTATATTGTATAGATTAGGTGAAGTAATATACTCAGGATTGTATTGCTATATAATACGATTTTTGGCCTTAATGGCTTTGTATTACAATATGAATTAAAAAATAAATAAAAATAAAAAGATCCTTACTTATATGAACACATAGCTAGAAATTTTCTAAAAAAAAAAATAGGACAACGAGGAGAGGTAGAGGAAAATGTCTGCCTCTCCGAAACAATCTAAGCGATTTATTTAAAATGTTAAACATAGATAGATCCCTATTTAGATAGACACATAAGATATGATTTTTTTTTAAAATGGGACTACTAGAAGGGAGAAACGTAGTAGCACACGCTAGAATTAAATAAATTAATTGTTAATAAAGTGTAAAGTACAGGAAAAGTGAAGAAGAATAAATTGGTTTTTATTACACATACATACATTGTGATTGTGCTACATATACATACATACATTGTGATTGATCATTTTACAACACTTGGACAACTTTTAGACAAGCAAAGTTACTTTGCAAAGTCTTGAGTTAGTTAGTTAAATGTTCTTTATTTAATTCATTTCTTTGTGATAACAATTTTTTAAATAATAAATAAAATAATAATAAAATAAAAAAATAAGAACGTACGACTATGACTTAATGTCGTCAGTCGGAAAGAGATAAATATGATAATGTTTTTGTGTATTATATAATAAGGTTAATAGTTAAACACATTTAAGAGCTCCTTCCTGTAACCTATCGCATGTATAATGAATCTATATATTTCTTTAAAATTTTCTGTAGGGTTGCTTACAATAGTTATTAACTCATTTTCAGTCAAGGTAAACTTTTTAAAATGTTTATATCTGATATGACGCAAAATAGGACATATGGCTATGAAATGTAAGATATGTTCAATCTGATTAAGATTGCATAACGAGCAATCACGGGATCTTTGCCGCTGAAACCTTGTTCCATTTAATTCAAGCAGGTCACTTCTAACTTTGAATATGTAGCTAATAGCTGTCGTGTTATTTGAAATTTCAAAATATGATTGAGGCCTCGTGTAATTGAGTTTAGAGTAAAACCGGCTTGTATTAGCTGCTTTTTCTAAATGATTTTGTAGTTCTTTAAGTTTCAATCCTGATAAAATATCAAATCTTAATTGTTCCCAGCTTTCTTTTGTAGAGCATTCGGAAACTCTGGAGGTATTTACTTCATTAGCTAGTGCGTCTATTTGCTCATACCAATACACTTTTTTTTGCATAATAATTCTTGTAAGCTGGTTTGGTAAACGGTCGTTTTTGTATTCATGTAATGTTCTAATAATATATCTTAGATGTAAATCCAATGTAAATATAAAATTATTCTCTACACCAGTTTCCAGCATCAATATATATGTGGGTGTAAAAGGTGGCAGTTTAAAAATTTTTTTTAAAAAGAAACGTAGAAGTTTATCTACTTCTTCAAAAGAAGAAAATCCCTATATTTGGGCGGCATAAGACTGAATTCCACGGCATACAGATTTAAACAAATTTCATTTTGCTTTGAGGCATATCTCTTTTTTCGCCAAAAAATCATTCCACGTTGCATTAATGCTGTTTTTTGCAGATAAATTTATTTTTTCAACGTGTTTTTTAAAAGACATTTTAGGTGATAAAGTAACTCCCAAATACGTAGGTAGGTAGGTAGAAAGGCTGGTGTGAAGTCTCCTTCACACCCTCACCCAGAGACCAATACGGTCCATTGTGATGCCTTGTTTATAGTTAAGAAGCTGAAAAAGAAGGTGAAGAGAAACAGCAAAAGCATCAGAAAAGATAAGAATAGATAAGAATAGATGAGAAAAGGAAGTTCTGACCAAACCCGAGAGAAAAGCCTCACTCAACACAACACCAATCCGCCCTATGTGCGGTTAGCTCCCAGTCTCCTGCTGCGCAGCCAGGCCACTCCATTACGAATCCTATCAGACTCGAGCCCACAGCCCGGGACGTCCCCTAATTCGCCTAGGAATCTGCTGCCCAGCCACCTCAGCCTGCTGCCCTGTAGCCTGGGACAGCGGCACAAAATGTGCTCAACCGTCTCCAGCTCCTCCGGGTCCTCACACAACCCGCACATATCCGACACGTCGGATCCTAACCTCATCGCCATCCTGCCTATCATGCAATGACCCGTGATGATTCCTATTATGGTCCTCACGCAGACCCTGCTTCTGCCCAGCAACAACTCCGAGTCGGACTTCCTAAGCACCGGCCACATCGTCCGTGATACCCGGCAGTCCGTTCGGTTCCCCCAGGCCCTATTGGTCGCGTCCAGAATCCATTCCCTAATCTTCCCAAAGTAGAATCCTATTGGAGGCCTAACCGCCTCTATGTGATTAGGATCCTCCATCTCTGAGCCCTGTCTCGCCAACTCATCAGCAATCTCGTTGCCGTTTATGTTGCAGTGACCAGGCACCCAGCACAATCTCAACATATACTCTCCTAAGGCTCCCTCCAGAGCCCTCCTGCAACCGTCAACTAGCTTGGATTTCACGTAACAGCCCCTTACGGCCATAAGGGCCGCCTGGCTGTCGACATATATAGTGACCTCCGAGCCCCTATCAATGTTGTCCCTCATCAGTTCCACGGCCCTCAAGACCCCCAGAACTTCCGCCTGAAAAACACTGCAGTCGTCCGGAAGCCTATATGACATTCTGATGTCCAGATCCTCAATGTAGACCCCCGCACCCGTGCCTCTCATCTTCGAGCCGTCAGTGAAAATAGCAAATCCACTAAATAATCTGCTCCTACCTGACCATCTCTCCCTAGAAGGCGTTACCACCTCCGGCAACCGTCCGAAATCCACCCTGGTGCCCACGAAATCCGTGGAGCCGGGTGATCCCAGGCAGTAACCTCCAGCTTCGATCTCACTCAAGATCCGTGAGTGACCCTGCGTGAAATCCCTAATCAATCCTAGTTCCCTCAGTCTAAGAATGCTTCTGGCTGCCATTCCCATAACATACTGCTCAATGGGCAGAAGATGTAGAATGACATCCAGTGCCGCTTGAGGTGTACTTCTCATGGCACCTGTCATGCCGATTGAAGCACACCTCTGAGCCTTAGACAGAAGGTTCCTTCGACAAGCTACTCTCAATGACTCCCACCAAACACAGCATCCATACGTAAGAATGGGTCTAACCACCGAAGTGTACAGCCATCCCACTACTGACGGCCGGAGTCCCCAGCTCCTACCTATCGATGATCTGCAAGCATAGTAGGCATTGAGGCCTCTCTTAAGTCTCTCCAGAGTATTCCTTCCCCACGACAGCTTGCTGTCCAGAAAAACTCCTAGATACTTAGCGCTATCAGATAGTCTAAGCTCTACTCCTCCTAGTACAGGCAGCCTAAAATTCTCTACCCTGTACCTCCTAGTAAAAAGAACCAACTCGGTCTTCTCCGGATTGACTCCCAATCCCTTATCACTCGCCCATGCTGACAGTTCGCCCAGCGCCCCTTGCATGACTTCGCTTATTGTCGGCAGAAACTTGCCCGATACCAATATCACTACATCATCCGCGTAGGCCACAACTTTCCGACCCAATCTGTCAAAAAGTCCCAGAACGACGTTGACAGCTAAGAGCCATAATAAGGGAGAGAGAACTCCCCCCTGTGGGGTTCCCCTAGTCACCAGTTTCTTTAAGCGCTCGTTTCCCCAGTCCGAGTGAATAACTCTGCTGCTGAGCATCAGAGTTATCCATTCGACCAGGAACAGAGGAACGCCTAGATCCACCAATGCCTGCCTGATAGCCTCTATCTTCAAATTGTTAAAAGCGCCCTCTGTATCCAGGAATGCCGCCAAGGTGTATTCCTTGTTTCGCAATCCCCGCTCTACATAACCCACCACATCATGAAGCGCACTCTCAACAGATCTACCCTTAAGATAGGCGTGTTGAGCGCCGCTGATGATGCCGGCGTCAATCTTCGTCCTCAGATGTAGATCAATCAGTCTTTCCAACGTCTTCAAAAGAAAAGACGATAAGCTGATTGGTCTAAAATCCTTGGGTTTAGAGTGACCGGTTCTTCCCGCCTTGGGTATGAAAACCACCCTGACCTCCCTCCACCCTTTAGGAATGTACCCGTTCAGCACACAGACCCTAAACAGTTCCACCAACAGCAGGAGTGATGATCTCCCGATATTCTGTAACATCGCCGGAAATATACCGTCTGGTCCTGCCGATTTGTAAGACCCAAAGGTATTAACCGCCCATGTTACTTTGTCCAAGGTGATCATGTCCCCCACCGTCTCCCTCTCCTCACCGCCCGATTCTGACCCAGAGAAGGGGTTACCACATTCAATCTGTTCCCCCATCCCAGGATCCACACATCCCGGAAAGTGAGTCTCCATTAGCAGACAAAGAGATTCAGAGCTAGATTCCGTCCATGAGTTGTCCGGTCTCTGAATAAATCCAGGGACTACAGGGTCCTTGGATAAAATTCTCCTGAACCTGGACATCTCATTTACAGATTCCACTGACTCGCTAAACTTGACCCACGAGTCCCTTTTCGCCCTCCTAATGTCTCCTTTATATCTATTGTAACTCAATCTGAAGTTACTCCAATCTTCTTCCCTACGCGTATACTTCGCTCTATTAAACAACATTCTGAAAGTGGACCTTTGAGTCCTCAACTCGTCTGTCCACCATCTTGGTTGTGTGCGCTTGCCCGGAAAGTTCAAAGGACAGGATCGCTCATAACTACTAGTCAGTACCCCCGTGAAGGTGCCCACCAGTTGCTCTACACCGGTCGAAGTCGACCTCCAGTCGTGTGTAACTCTAAGGTTACTTTGCACCAATCTCGAAAAGTAATCCCAATCCGTCCTTCTCGGATTCCTATACGGACACCTTTTCGACCTCTCAAACATTAGATTAAAGGACAGGCGACTATGGTCAGAGAAGGAAAACCCCAGGTCCACCCTCCAATCCTCCACTAATTCCCTACAGTTCGTCAATGTCATGTCTATCACTGCCTCTCTATCCCTAGTTCTGAACGTAGGTGTATTCCCCCTGTTACAGATATAAAGATTGCTGGCAATAATAAAATCAAACATAGACTCACCTCTTTTGTTGATGTCGGCACTTCCCCATTGGGTATGGTGTGCATTGGCGTCACACCCTAGTACCAGCCTCGAGCCAATTCTGCCTGAGTACTCCACCAACTCTCGCACTTTTTCACCAGGTGGATAGGTAGCCTCGTACGGCAAGTATACCGATGCTAATGCCAGGACCCTTCTGTCCTTGGCTTCTCCTGTCACAACCGTGAGGTCTCCATTACTGTAAGAATGAGAAAACATAAATTTAAACTCAGTTCTCGCCAAGATACAAGTTCGTACCTTCTCATCTGTGTGGGGTACGAACAATGTATACCCCGTGACCCTTAATCCAACTACCCGGTTTTTATTAATCCAGGGCTCTTGGATTAAGGCCACGTCCACGTTGTTGTCGATGAGGTGGGTTACTAATTCGGTTGAGGCTGCTTCACAGTGGTGCAGGTTTATCTGCACCACTTTCAACCTCCTAGGGTCTATCATTTTTAGGAAACCTAAATTTGATAGACCCCAACCCGAATATTGCAACCCCTCCTATCGAATCAAGCTTTTTAAGAGACTCCCGGTCCACTGCGAACCTGAAGTCTCTTCCCTGGTTCTCTTTACAACCCAGTGAAGCTACCAACTTCCACTGGCTTGTATTGAGTCCCTTGTTCTGGTTGGCCAGTACCCCCAGTATGACCTCCACCGGTTTTATAGGTGGAGGTATCCATACCGTGACTACCGGCCTTAATGGCAACTCAGACGCTAGTATAACGTCCAGACTAGCTTCAGGACAGGAGCTGCCACACTTACCAATTGCAGCCTTTAAAAACTCAAAGGTTTTCTGATTGCCGCAACTGACAGTTTTGACACCTCTTGTCCAGTCAGCCCCTTTGAACGATACTTCGTCCGGCCTTCCTTTGGCACTAAAGATTTCGTCGAGTAGTTTGTTCTCTAGCACCTGCCATCTCTCGACACTGATCCTTCCATCGGGATCCTTACGATCAATGACAGCCGCTAGAATACCGTCCTTACTCGACGACTCCTTTAGTTTCTTTGACGTGGATGGTTGGTCCTTTCTGGAGTCAGTCCTCTTATTGATCTCCTTATGGGGATCTTTAAGAGAACTGACCACAGTCTGACCAGTCCTCTTAGCCGCAGGGGATTTCTGGTCATCACCAGACCTCACTCGCTTAACTACCCCCTTTTTGGGGCCCTTAGCAGAGCTCAGTCGATGATCACCCGATTTCCCTGCAGATGTTGATTGGTCTGTCCCAGCAACCCTTCCTTTAGTGACTCCTTTTTGGGAGTGACTATCGGAAATTACCGAGACATTTCCAGCCCTCATCGCGCGACTAGCAGTGGGTAAAACGTTCTCAGGCCTAGCTCCCTTAACTGTGACCATACTGTCACGATTAAGAGGGCCAGTCGTTGAACCTTTACCCTCCTTTTCCTTATCTTCTGCTTTATTCGTGGATTCAACAACAGGGGGTGCTGGGGATTTGCTGTCTTTACTGACAACATTTGTATCCACAGCAGCCCTTGCTGTGTATCCCGCAGGATAGGGAAGCCCTAGGATGGCACCGACAGAGCCGTGGATTCGTTCGAATCTAGCAACGTTCTTTCGGTGCTTCCTCAGCAGATGCCTATCCCGCCCATCGTGCAGTGAGGAGTCTTTCTTAGCTATCTTTTCCAGAAAGGCTAAGGAGGCTCTCACACCACTCTTGGCTTTATCGTAGCTCGTTCGGCTATCTGACGTGACCTGTTCTGTCGCATCTTGCCGAACAACGAGTTTTGATACACTCGCCAATCCTCTCTCCAACCCGAGTGTGACTCCGGAAGTCGATGGCCCAACCCTATGGCCCTCATCATGAGCCGAAATCAAAGTTATTTCGTGCTCATCATCAGAGCCCAGAGTTAGGTCACCGAGTCTTTCCGATGCCCCTGTACGAGACGGAGATCCGATTGGCGAGTCTATCCTGTCCGTCTCTGTCATGACTGTCAGTTCTGTCATTAACTGACTCTCCTGCAGCAGAATATCTCTGTGAATACCCAGCAAGTCGGAGTCCAAATCTGACCCCGAACCTGCTGAGCTGACAGAGACATTCCATGCGCCAACTTCTTCATTTCTTTCTTTAAAGTTTAATTTATCCAGTTTTTGGTCCCACGAGTATGCACGTAAACAAAGCGACCATCGCGCGCAGTGACGGCTTACGCGGACTAGGCTAGAATTACAACTGACCCTTGCCATCGGCGTCAGAGGGAAGCTGTTTACGACCAGTTTCTTTTACCACTAACTCGCCATTCAGGTCCTCGGCACTGCTATCAACCACCTTGACCTTAAAAGTGGGGGATGTAGGGAATCAAAGGGAGAAGTAGGTAGGATTATAGGTAAAGAGGATGGGATATGGGATGGATAACCCTTGGTCATGCTGGCTTTAAAGCTTATGCCTTCGAACTTGTTCCGGTTAGACTGTACCGAAATAAGTTCCAAGACATACACTACCACCGGCATTTAAGCCACCACATCGCGGCAAGATAGTTATCCAGGTGGTGGCCCAAATACGTATATTCATTTGTGATTCTTACAGGTTCACCATTAAAGGACCATTTTTCCCGTCTTGCGATTCTTCCTCCTTTTCTGAATATCATAATTTCTGATTTGCTCAAATTGACCTGCAGGTTCCACATCTCACAATATCTTTCAAGTTGATTTATCATATGTTGCATTGTTACGATATCATCAGCTAAAATTACGATGTCGTCAGCATATATTAGTAATCTTACATGTGTAGAACCTATATTTATTCCTCCTCCTATATATTCGTGCAAATCGTTAAGATATATTGAAAAAAGTGTTGGTGAAAGTAAACAACCTTGTTTAACTCCAAAACCAGTTTCAAACTAATTTGAGACCTCCTCTCCATCCCATACCTTAAATTTAGTGTTACTATATATGGTTTCGATCATTTGGACCATTTTTGTTGATACGCCAATATTATTAAGTTTATAAACCAGAGATTTCCTTGAGATTTTATTAAACGCTGCACTGAAATCCACGAAAAAATCGTACAATATTTTGTTTTCTTTGAACTTAAGGTGAGCAATTGCGGATAAACTATATAAATTATCAACCGTTGAGTATCCTTCTCTAAATCCAGCTTGGTATTCGGAGAGTTTATTGTATATAGTTAGCCACGAATTAAGACGATTATTTAGAATCCCCATAAACATTTTTGCAATCGTATTTATAAAAGATATACCACGATAATTACTCACAGTACTCCTTTCTCCCTTCTTATAAATTGGAAAAAGTATACTTGTCGTAAATTTTTCATCCAAATTCGCTGTTTCATATATGATGTTGTATATCTTTGCCAGCTTTTCCACAAAAGTCTCCGTTGAGTTCTTAAAGAATTCATAGCTGACGTGGTCCTCTCCAGGGGCTTTGTTTTTCTTGGCGTTGGCAAGTACGTGTTTTATTTCAAAAGTAGAAATAGGTTGATCTAGATCTTCATCCGTATATTTCATTGCAGCATACATTATATTATGTGAAATATCAGGCGTATTCAAAAGAGTAGAAAATTATTGTTTGAACACATTTGCCGGTATATCATGCTTCGACTGCATTTTTTTGTTTTTTATTTCTTTAATAAGATTCCACCAATCTTTACGAGTTTTTACTAAATTGATCTGATCTTCTATCTTTCTGTAATATTCGTATTTACTTCTCTCACAAATTTCTTTATATTTTTCATTTTCGATAACATATTTTTCTCTGTTGCTTGTTGTTGGGTTTAGACGAAATGTGGTAAGAGGTCTAAAAGACTTTTCCCTCATGTTATATCACTTGAAATTAAACCATTTGTTTTCTATTGTAATATGTACTTCATTTTTGTGTTTATAAGGGTTTGATATGTTGATAATTTTTATGAAATCTTGCAAATTTAATAAATCCTTTTGTTGTTTATAAATATTTAACTGTTGATTAAGTTTTTCTTTATAAATCTCTATTTTGCTTTCATCCCACTTTAGCTTTGGTAGTAACTTCATTGGCTCTTCTAAATTTCTTCCTTTAATATTTATAGTTAAAACAATTGGCATATGGTCAGACCATCCCCTACTTTCTACCGAAAAACTTTCAATACACTCTAAATTTTCATGTGCTGAGGCGCATATATCGTTGACTGATTGCCCTACTCCGCTTATATAAGTTAGATTGCCATTTTCATCGCCTTTTGTACACCCATTTAATACATGTAACCCAAAGTCTTCGCATACCTCAATGAAAGATTTTCCCTTTTTATTTTCGGTTACGTCTATAGATTTCCTTGTGTCCAAACCGGCTTTAAATGTCGATTTAAAAAAATCATCTAATGGTTGCTGTATATTTCCTATTCTGATGTTTAGGTCGCCAATCAAAATCGGATTTTCTGCGTTTTCGTTTATTAAAAAATGTTTTACTTTTTCAAAATCTGCCATCCAGTTAGCTTCTCTTAGATAAAGATGAACTATATTTAAAGTTTTGTTGTTGTTTTTTATTATAATCGATACTATTTCTCCGGTTTTTTTTAAATTAAAATGTATATTATGTTTTGATGTCTTTTTTCACACCGTAGACAGATCCAGTCTTGAGTTTATAGAAGAGAAGGGAAAAGAGAATAGCGGGGGAGTACATACTTTGCTGTACTCACAAATTCGTTTTGTTTTTCGTTCGTAGATTATACCTGAAGTTGGCTGCACCTTTATACTTATATACAGCGTTACCAGAATCTTTAGAATGAAAATTGTCATATGCCGAAAGAAATCATATTCTGAAGACGAAAATCTTAAATTTATTTTTCTTAATTTAAATTTTTTAAAACAAGGGCAAAATAGTAAGAATTATTAATTTTTTATAAAAACATACTTCTTATTATTTAAATTGAAATACATAAAAACATAATTCGTCAGTATTTGAAACTTTATAAAAATACATTTTTTCTCTTCACAAATATTTTTTTTATCAATATTCTAACTGCCTATTTCCGATCTGCTAAAGAATTATTTACTTCGTACAAATACTTTTAAAACAAAAACAAAGTTTTTAGAATTTGTTTTTGTTTTAAATGTAGTTGTTCGAAAGAAGGAATTCTTTCGCACATTGGAAATAGGTTATAATATGCCTTTTTTAATGTTTTTTATGTCCAGAAATAATGATGCAATTTTGTGTACTCTAGATACTGGGTACAAAAGTGTGCAGCACCAATACACATCAAGCTGATGCAAAACTTCATTGTTTTAAAATTGACGGTTTAAATAATCGTGTATTTTGTATAAGCAAAATTAAAGTAAAAATCAGAATTTCTAAAAATAAAAAATGATCAATTGAGAAAAAAATCTTTAATCATATTTTTGTTTAAATAAATAAACTTTGTGTGTCTGAGCACGAAACAAAGTTTGAAAGAGAATTCAACAGACTTTGTCAAAGTTAACTTTGCCTGTCTAAAATGGGACTTGTTAGTTTTGACGTTTATTTTAATTACCCTACAAGAAGACTACCGGTCATTTTACTAGTTAGCTGACCAGTAGTGCTCACCGATATATTGGTTATAGTTTCCATTAGTTTATTAAAAGCAAAATTAAAAAAAACTGACCGAAAGCTTGTGTACATGTGATTTTGCCTCTCTATCTAACTTATTATGTCTCTCTCTCTACCTTATTAATTCGATGTAAAATTGTTGCAAGTGTGTTTATTTATTTCACTCCAAGTAATATAAAAAGCCCATAAGGCCAAAAATTATATATTACAAATGTAAATGTAATTTCTGAAATTAAGCACAATAAATTAAAAATAAATTTAGGAACAAGTCTAGTTTACCAACGCAGCTCTAAATAAAAAAAAGTACATAGGGTGATAGAAAATTGAAAAATAAGAAGAAAAAATGAAATGGCAAAATTCTCGGAAACGCATAGTTTCGAGTTATGGACCTCGGAAGTTTTCATATGAATTTGTACGTATTTGAACGTATATGGCCAATATTGGTATCATTTGAAAGCTTTTGAACAGATCTTTCTGGAAATGCAATATCAAAATGTTACGGAAGTGCACTAGGTAATAAAAATTTAATCAAAAAAATCCCAGCTTCGCTAAATAAAGCTTCTCCACATAGCCGGCCTTTGACCGGGCGCAAGGGTTTTCTCCTCTATGGTATAATAAACACCGGCTTCGCTATATAAAGCTTCTCCACATAGCCGGCCTTCGGCCGGGCGCAAGGATTTCCTCCTCTATGGTATAACAAACACCGGCTTCACTAAATAAAACTTCTCCGCATAGCCGGTCTTCGGCCGGATGAACAGATTTTCTCCTCTATGGTATAACAAACACCGGCTTCGCTTACTAATGCTTTTCTGCATAGGTTTTCTCCTCTACCACCTCTATCACTTACTAAAACTTCCCTGCAAAGTAATTAATACGTAAGTAAATTCATCGCCGCTCCTTAATGGATTAAGAATTTTTAAATAAAATGTTTATATCCAGAAAGATCTATTCAAAAGCTTTCAAATGATACCAATATTGGCCATATAGGCCAATAGGGAAATATAGGGAAATCGCAAATTCATATGAAAACTTCAGAGGTCCATAACTCGGAAACTATGCGCTTCTGAGAATTTTGCCATTTAATTTTTTCTTCTTATTTTTCAATTTTCTATCACCCTATGTACTTTTTTTATTGAGAGCTGCGTTGGTAAACTAGACTTAAGCCTAAATTTATATGTACAATATTTACGTGTGTTAGTAAATTTTTTTTTAGCTTTGGTTATGCATTTCTTGTAGGGTAATTTTCTCGAGGCCACTTTTCTTGTTGACTTGGACGGATATATCTGTGGTTTTCATGGGTAACCGCGTATGTCTATTTTTTTCGATTGCGAGATGTTGATGCCATATTGCTTAATTTTAAACGCTCTTTACATGGGTCTTAAAATTTCTGAAAAAATATGGACCAATTCCGATTTTTTTACGTAATGACCAATTTCAAAAAGGTCAATACCTACCCCATAGTTCGACCTAGAATGTTTTTTCCGCTCTCCTGAAAAATTTGATTTTAAGACATACGCGGTAAATTTTTGGAAATAAAATGTTAGAAGTATGCTTGTGAAGCATTTTTTAGTAAATTTGACATTTGTCAAAAACAAAAATATTCATTTAAGTAAAAAATTAATTATAATAATTCAACACACCGATTTTTATAAAATTAGAATGTTTTGTAATACATATTTCCATAATTTTCTGCAAAATTCTGGATAATATCGAGTGGTGACAATATGGCCATTTTTGTAAAAAAAAAATCATTTTGTTAAAAGCGTTTTTCCGGTATTGAAAATTTGGTGTATTTCTTAATCAAAAACGGGGATGCTATGTTGTCCGCTGTATTAAGATCTTGTCGGTCTATATATGCAACTTCAAAATTCCATAGTGATATCTTTTTCCATGTCAGATTCGTGGAATGTCAAACAGTAAAATTATTATATCGATAGTGTAAATGAATGAAAGGGCTTTCAATATGAGTAAAAATAGTAATTTTATGGTTTGACATTAAAAAGTTCTTAAAACAGTGCACTTAAAAACATCCCCCTTTTTGAATAAAAAAATGCCACAATTCTCAATCTCAATCAAGAGCATTTTCATAGTAAATGCTAAAAAAGCAAAAGTACAACTTTGACTCTAAATTTCTCAACAACTGCTAAACCGATTTTAATAAAATTAAAACTGTAGGAAAGTTCAAGAAGTACTCTCTCTCTCGCAAAAGTATCTCTATCAGATTTTTGGCCGATGAAAAAGGATTTCCAGCCACTGTGCGGAAAAGAAAACGAAATTGTGTCAAAGTGCTCATTAAGCAATGATGGAGTTGAGGTCCCCTGGAATAATTTGAAGGATGCATACGAGAACCGTCGTATGTTAGTTTATTACCAATTGAAATTATTATTTGATTTACCTTCGGTTGAAAAGGAGTCTAGTGCCGGTCTTAAAACTTTACAACGCGGTATCAAACATCTCTTGCACTTAATAAAGTATCCACTGATAATTGGGACCCGATTTTAATTTTTATGTGTATTCAACGATTGCCTACTACGGTTAGTTTATGGGAACAGGGTGTTAAGAACAAAACTGGTTTATCAAGATGGAGTTCAAACTCTTGAATGCGTTCGTTGTCTTGAAGATTCGCAGCCTTTTGCAAAATCTTCTTCACAGAAGACTTAAGGCTCATGATGTAGTGTACTCTAAGGCCCTTATCACGTAAAGCGCAACGCAATGCCATAGAATTGCATTGAAAGCACAAACAAATTCATAAATATTTTGAAGTTTTGTTGTTGCTGATCCTCAGCTAATTCTGGGCGAAATTAGACGCGATGTTTTAAAATCTTTAGTGGCTCAGAAGACTGTATTTGGGTGGATCATTACGGGATCTATTGTGGAGCCGACAGTTAGCTCATATTCGACATGAATAGATGTTTCTATAGAGGAAAATTTGAATAGGAATCTTCTTAAATTTTTGGAAATCGAGCAAACTCTTAAGCGGAGGATAGTGAGGAAAATTATCGTAGAACTACGCGACGCGACTCCGAAGGCCGTTATGTAGTGTCGCTACCTTTCAAGTCAGAATTTCCTCATTTGTTAAATTTAAGGTTTTCTCGACAGAATGTCATGGTTCAATTTTTGAGAATTGACACTTCTCTTCTACGCAAACCTAATATTAAGGCATTATATGATAGTGTCCTTATGAATATCTTTTTTTAGAAAGGTTATGTTGGGTTCCATGGGCAGCCATCAAGAGACAGCTCACTTGGTTCCTTAATTGGTCCCTTTGTGATACCCAGCGCCAATGCCCATCCTATAGAGCAGTTACTCAGATGGTGTCACTGCAGAATTCAACCAATTCGTCTTTCTACAGAAGATAAGAATCGATCTAAGTTCTATTCTAGATAGATCCTCCAAGCAGGCAAACACTGTTTCTCCCAAGTATTTTTCCCTGATGCCCCGTATCCCAGGACATTGACAAAGGAAGCGAAGCACAGTTTCCTCCTTCTCTCCTTCATGACAACTTCTACAGTAGTCATCGAATATCAGACCCGTTCTATAGCATGATTCCCCACAGGCCAGTGCACAGTTGCAAATGATACCACTGTTCTTATTTGGTCCCTATTGAACCTAAGTAGAGAGTTTGTTCATCCTTTCATCATAGCCAGGCCATAGTGCCCTGGATATGGAGCAGGTGGACTCACAGGTAGAACCCATCTGCGCAAGTGTCTATAAGCCTCGCGCTTGTTAAGTGATTTTCAGTGAGCCATTGGATGGCCAACGAATTGATCAAAGGATGTGTCACCCATGCCTCCACCTCTTTGGCCAGCTCATCTGTCTGGTTACCCGGGAAGTCCGAGTGCCTTAGTATCCATATCAGCGTTACCCTTGAATGTTTCGCAGTCTCATTCAGATACATCCGACATTCTGCAGCTAAGTAAATATACGTATATCTCTCGATACACGATAATACCTTAGCCAGTTAGCCGCCTTATAGCCGAGATTTCCGCCTGCTAGACACTATATCCATCCGGAAGACAAAAGGAAACTTTTATATCCAGTTCCTCTATGGAGTAACCCCCGCCAACCCTCTCCTCGAACAGTCTGTATATACCCCTAGGTTCGGTCTATGGAAAGTATATACAATAGACCGTCTCACTTTTCATTTTTTTTCGAAATTTCTTCATGAACATCGATTTTCTTTATCTACTATAAAAACCAAGAAATTTGGTGTATAACACTTAAATATTGATGAATGGGAAGTGGTCTCTCAAATCGTTTTTTCATTTTTTTAGGCAAAATACCTTTTTTTCAAAAAATGGAAAAATCTTGATTTAGTAATTTGCCTCAAACTCAAGCAGTTCTGAATGGATTTGAACATCATTTCATGCATTAGAAAGCTTATTAAATTTCCTAAATGTTTCTTAAAGCAACATTGCCATTTTGTTCGATGGTTTTTTATTCATAGCACTACAAATTCAGATTTTCAAATACAAACTTAACATTTTTTTTAATTTTTGCTTACCTTTTCATATATAAAAATTGAACGAGGCAAAACATTTATATTCTGTAAATGCAGTATGGTAGGAAATTTTAAAATAAAGATTTTGGTGTAAATAACAGTCGTATTCTGTTAAGAAAAACTGCAGTTTTAGTTGAAATGTTGAAAGTTGTTTATTTCTAAATATAAAAAAAAAAAAATAATATTTTGGTAATAACTTTTTTGTATCTGAACCGAATGAAAAATGTGGATGCTTTTTAGCCCATTTTTGGAGTATTTTGCTAATAACTTAACCATTTCTTAACCAATTTGGCAGATTTATATACCCACGTCTTAAGGAAGAAATTTACCATTCACTTAGATTATAACGCCTGGACTCGGAAAGATCTATTGTTTCCGAAAATGGGTATGTTTAAATAAAAAATTTTATTTTGGGCATTACTCTTCCATTTTTGGGAAAAAACTTGCAGGGTTTTCGGGAAATATATTCTGCTAAAAATTTCTGACATTTTGGTATATAAAACGTGTTCATATGTCATACTAGAGCCCTAAAATTTAAAATTTTGAGTATTTTCAATAATGTCTTTGTACGGGAGGTACCACGCCCACTTTTCCAATCGCGCCCATATTTTGTGGGATACTGTGTATTGATAACCGATATGTTTGTACCTAATTTGGGAACTTTAGATCGTTTCGTTCTCCAGATATACAGAAATGTATAACGTCTTTGTATGCGAAGTGCCACACCCAAAATGATTTAATTTAAGTCGTCGAGCATTTTCACAAAACGCATCCAAACTCCAACAAAAGCATAATTTTACCAAATTTTAAAAAATAAAAAAACCAATATGTTCTTACTTTATAATATATTTATGCAATAGAAGAAAATTTAGAAATAAACAACTTTACACATTTCAACTAAAACTGCAGTTTTTCTTAACAGAATACGACTGTTATTTACACCAAAATCTTTATTTTAAAATTAAATCTAAGTAAATGGTAAATTTCTTCCTTAAGACGTGGGTATATAAATCTGCCAAATTGGTTATAAATTTTAGAGCTGTTATGTGACCTATGGATACGTCTAATAAATCAAAAGATCGGAAATCTTTAGTAAAACATATTTGCTGAAAAACTCGGAAAAGTCGGTTCAGATATAAAAAAGTTATTACCAAAATATTATTTTTTTTTTTTTATATTTTTTTTTATATTATATTGGCAGTTGCTGCTAAGGTTGGTTATTCTCTGCGTTTACTCTATAATTTGGACTGCTACATACCTACTAATATTAGGATCAAATTATCCCATGCTTACTTATGACTCATATCCTCTATTGTTTAGAAGTTTATGGCAACACCACTCGAACCAATATTAATTATTTGCGGACAATATATAATCGTATATTACGATATATTTATCGTATTAAAGTTTTTGACCCGGTGTCATCATACTCATTTAACTTCATAGGTTGTACATTTCCGCAGTTCATTAATATGAGGCTTTTAATCACATTGTATCGAATTGTAAAAACACGGAAGCCTACATCTGTATTAGGATATTTTCGTTTCTCCAGCTCAACTCGTAACCCTGAAATAATTATACCGCGAATAAATAATAGTATTTTCGAAAAATCATTTTTAGTGAAATCAGCTAGAATATGGAATAGACTTCCACGACAACTCAAAACTTTTAGTTATACAATATCAACAATACGACCTAAGCTTTTGGAACACATTAAAAATTTCATAGATTAGAAGAAAAAAAAAAAAAAAAAAAAAAAAAAAAAAAAAAAAAAAAAAACATTTAGATCTTTATGTACAAAGTATATTTATTTGATCATATTATCTTACTGTATTAATCATATATGGCCCTAAGGGGCTCGATTAAGTAAATAAAAATGAAAATAAATAAAATAAATAAATAAACAACTTTCAACATTTCAACTAAAACTGCAGTTTTTCTTAACAGAATACGACTGTTATTTACACCAAAATCTTTATTTTAAAATTTCCTACCATACTGCATTTACAGAATATAAATGTTTTGCCTCGTTCAATTTTTATATATGAAAAGGTAAGCAAAAATTAAAAAAAATGTTAAGTTTGTATTTGAAAATCTGAATTTGTAGTGCTATGAATAAAAAACCATCGAACAAAATGGCAATGTTGCTTTAAGAAACATTTAGGAAATTTAATAAGCTTTCTAATGCATGAAATGATGTTCAAATCCATTCAGAACTGCTTGAGTTTGAGGCAAATTACTAAATCAAGATTTTTCCATTTTTTGAAAAAAAGGTATTTTGCCTAAAAAAATGAAAAAACGATTTGAGAGACCACTTCCCATTCATCAATATTTAAGTGTTATACACCAAATTTCTTGGTTTTTATAGTAGATAAAGAAAATCGATGTTCATGAAGGAATTTCGAAAAAAGTAGAAAAACTGAGACGGTCTAATATACAACCGACAGTGCATTGTTGTGCGCCATACGTGTCACGTACTGCGCACCAAAGAAAGGCTCCGGGTGCAGTAGTCCACCTCATCAGGAACAATCGAACATTTGACTATCCTGACGTCCATAATCACGTGTCGCCGAGCAATCTGAGCCATCTGTTTGCCCGTGATTTCCACCGGGAGCATTTTCATTAATGTAAACAGCTACCTCGTGGGAGTTGATCGCATTGATCCCGTGATCGTCAACCCAACAAATCTGTGTAGTTTCTACCGGTTGCACCTCTGCACGCATAGATAGCCACTATTGCCCTTTCCACCCTCATCCGGATATTAAGTGCCCACGACAGTTTACTGTCCAGAAGCACGCCCAGATACTTAGCACTGTAAGAGATCTGTCCGACAAAGTCCCATTTAACCTCGAAAGTCTAAAGCCTTTGGTCCTATACATCCTCGTAAAGAGTACCAGTTCCGTATAAGACGGATTGACACCTAGTCCACAATGCAGCCTCCATACACTGAGACATTATATTCAAATGCCTTGCAGATCAAGACAAACTTAAACTTACAATCGAACAGAAAAGACGTTTAGACAACGTAATTGCGACGTTTCCAAATTCCGAGGCAGAAGGGTTGGGATGTACTACTCTGATAGAACATGGCGTTGACACGGGGAATGCAAAGCCCACGAAACAAAGGTACTATCCAATTTCTCCTGCCGTCGAGAAACAACTTTGCGGAGAATCGGATAGAATGATTTCCCTAGGGGTTATAGAGGAAGCGTAGAATTCTTCATGGCCATCCCCAACCGATGTTGTTGTTAAACCGGGTACAGTTAGAATGTGTGTTGACTGTAGGAAATTGAACTCTGTGACAGTAAAGGACTCACAGTCTCGCAATCTGTGCAAACAGTGCATTTTTACACCTTTGCAAATGAACTGTCGAAATTTATATGAGAATTCATTATCACAAACTTCTTAATTTTTCTAACAATTGCGCTGTTCAATTGTGCATACATACAAATAGATTTTTTATGATTACCGTTGTTTCCTTTGGATATTTTTAAGCACGAATTTCACTTTTTAGACAACAATTTTGACTTTTTTTTAATTTTTTAATATATTTTTGTATTGGAGTTTCTTAAATATTGCCATTATTTGTCAAAAATTAAACAAAAGTTAAAAAGGCGATTCATGAAACATGTCTCGAAATTTTGCCCATTTGCACAAATAGTAATTACAAGCGATTTTATGAAAGTCATTGTTATTACTGTGTTTTTTTCATGTCGCTGAAGATGATTGTTTTAGTTCACTGAAAGCTGTTTGCAAACACTGCAAAAAGGTCGCTTTAGCTCCATGTCTTGCTTAAGCCCTATATATTTCAGTTCCCAGTCTCTCGAATACCTGCAGCGATTTAAACGTTATCCGTCTCAGACTCCGTAGTTTCTCCTGCATCTGAACACGTATTTCTAGCTCCATTTCCTTTTTTGTTTTCAGATTTTCTATTAGTTTTAACAAGAAATCTCATTTTAAAGAGTAAACTAATTTTATTTTTTAGGTTAAAGCCAAATATTCTCATGTTGGTACATACTTGTCATGTTTTACAAAAACTTCCTGCCAGATTATCGATGTCGAACGTTAACGTTCGCATAGAAAGTTACACATTAAACAGCAACAAAATTTAAAAATTATTTGTTTTAAATGTTATGTTCTATGCGAACGTTAACGTTCGAAATCGTTGAACAGGCAGTTCACCTTTCATTGACTCGTCGGCTAAAAATAATTTTGTAAAATAAGCACTGCAATTTTTTATTTTAAAAAGCTTTTTTGCTAAAACGTTTCTTTGAAATTTTTACTGAAAATTTGCTTGCGAAAAATTTCTTTAATAGATTGCATACATGACAAGGTTGCAAAAAAGTGATACAAGTAAATTGCTTTGACAATTTAACGACGTTGTTTTGACGATATACTGCAAATTAAATGTTTCTTGTGAGAAACTTTAAAATTGCGACTATAGTCGGGCAAACGGTAGCGCTGTTCACACGTTTCATCTTTTGGTGCTCCAATGTTGTGTTTTTAGGAGATGGAAGAAAGAAGAAAAGGGGTTGGTACGGAAATGCCTATACTCGGTCAGGTACGCTTTCTGTTATCATTCGTTTTTTTTTTAAATAAAATTGTCGTTGTTTTGAAGCAAAAAAAGTTGAAAGCTGTTGCTGCGGGTGATCATATTGGCATATTCAAAAGTGAATTGAAAAGAAGTTGAGCATCAAAAAATGAAACGTGTAAATTCGGACTTAAGTTCATCCTCATCGCCAATTGTTATGTTCTTAATAATTGTAAAATGCGTTTTCTTTGTTACGATTGCAAATAGTATTTTATTAAAAATGTATTAAAACATTTTAAAAGACGAGATACGACGTGTGTGATATAAACACAGATAACATTTCAGAATTAACAATCATTGTAATAAAATATGGCGGAAAAATATGTATATATATGAAAGCAGCTATAACAACATTTTAACAGCCGTATTCATAACAAAAAGTTAGCCACAGTTTGTACACTACGTACAACGAGCGGCTAACTAGAATGCCGATTAAGCTTAGCAGCTTGTTAGCACAGAGTTTATTAATAACAAATTTTATCCGTCTGCTAACTTTTAATAAATCAACTCTGAATATTAATGATGCCACATTATAATACTCAAAAATGCAACACGTTTTGCATTAATCATCGCTGGTTTTGTCATTTCGTTTCATTTTTTTTATTTTCCCCCTTTATATAAAAATTTTTAAAGTTTTTAAATTAAAATATATTTAAAAAAGTACTCTAAACTAAAAAAAACAGTGTATTAAAAAAAAAAACAAACAAAATTATTCAACATAAAACAGCTGTTTATCACAAGTTGGCAAACGTTTGGCAGCTTGTTGACAAGAGTTTAGCAAATCGTTAGCCAGAGTTTGGTAAGTGTATTATGAATAAACTTTGTGCTAACTTCATGCCAAATTTTCGTTATGAATACGGCTGTAAATATATTAGAATTAAAACATAGAAAATAATGATGCCAATCCTTTTGAAATCTATTGCCAATATTAGGAGTACCATACAGATAAAACTAATTAGGGACATCACATCATACATACTAATTGGGGTTATACACCGGAAACTTACAATCCCGCATTCAAAAATTCCGAATTTCAAAACCTCAAACTTTAAATTCCATAATCGCTAACTAAAACGCTTTAGTTAAGTCGATTTAGTCAGGTGTCAAATTAGTTATCCTAAGCAGTTTAGAATTGAATGCACACAACCGCATAAACGTTAATATTTATATATATATATTTCTCGAAAATTGGTATTTAAAAAAAAAATTGCTTATGAATCGATTTTTTTTCTGGAAATATTTTTTGCTTAAAATTACCGATATTTTGATTTATATCCATAGATCTAAAACTTGAGTTTTTATCTGGAGGTAGTCACATTTAAGTTAATTTTTATTGATGTACGATGCATTTTAAAGCAACTTTTAATCTTTTAATAAAACAATATGAATTACGATTTACTCTGTATTGTGCGCTTTGGGTCCTTATTATAATTTTTTTTTATCATTATACTACGTTCCAGAGTAGAAAGTCACTACCATAAATTGTTATTAATATAATATATTTCTGTATTCATTTAGTGGGTTTGGATGCTGCTGGAAAAACAACCATTCTATATAAGTTAAAGTTAGGAGAAGTTGTTACGACTATTCCTACCATTGGTTTCAACGTTGAAAGTGTAGAATACAAAAATATTTGCTTCACAGTTTGGGATGTTGGCGGTCAAGATAAAATCCGTCCTTTATGGAGGCACTATTTTCAAAATACCCAGGGACTTATATTTGTCGTCGATTCCAACGATAGAGACCGTATTACCGAAGCTGAAAAAGAGTTACAAAATATGGTAGGTATATATTAAGCAATATATGTTTTAAACAGAAATAATTGATTATAATTATATTTTTGTTTAGTTGCAAGAAGATGAACTCAGAGATGCTGTTTTGTTAGTATTTGCAAACAAACAAGATTTACCAAATGCAATGAATGCTGCAGAATTAACGGATAAACTACGTCTTAATCAATTAAGAAACCGGCATGTAAGTTTATTGCATCTGATTTATAATGTGAAATAAAAAACATAAATTTGAAAGCGGACTTAAAATATTTATTATCAAAAGATTTTGTTTGTTGTGCTTAATTCCCTTTTTAAATAATTGATAAAAAATACTGAAATTTATTGTTGGAGGATAAGCTGTTCCTATGCGCATTTCATTGGTTGCTTAGGCCAGATCATCAGGAAACGTTCTCCTAAATTATTTTAGAAAAGCCAAAGCTATCAGCAAACAAGACTACAGAGGGAATGAGAATTACCTACAAACACTCAAAAAGTCGTTTTTGCAACGATATTAAAGCTTAAACAAAATACCAAACAATAAATCAGTGATGAGTTTTATCTTTTCTTACATTTCCCACTACAATTATTTGGAATTCTCCCAACATTAATTGTAGTTGTAAGTGGGTAAAGAAAAAACATATTAAAAACAAAAACAAAGTGCTTTTATTGTTTTCGCAAGAAATCAAAATAAAAACAATTTGCCAGTTCAGTTTTTTATGCACGTGCACTTGCTAAAATTTATTATCAAAGTTGTTTGTGGGAATACCATTATTTATTAAAAGATTTTGTTTGTTGTGCTTAATTCCCTTTTTAAATAATTGATAAAAAATACTGAAATTTATTGTTGGAGGATAAGCTGTTCCTATGCGCATTTCACTGGTTGCTTAGGCCAGATCATCAGGAAACGTTCTCCTAAATTATTTTAGAAAAGCCAAAGCTATCAGCAAACAAGACTACAGAGGGAATGAGAATTGTAGTGGGAAATGTAAGAAAAGATAAAACTCATCACTGATTTATTGTTTGGTATTTTGTTTAAGCTTTGATATCGTTGCAAAAAAGACTTTTTGAGTGTTTGTAGGTAATTCTCATTCCCTCTGTAGTCTTGTTTGCTGATAGCTTTGGCTTTTCTAAAATAATTTAGGAGAACGTTTCCTGATGATCTGGCCTAAGCAACCAGTGAAATGCGCATAGGAACAGCTTATCCTCCAACAATAAATTTCAGTATTTTTTATCAATTATTTAAAAAGGGAATTAAGCACAACAAACAAAATCTTTTAATAAATAATAGTATTCCCACAAACAACTTTGATAATAAATTTTAGCATGTGCACGTGCATAAAATACTGAACTGGCAAATTGTTTTTATTTTAATTTCTTGCGAAAACAATAAAAGCACTTTGTTTTTGTTTTTAATATGTTTTATCTTTACCCACTTACAACTTATAATGTTGGGAGAATTCCAAATAATTGTAGTGGGAAATGTAAGAAAAGATAAAACTCATCACTGATTTATTGTTTGGTATTTTGTTTAAGCTTTGATATCGTTGCAAAAAAGAATTTTTGAGTGTTTGTAGGTAATTCTCATTCCCTCTGTAGTCTTGTTTGCTGATAGCTTTGGCTTTTCTAAAATAATTTAGGAGAACCTTTCCTGATGATCTGGCCTAAGCAACCAGTGAAATGCGCATAGGAACAGCTTATCCTCCAACAATAAATTTCAGTATTTTTTATCAATTATTTAAAAAGGGAATTAAGCACAACAAACAAAATCTTTTAATAAATAATAGTATTCCCACAAACAACTTTGATAATAATATTTATTATCGGTAAAAATAAAAATTTATGACATTTACTGTTTAAAAATTATATAATGTAAATGTTGGCCATGACTATGTCTGAGGTGGTCCATTCGGAAGGTCCAATGTTGGGCGACTCGCTCGAGCATAGCGACTGAGTTCCACGAATCGCACGAAAACCCTTTCTCACAGAACGCTGATTTTCGTAATACAGCTGAACAATTTGGACACGCTGTTGTGGTGTGAGTCTTTCCATGAATACTTGCCAAACGATACTGAACAAACATGACAAAGCAGTTTGATTATTAAAGATGTTAAAGATTAATTAAGATGATACACAAAATCTACTAGATTTTGGAGAAATTTACTTAAAATCTAATAGAACTTAGTGATGCAACTATGTTTTTTTTATGCACAAGAAAGAAATTACATTTTAATAAAAAAAAAAACAACAAAAATGGCAGCTTGTTAAATTGAGAAAATAGTAAAAAAATGGAAAAGACAAATTATCACCCTTATTTTGCGTTTCGATTCGGATCGTAATTTTCTCCGTTTGCCAACTTTGGTATTCTACGTTCCGTTTTGGTTCGTTGCAATTTGTATACCCTCCACCACCACAAGAAGTGAATGAGGGTATACTAAGTATGTCATTCCGTGTGAAACTATTTTATTATTCATCTGAGACCATATAAAGTATACAATTTTGTTACAAAAACTTACATAAATGGTGGTATAATGCAATGAATGATATAAGATTTTGCACAAATTCGTTCTATATGACTAACAATCATACTGTTAACTTTCGTGAAGTTCGGTCCATTATTTACCATAGGCCCTATATAAAGCCTATTCTCGGAAAGCGGCTTAGTTAGTACGCCTAAAAAAACTGTAATAGATTATGATATTCATTTCGTAAAGATCGGAGTATTATTTACCATGGGCCCCATATAGCGCCTACTCTCGGAAAACAGCTTAGTATAAATAAACCGTAAACATAACGCTAGTGTAATGAAATTTGGTACGTCACAGTTATGTAGGCCTAGAAATCGCACTGCCAATTTTCGTGAACATCGGTCCATAATTTACCATAGGCCCCAAGCCTACTCTCGGAAAATAATTTAGTTCGCCTAAAACCGTAACAAAGGATGCTGTTATAATAAAATCTGGTTTGACACACTTTTATAGGACTTAAAATCATACTACCAAATTTCGGGAACATTGGTCCATAATTTACCATAGGCCCCATATAAAGCCTACAACCTGAAAACAATTTAGTATGCCTAAAACCATAACAAATAACTCAATGAGAGAAAAAAAGAAGTAAAAATTCCTGGGATCTTATACCAATTTTCTGGTAGGTACTGTAGAGCTTATGGAATTTTCAGAACACCTCCAAAATTTTAAGTCACGCTTAAAACCCGGTTTTTCATACCCTATAGCTTATTATCACCCTATAGCTTATTTCAAAATTTATTTTATTTTTTAAAAAATATATTTGATAACAAATAAAACGAGGGTTTGTTTTTAAAGTTATTCTTAACGATTCCGATCAAAAATGTTTGCTTGACCTTTTTGTTTTTAATTCAAGGACATCATTATCTCGTTTAAGTAATTATATTATTTACATTATTTTTCTTCCATTACATAACCGTGCCCTTAGGGCCTTTTATGACTAATAAAAGCTACTAATTGCAATAAATTTCAGTTAATAATAAAAAACATAATAAGCAAGAAAAAAAGTAACATACTCGTATGTATTTATAAAATTTAACCTAGCTATGTATCTTACAAACGATAAATACATATATCTTAAGTTCAAGAAAATTAATACATTAAATAACAAAGACATAAAGAATGCTATATAAGTATCTTGTTTCCATATTACGCAGCACGAGACAGAAATTCAAACATATTGACAATTATTTATATTAGTGACTTGACAAGTTAACCTCTGCAAATTTCATTAACTTAGATTTAAATAAGGGCAGCGAGTGAGAAAATCTTCTAAGATCTCTCGGCAAAGTATTTCAGATTTTTGAAACCCGAATCTGATACGATTTTCCATAAGTGTCCAAACGTCTAATAGAAAAAATAATTTGAATATGATTTAGTAATTATAATATAATAGAATATGTGGCATTAAAACCGCCACAGCAACCCGTCTTCTCACTGAAGAAGGCAAGTACATATTTAATGAATACAGTATTTTCAAGACAAATGATACCCGTGAAGAAAAGTAATTAATATGAGGAGAAAAATTTAACAGGGACTACATTTGTTTCAAATGATTTTGAATTGGTTTCAGCTGTCACACATTAAGCAATGTTCGGGGTTTGTATTGAAAAATCATTTCTCCCGGTGTTAAGCCGGTTGACGTGGTCGGCTATACTTTAATAAGAATTGGTCAATTCTTAGCTGTAAAGATTTACCGGTCTCTTCGATCGAACAGTGATTTCCGCAATCTATTTTTGAAGTTTGTACAGCTCTTTCTGCACTTCCATTAGATTGGGGATGGTATGGAGGAGACTAGATGGACTATACCATTAGATTAACAAAATTCAACAAATTCTCTGGAACCAAATGGTGGCCCATTATCACTTACAATACTAAATGGTAATAGAAGTTTTTCGATTACCAAGCAGCTATAGTCTCCATCCATTTGGAATATGCATCATACAAAATCAAAATCGAAGAACATAAGTCGATATACATTTTTTTAAATGGATATGTTGCCTTTATCCAATTTGAAAGATAAGTCGGCTTTGAGTTTTGTGTAGACTGACAAAAATCACATTTGTTATTAAAGTTCTCAATATCTTGGTCTATACCCGGCCGCCGCACTGTGGCTGAAAATTGAATTTCATCGGCCAAAAGTCCAATTTTTTGTCATCGCCGATTCCAAAAATTTTAATGCCATTCGATAGCAAACATATTAGAACTAAGGTATCAAAAAAACTAGATTAAAATTTTCGTAATTGTGGCTGTGGCATGCTGCTGGAAACAAATATTTTATTTTGTTTTAGAAAAAAATTAATTTTTGTAAATTTGATCAGAACTAAATTATGATTTCTCGCAAACCGTTATCAATAATTGGTCGAAATTTTTTTTGTTATATTAATGGGTTAGTAGTCTTTAAGAAATGGATCATTACATCAATGTATCATTTATACCTGATGTGTTATTAAATGTTTCCCCAGGTTCTATATTTTAGTTAAATTCGAATTTTAGAGGAGTAGAACTTGTTAAGGTCAAAAGGGGTCAAAGAGATTTTAGTACCATCAGAAAGCTGAAGGTGTTCTCTTTAACCCCATATATACTTGTGCAACTGTTTGGAACTGTCTGTTGAACACTTTTTTCATTTTAATGAAATTACTCGCAACATTTTTTTTGCTCTTTTTATTTAAGCTGCTCATATGACTGAAATATGTATAACACAATGGTTTACGAGCGTTTTGTTTTCAAAAATAATTTTGCTTCTTATGAACGGCTGAACATATTTGAATGAAATTTTAAACTGTCATGGCCGGGTAGCTTTTGTGTTGAATTGGAAGAATACGGGTCCATGGAGGGTCGGGAGAGTGACTTGCGGACCTCTAAAATTGGTAACCTCGGAAATTCAAACTTTTAAAAAATTCACCAAAAATATATTTATGGATTGCAAAAAAAAAATTTAACTTAAGCTGAGTTACAAAAAATATGCTTAAATGTTTAGGTTATCTCCTTTGCTTTTGGAGATATTCGGATAAAACGGATTTTTTGGCTTGATTTTTATTATGTTTTATGACAAACTGTTATCAATAGTGGGTTCAACATTTTTTATATTGGTAGTAAAGCAGTCTTTAAACAATGTTATGTTGTATTACTGTACCGATTATACCTGCTGTGTTATTAAATATTTTTTCAGGTTCTATATTTTAGTCAAATTTAAGTTCACAAGAATAGAATTTATGAGGTCAAAAAGGGTTAAAGAAATTTTACTAGTAACAGTAAACCCAAATACACTTTTGTACCTGTTTGGACCAGCCTATAGAACACTTTTTTAGTTTGTGTAAAATTATTCGCAACATTTCTTTTGCTCTTTTAATTTTACCTATTCATATGACTGAAATATAAGTGTACCAAGCCAAGTATTTTATAATATATAATTACCAATACCTGTGGGATTTTAAGCGTATCCTACTTAAGCCCATTTTAGTTCTTTATAATACCTTATTTTGCTACCTAGGAACACAGTATAACGCAAGCTATGTATAAAAGCCAGTGGTATTCGAATAAAATCTCAGTTGTTAAAATATATCTAAGCAATAACAATCTAATTTTTTTAATATCTATAAAAATGGATAATATCTATAAATAATTATCCGAAGAGTATTTTAAAAATAAAAAAGAGGAAGATGTTTTAAGTTACATTGAAGGAAAATTCAATATATAATCCTGCAGCACTGAAATACGATCGGAACTGCAAAATCAAATAACTTAAAAAAGCGCTTCAAACAAGTTGGATGGAGTAAACCTAGATTTTACAACAGTTTTGCAAACTGGTTAGATGGCGAACTCAGTGTCCAGAAATCTTCAGAAGGTACAAATGAAAAGAACCTTGGGAGACCAAAGAAATCACTTGAGAACTGTAGCGATAGATCTAAAAGGCGAATAAATCGGGGATAAAAATATTCAAGAAGCTTTGCTATATCAACTGCGATCACAAAAACAACTCACAAAAGTCGATATTATTATAAAAGTGTTTATCGCTAGTCCCAAGAGAACAAAACGGATTCTTAAGAGTGTTCCAACGCCAAGCGATGAAAAACAGTTTTCAAATGAAGAGGCATTAGCATTATTTTTATATTTGAAGTTAACAAAAGAGCAATATATTCAGCTCAGAGTACGTGCAATTTAAAAAGGTTCAAATCTGTATCCTGCTTATCATCACATAACTGCTGCTAAGAAGGAATGTTTGCCACCAAGGGACACTATTAAAATCTATTAAAATAAAGAAAACATTATGAGTATGCTTGTAGAAGCAATTTTTAGTCAGTTTAACATCTTTACTCCCATATGCCCTATTCCAAATCAAATTTTTCAAACAAAAAAAAAAAAAATAATTTGAGTAAAAAATTCTAATAATTCAATACACCGATTTTTATACAATTAGAACAGTAATGTTTTCTAATATGTCCATTATTTTCTAGAAAATTCTGATCAATATCGAGTGGTAAATTGTATTGCCTTTTTTGAACAAAAAAAAATTTAAAGCCGTTTTCCGGGATTGGGAATTTGGGTATTTCTTAATCAAAAATGGGGATGTTTTTCAGTCCACTGTTTTAAGAACTTTTTAATCTACATAACTGCCAAAATTCATTATGATACTTTTATTCATGTTAGATTTATAGAATGTCAAATATTAAAATTATTATTTATATAGTGTAAATGAATAAAAGGGATTTCAACATGAGTAAAAACAATAATTTTAAGGTTTGACATTCTATAAATCTGACATGAACAAAGATATATTAATGAAATTTGGCAGTTATGTAGATTAAAAAGTTCTTAAAACAGTGGGCAGAAAAACATCCCACTTTTTGAATAACAAATACCATAATTCTCAACCTCAATCATTAGCATTTTCATACTAAATGCTAAAAAACATCAAAAGTGCAACTTTGACCTTAAATTTCTCAACAACTACTAAACCGATTTTACCAAAATTAACACTGCAAAAAAGAAGTCTTCTCTCCTGCAAAAAAAAAATTGCAAAATTATCTCCATCGGTTCAAAAGTTACAGATTTTTGGCCGATGAAAAACGATTTTCAGCCACTGTGCGCCGTACAACTGTTCTCGCCAAAGCCTTACTTCTAACTATTTATTTATTTATTTAACCCTTTCAGTGTTTTTGTCGAATATATTCGACATTACATTGTATTCTATTTCTACGCCCTTTTACTGTATAAAAATGTACCGTTAGTTATATTTTTTTTTGTTTATCTGAAAGAGAGACACTTTTGCCTTTCAAATTGTTATTATAGTAGGCATTGAATTTATTTTCTTATTATTGAACGCATTGTCGTACACTTATGAGGAAGTTTGTAAAAAGGTTATATTTAGGAAGCAAAAAATAATAATTTCTGTGATCGGAAGATATTAAAAAAATTGTAAGTATTAATACATGCGCAAATAAATGTTTACTTGAAAAAAATAGTTCGAAAATAAATTGTAGGTTCTTTTGTGGACCTTTTTCGGTTGTTGAATATAATCGACATTTACCTTAAGAGGGTGTATTTTTTATTAGTAAGCACAACAAAATAGTGTTTTTATTAAGAAATCATAACATTTTCTCTGCGGATTTTCATAGACAATGGAACAATTAAATGATGATCAGATAATGGCCATGTTAGAATCTTATTCGGATGTTGAGAACGTAAATGAAGATGATGATGATGACGTCATAGATGAAGTCCCACAAGTGAAATCAAAGGATATTGAACCTGGTGAGCACGATGTTTTCAGAAAAAATATTGACGATAATACAGATGAAGGCCAAGTCAATACGTCCACTGATCAATACGAAGCTGAACCAGATAGGGAAGCAGCTCCTGAGATTTCACTTGTATGGACTCCTTAAAGCAAAATACGTTGGCGTACAGTTCGAATATCCGAAAACCATGGAGGCATTAATTTTTTGCCACTATCAGAAAACAACATGTGTGAAATTGCTACACCGTTTTCATATTTCAATAAATATTTAACGGATGATTTGTTTTCTCAAACGGTGTACTACACAAATAAGTATGCACAACTTACAGGACAACTGTGTTCAAGCAATGTTCGGTAGACGAAGTACGTATTATTTTTGCACACCACATTATGATGAGCGTTCTTAAATTACCTAGAGTTGCTATGTTCTACGATTCCTCCATAGGAATAACTTTTTTTTCTGAAAACATGATGCGGAAGCGATTCTTTGCTATACGAAATAATTTGCATCAGGTAGATATAAGTACAAGGGAAACTGGATGCAAAGATCGACTTTTTAAAGTGTCACTGATCATTAAACTAGTCCAAAAGCGACTAATGCAACTACCTCTCGAAGAAAATTTATGCATCGACGAACAAATTATTCCATTTAAAGGAAAATTCATGTCTAAGCAGTACATAAAGGGAAAACCATGTCCATGGGGAATAAGAGTTCTTTCTGTATGGTAAAAGTGGTATGCCGTACGATTTCGTTGCCTACCAGGGTTTGAGAACGCCAATAAACCAACAATGGGTCAAAAGCGCATTCCAAAAAACGAAATTGGATATAATCCTGTCTTCGATAACTATTTTCCTTCATACCAACTATTTGAAATTTTACAGCAAAAGAAAATCAATGCTGCTGGAACAATAAGAACAAACAGATTTGCCAATTCCGCCTACCGAATGAAAAAGAAATGAAACAAAAAGGACGAGGATCATCTGCTGAATGTATATTATCACTCGCTGGTTTGACAATAAGACTGTAAACTTAGGCTCAAATTTCGTTGGAATTGGCAAAGAAGATAAAGCCAAGTGTTGGGATAAAAATAAAAACGATTTTGTAGTCAATGATCGTCCTGAAGTTGTTCGACTGTACAACGAAAGTATGGGCGGAGTATATTTTTTAGATCAAATGATACAATATTATAGAATAAATATTCGTACCATCAAGTGGACACTACGAGTCATTATGCACTTCGTTGATTTGGCTTTAACAACTGAATGGATGGGATATCGTCGAGACTGCATCGCAAAAGGTGTCCCGAAAAAAATTTTTGGATTCTATGAATTTTCGGATACAGGTTGCCCAAGCTCTGGTCGCCGCTCAACAAGAATATATACCGCAGACAAATACGCCACGACAACGAGGACGGCCATCAAAAGAAAGTTGCAGAGATAAGCCCACAATAGCTTTGACTTCAGAATTGGAAAGCCTTGACAGCTCAGACGGAACCAATTCTATCTCATCACCACCTCAAAAAATAAAAAAAATATTTCAAAAAATTCGACCGCAAGAGGTCCGCCATGACCAGCGGCTCCACATAACAATTTTTGTGCAAGTTAAAAGCGCTGGTCGTAGACGAAAACTACTATTTTTCCTGGCTTCAGTGCCATCACATTACCTATAATACAAATTTTCAGATTTTTATCTCGCCACAAATTATTTTTGACCCTGAAAGGGTTGATCAATGTTACACACAAACCGAGCCTAGAGGGCCATATTTGGTTAAAATATACAACTCAAAACATTCTACTCAATAAACAGTATGAATAATAATAAGTATGAATAAAAAAATAACTTAAAAATATGACAATTATATTTTTAATTTTTTTTTGCCCTTTGTTTAGTTTAGGTATGTGATCATGAATCAATCCCAAAACCCTATCACGCAAAGTAATCGGTATCACTATTCTATCGCCGTAAAACAAACACCCATCTTCCGTTGCCAAAGATTCCCTTTTTAAATAATATTTCTGTAGCTCCCCTGTCTTTACTGTAGGCCAAATACCCGTTATAATAGAATTATAAATTTGTGTCATACACGAGTAATTTTTCATCGTCTCTTTAACATCTTCCGCACTCAATGGAAAAGTTTGGAGAACATTTTATTACGTATACATATGTACATGTATATTCACGCATGTATGTATGTGTATTAGGGTGGGTCAAAAAAAATGTTTTTCCTGTAATTACTTCTAATAGCTTAAATATGTTGTATATTTGTCTGCATTAGACCCCTGTAAAATATTATTAATTTAGGTTTAGTGTAAGAGCCCGCGCTTTGATCTTCATTTTGTTAAATTTGTTATATAACAGCAATAGCATTGTATTGCAAAAAAGCATATTACTGTATCCTAACGAACTTAAGTTCTCGAGGACGCAGACACTAGCAATTTATTAATTGAAAAGTATATATTCTTCCAGGAAATATTTTTGATAGAATACATATAAAATAATGCACAATAAAAAGATCAGTTTGGGTTAACTACGCGGACAGTGAAGTTGTGTGCTCTCTTCATACAGTGTCAAATACAATAGTCATACAAGGTTAGGTTAGGTTAGGTTTCATGGGCAGCCATCAAGAGACAGCTCACTTGGGTCCTATAGCGGTCCCTTTGTGATACCCAGCGCCAATGCCCATCCCAGAGAGCAGTTACTCAGATGGCGTCACTGCAGTGTTGAGCCAATTCGTCTTCCTAATGAAGAGAAGAAGAAATCTTAGTTCTATTTCTGATAGATCCTCCAAACAGGAAAACACCGGTTCTCCCAGGTATTTTCCCCTGATACCCCGTAGCCCAGGGCATTGACAGAGAAAGTGAAGCACAGTTTCCTCTTCCTCCTCATCATGACAACTTCTACAGTAGTCATTGAATACCAGACCCATTCTTCTAGCATGAGTCCCAACAGGCCAGTGTCCAGTTATGACCGACACCACGGTCCTGATTTGGTTCCTATTGAACCCAAGTAGAGATTTGGTTCTCCGTTCATCATATCCAGGCCAAAGGGCCCTGGATATGGAGCAGGTGGACTCACGGGTCCATCCCTCTTGCGCAATTCTATAATTCTCGCGCAGAATGAGTGACTTACAGTGAGCCATTGGAAGGCCAATGAATGCTTCATCCATACGACCACCTTCCTTGGCCAGCTCATCTGCTATCTGGTTTCCCGGGCAGTTTGAGTGCCCTGGTATCCATATAAGCGTTAACTCTGAATGTTCAGCAATCTCATTCAAAGACATCCGGCATTCCACAGTTAACCTAGATGTCGTATAGACACCCGCAAGAGAGGCAATGGCAGCCTTGCTATCAGTAAATATACGTATATCTCCCGATACGCGATAATACTTTAGCCAGTTGGCTGCCCGCTTTATAGCCGAGATTTCCGCCTGCAGGACACTACATCCATCCGGTAGAAGAAAGGAAACTTTTACGCCCAGTTCCTCTATGTAGAAATCTCCGCCAACTCTTTCCCCCTTCCTTGAACCATCAGTGTAAACCCCCAGGGTTGGTCCATGGAAGGTGCCCATTACCGACGGAGCACTTTCGTGCGCTATATGTGTCGCATACCTCGCACTAAAGAAAGGCTCCGGAGTGCAGTAGTCCACTCCCTCAGGGACAATCGAGTATCCCATTATGCTGGAGTGTCCATAGTCCCGGCTCGACCAGCCGTGTGCCGCGTTCAACCGAATCGCCGAACAAAGAGCCATCTGTCTGGCCATGATGTCCACCGGTAGCCAGTTTAGCATTGTAAACAGCGCCCTGGTGGGAGTGGAGCGCATTGATCCTGTGATCATCAATGCGGCCAGTCTGTGAACCTTCTCAAGCATCGTACGGTTCCTGCCCTTGTCCAGCGCAGTCCACCATACGATAACACCGTAATACATAGTCGGCTTTACTACAGCCTCAAAGATCCAATTGACACATCTCGGGCTCATGCCCCAGTTCTTGCCGATTGCACCTCTGCACGCATATATAGCAACAATTGCCTTTTCCATCCTCGTCCGGATGTTCAGCCCCCATGACAGATTACTGTCCAAGATTACGCCAAGATACTTGGCGCTATAAGAGACCTTAAGTTCAGTCCCATTTAGCCTCGGAAGTCTCATGGCCTCAGTCCTATACTTCCTCGTGAAGAGTACCAGTTCCGTCTTAGACGGATTAACACCCAAGCCGCATGATACGCTCCAGGTGCTAAGTACCTTTAGTGCAGCCTCCATACACTGAGACATTATATTCAAATGCTTCCCCGTGATGGCCACTGCAACATCGTCAGCGTACGCCACAGTTTTAAACCTCATGTCGTCCATTTTCGTTAACATGGTATTCATAGTCAGGTTCCACAATAGTGGGGATAGTACTCCTCCTTGGGGAGTACCCCTGTTTACCAGCCTCTGAACGCTGGTTTCACCTATCGTGGAACAGATGACCCTGTTCCTGAGTAGATTATCCACAAATCTACATATACCGTCATCAACCCCCAGACTCCTCATGGATGCAACGATAGAATCCGGGTTGACATTATTAAAGGCCCCTTCAATGTCGAGAAAGGCCACCAGAGCACACTCCTTGAATTCGAGTGATCTCTCAATAGTTCCAACTAGTGAGTGAAGAGCCGTCTCAACAGACCTACCCTTTGTGTAGGCATGCTGAGAGGTCGAGAGTAAACACTTTGGGATGGTCATCCTTAAGTGAATGTCGATAACTCTTTCAAGAGTCTTAAGAAGAAAGGATGCAAGACTAATCGGTCTGTAATCCTTCGCCTCAGTGTGAGAAGTCTTCCCTCCCTTGGGGATGAAGACAACTCTACACAAGAAGACAGCTCACAGGTACATACGAAAATCTAACGCATCCCCTGTATATAGCCATCAGCCAGGGTATTATCACAGTCGAATTCTTCTGCAGGTCCGCCGGAATTATACCATCCATACCCGGAGATTTGTACGGGTCAAAGCTGTCGACAGCCCATTTAATCCTGTCGTAGTCCATTGGGATGGACAGAGGACCGGGCATCGACTCACAAACCTGATCCCGCAAGCTCCCTTGGGAGTTTCCAGGAAAGTGAGTGTCAATTAACACCTCGAGTGTTTCCTGACTAGTAGTAGTCCAGCAACCGTCCGATTTACGGATATAGGTCGGGACAACAGGGCTCGAGGCCATTATCTTACGCAAACGGTTTGTCTCAGAGGATCCTTCCACGCCGCTGCAGAAGTTCCTCCAAGCACTCCTTTTCGCCGATCTAACCAAGTTCCTGAATCTATTCAGTGAAGACAAGTAATAAACGGTTATCATATAAATTACATAAAGTCGTTGAAAAAATGTCCGTTTATTAGAAAGAAAATTTTCTCCGACGTAGCAGAGTTTTGTTTCATATTTGTTCCTGTAATTGATGTAAACAAATTGAGCTTTTTTTGTTGTCCAAGGCAATATAATGTACCCAAAGAAGAACAGGAGTTTTTGAGTGAGATGCGAGGGCAGGAATTGGAGGAGTAGTTCGAGATCTCCCAACTAAATTGCAAAAAAGAGCAGCCCAAGCACCAAATACTGAAAATAAACGTAAATAAAAGTAACGACAAAATTAACTTGTAACAACAGGAGTTATCTGTAAGTAATTCCAGTGCTTCTTGTGACGACTCTTTTAATTTAACTTCCACGTCTAAGGCAGAAAAAAAAATATAGTTTGCCTATATTGTCAAAAACTTGTAACCATTATGTTCCGATAGCGCAGCGATTGCTTCGTCTGTATTGCAAGATATCTCTCCTAGCTGTGAACCAATTTAAAAATCAAACTAAGACGGGAAGAAAAAAGTACGTAATGAATGTATTCAAGACCAGAAGCAGCTAGACCTACTAGCTTTATACTTTGACGCTCGAAAAGATAAGACGCTTAATATTATTTAAAAGGGAGCTAGGAAATATAGACAAATACTGTTTGAGGAACATGTATCTGTTAAGGAGCCAGAATCAGTTTATGTTGGCTATGCAACACCAGATCGAAGTACTTCTTAAAATTTTGAAATGTCAATTATTGCCCTTCCTTCGTCTCAAAAAATTAATAAAGAAAATTTGATGGCAATTGGTTGTGATAGTATAGTCACTAACACTGGGAAATTTAACGGAGTAATAAGAGTATTCGCAAAAAGACTTAAGCGCCCACTGCAATGGATTTGAACAAATTGTTATTCAGCCTTATTACGGTTCTCGATGTCGGTAACAACGTAAGTCGAATTTTGTAGAAGATTAAAGAACACGGGTGGTGTGTTGCTTTAATCTACTACAGAGTCGTTTTCGACATCGAGAACCGTAATAAGGCTGATTAAAACATCTATTTAACAAGCTATATGGTGTTACCAAGGGACCATATTCGTATGCTGGTCATATTGGCAACTTATTAGAAAACTGCGAAAAACTTGCTTCTGTAAATGTGGTTGGGTGAAACAGTGAGAGAACTGGCAGCCAGACGTGTTTATGACGTGTTCGATCCACCAATTCGTCGGAACATTACTACTGAAGAAATAAATGCGGCAGCTGAGTGTCAAGAAGTGACATTCTAATTTTTTGAAATGCCCAGATTTGACAGTATAAAAGCTTTTGTGACCAAAAAATAACTAATTAAATTTCGTGATTTTATTGTTTTATGTTGTGTAGGAACCAAAGTTTTATTTTGCTTATGTGTAATTAAAAATGTGTTCAGTTTTAATTAATAATAAATAATTTATAGTAAATAAAATATTAAAATTGAAAAAATGGCTTTTTTAAATACTTAATTCTTAGGAGCTCCGCCGCGGGCTCAAGATGTGACTTTTTTAAACTTTTTTTTAGCATTATTTTTTTTTTAACTTAAGACAACAAAATATTGCTATTATAATATGATTCGACTAGATTTATTTTTTCTCATACATCAGTGACCCTCCCTTATGTGTATATATGTATATGTATGTATATATATATGTACAGTGAGCCACACTCAAAATTTAACGTTATTTCGAAAATGGAGGAGGTGGCACAACATCAACATGTTCGCGTAACTAAAAATGATTTAGTTTATTGAATATACTAAGAAAACCGAAATTCCGCAATAAAATTACCTTAAAGAAAGGCTAAACTTTTTTCTAATCTCCGCTGTCGTTTTAGTAACATAATTTTTTTTTTTTTTTTTTTGCAAAAAATTTTTTTTTATCAAAATTTCGAAATTTTTGTTTCTTCAAAAATAATAAAAAATTGGAAAATGAAGCTACTCTTTTAAATTTTCTAGACGTATAAAAAAACGAAGTTGCAAAGTTATTCAATAATCTTAACTGTTTTTGTGTTAAGCTAATATACGTACTCCATTTTTGAAATAGCGGTATATCTCGAAAACAAAAGCTAACCTAAAAAATCGGTAAGCACCATTGGATTCAGTCGGATTTGGAGACCCCAAAATTTCAAAATAGGAATTTTTCCATATATACATAGAACATATTAATTAAATTTTTTTATTTTTAGTAGAGATATTAGGAATTTTTTAGAGCTTTTTTAAAAGTACATATATATTGGTATCAATACAGATTCTGAAAGGTGATAAAAATACCTTTCAAACAAGCCCAGATTGAGAAATCTACTATAATTCTATTCGATTTTATGACGAATTTAATTAAATTGTTCTATGTATATATGGAAAAATTTCTATTTTGAAATTTTGGGGAGCTCCAAATCCGACTTAGAGCTATGGTCTCACCTATAGATTACGTTTTTGCTATACGCTTCATCAAAAAAAATTAACCCGCCCTAGTGTATATACATATATCTTCGCCCGGGGGCTTATGTGCAATTTTGAGTTAAGAACGCCAACTTAGGTTTTCGATCCCAAAGTTTTTAAATCTGAAATCCGTTTTCGGCTACCTCGCCTCATTACTGAGATAAATCGTGTCCATTTTGCTCTATATCTTATTAAACAGAACCTTCTGGTGCCACTTTGCTCTATACGTCATTTAATGGCGTCTAGAGCAAAATTTTAGTACAAAATCTTGAAATTGATTTCTGCTGGACATTTTGCTCTACGTGCAGTTGAAATTGTTGAATGCAAATATTTTTAATATATTTTTCCGTTGTAAAGAATTCTTAAAAGTTCTCTCTTTTATAAAGTATACTATAGTAAAATTGTACTATAGTAGCTCTTACAACCAAAAATAAATAAATGCGTCAAGCGTTGTATTAGGCTATAAAGTAACTAATTTCTTATTGTAAAGGTGTTTGTATTTTTTGTAGGTAGTGAGAAACCGACCGCTACAGTCAATGCAACGCTTGACGTGCTAATTTAGGTTTAGCTGTTACCCCTTAGTCTGCATTTTCCCAATTTGTTAGAAATCGACTGACAAATTCTGCTAAAGAAGAATTTAACAGAATTTAAAAAAAAATTATCTTTTTTAACGAAAAATAATCTTTTTTAACAGTCGTGGAGGTAACGAAATAAGTAGTTGTATATACAAAATACTCAATACTCTGATGACAGAACATACAACTATTCAAAATATAGTTACGTGGAGCGATTCGTGTGTTGCCCAAAATAAAAATCAAATGATGTCCACAGCAATTTTTAAATTTTTTTCAGACCATTTAGAGGTCAAAAGTATTATTTAAAAGTTTTCTGAGCCTGGGCATGCACAAATCCAAGATATACATTGCGTTCACAGTGCTTTAGACAGATATATCAAACATTTAGAAATTCATAGTATTTTGTCAATCGTTAACTACTTAAAAAATTTCAAAACAAATAAAATAAAACTTAAGGCCGTGTCAGATACAACTTTGTCGCTTTGCGTGACGTTTCCACCTTTGGCAGAAAAACGCAAAGCAAAAGGTATATGTCACAATGAAAACTTTGACAACACTCACGCAATGTTTGTTTACTTATAAAAGCGGTTGGTAATTTGTACATTTAATTATTTGCTATATAAATAAAAGTTAAAAATTGAATTGGACTGTTTTTTGGAATTAAATTTGGCAAAAAAAATAAAAAAAAAAGAAAATTATCCTAGCCAATTGTCAAAGCGCTCAAAAAGATGAGAGTTGGCTAACTTTTAGCTTCGCTCCGCTTTGAAAGTACTTTATGTGACATGTTTCGTATAAGTATGTATATTTTATCTTAGATGTCAAAGCGAATCGGTAACGCAACGCGAAGCAAAAGTTTTATCTGACATGGCCTTTAAGGTTGTAGAAAAGCAATTCTCAGATTTTAAGAATTTTTCTAAGATATCTACACAATTAAATTTTTCGATTCTTCCGTTTACTAAAATAAAAGTTCTTCAGTATATTCAAAATAGCTTACTCACAATAAAATTTAAAAACTCAATTTTGCAGCCTCATTTCCAAACAGCAAATATAATAAAAAAAGGTTGCCGGAATAAATTACTAACACCGTTAAATATTTTTGAAACAGAGATAAGTATGGTTAAAAAAAATGCAAAAATTCAAAATGATTTTCATTCAATTTTATTTCTGAAGCAGACAAAAATTATTATATAACCCAAATAAAATAAGATACTGATTTTTGTATTATCATTTGTGAATTTATAATAACTTTGTAAATAGTTTTAGTTTTTGTTTTTCGTTAATAAATAAATAAATTTTTTACTAAAACTTATCAATTTCAATTTAATTTATTTTATAATTTTTAAGCCATAAAAAGGCCAAACTGATTACAGTAGAATTGTTTGTGGCACTATAATTAATGACATTTACAACAAATTATTTATACAAATTTATGTTAATACTTATAAAATAAATCTCTCTCAATCATGGGTATGCACACTTATTGCATCATCACCAAATTATAGAACGGAAATAAGTTTATTTTTAAATTCTTTAAATGAATAATCAAAATGTCCATCATGTGTGTTTTACTTTTTGGTGTGTTTTACTGCTTTCTTAATGATACTTTGCCCTACGTGTATGTATTTGCATGGAAATATGCTTAAGGTGGCGTATAGAGCAAACATGATTTGTATGACTGTTAGAAAATATCCCGTTATAGATGCGATCGGGAGATAAAAATGTTTCCTCAGAATCATCTTTTTCAAACAAATATGTGGTTTGAAAATCAAAAAATTCTATCGAGTAGTTTTTTTAAAAAAATTATGTTAAAATTCAACATCGATTTTCTCAAAATGCATTTTTGGCACATAGAGCACTTAAACCCCCGGGCGACGATATGTATATATATGCATGTGTATATGTATACATATGTGTGTGTTTGTATATGCATATGGATATGAATAGATATTGGAAATGTATACATATGTATGTGTATGTAAATATGAGATTTACATATAATTTTCGGAATTGTTCGTTTTGGGATTTTTTATAGTTAGTATTCTTACATTATTATTAAGCTATCTTACCCTTTTGTAATTATACACACTTTAATTTTTATATATACATATATAGATTCATATATTAATTTATTTATAATTATTAGAAGACATTTGTAACCGATTATGGCCTTTAAAGGCTAGGTTATAGTATTGTGAGAAATAAAATAAATAAAAATAAATAAACTCGAACATTTTCAATATTTCGCAAAATCCGATCGATCATCGAACAAAGTATCTGGGTTGCTGTCTTGAGGCCAAAAACTAATCTAAGAAATTGAAATGAACCCACATGGGTGTTGATGGTTAGCATTTCCCTAGAACGCTCTGAAACAGCGGGCCATTACTGGGTAGAAATATATTTCCGTATTCAAAACAATTAAGTTTAGATTGAAATTATAATGTGTAAAATGTATCTTAACCAAAAGCTCCCCAAGCGTTTTAACTCGATCCCCAGAAATTATTGTTATAGAAAATTCATCCCTTAAAAGCAAATATTTAGAAAAATACTTATAAAAATCTTCCTTGTGAATCGCGGTAACACACGCCCCTGTATCTAATTCAAATTCTATATCAGTTTTCTCAATACATAATTTAAGTTTTAAAGGTTTTATTTTATGATATTTAATGTTATTTATATAATTACGTAATTGCTCTTCTTAATTTTCTTCTTCCAAACTCTCAATTTTCGGTTGTCCTCTCTTCTTTTTGCAAAACCATTGATTGGGTGAGTGCTGCAGTGTCTCTTCTCCTTAAGCGAGTGTGGCCGCCATCATTTAAACTATTTCGAGCTAGTGGATTTGGGTGTAGTTCAAGCCTTTTTAAATATTTCACTGCGTGTTTTGTAATCATAGTTTTTACCAATGGCACGTTGAGATCCTTGTGGATATTCGAGTTTTTAACTTACCAGGGAGCGGCTGTGATTATACGAAGAAGATTATTTTAGCGCCTTTGAATTTTTTCGATATTTAGACGCTGAGGTACCCCATAATGGAATACCGTAGCACCAGATTGGTTTTAAGATAGAGTTGTAAAGTAGAAGTTTGCAATCGAGACTAAGGACAGAATTTCTTGCAATAAGCCAATGAATTTGAATGGCTTTTAGTTTCATTTGAGTTAATTTTGCATCTTTATGGAATTTCCACGTCAAACGGCGATCTAGATGTATACCGAGATATTTTACATGCGAATGCTGAGGTATTATTTGATTATTGATTTTAATAGGGGGGCTTGAATCCCGAAGCAAGGTGAATGTTATATGTACGCATTTTTGCTCGTTGAGCATTATCCTCCATTGTTTTAAACATATTTCTAGTTGAGATATGTGCTCCTGCAAGTAACGAGATGCTTCATGATGGTTTTCATGCACGCTTGGGAAAGCTGTATCGTCCGAAAAGGTTGAAGTTTGGGTTTAGTTGTTTGTTGGCATGTCCGTTTTTAACTATTTTTATTGACTTCCTTATCGTTATTTGTAAGAAGATAGTTGTATAATTCAATTGAGAAACTGTTAAATGATGTCTGATCCATCAAACGTTTTGCAATAGCAAACAATTTTTTAATTAAACTAGTGGTTACGTGTAGGACGTCAAATATTTAATAGGTGTGAACATAGCTTAAGAGTTTCTTAAACAGTTTTGATATATTAGATAGTAAACTTATAGGCCTATATGACTCAACTTTTGTGTGATCATTTCCTGGTTTAGGTATCATGGTAACTAAGGAAACTTTCCATTCTTGAGGGTAGTATTCAAGCCGTAAAATAGCATTAAAAATAAAAAGAATAATTTTCTTTGCTATGCAATGTAGTTCCAAAAGCATTTTGTTACTGACCTTATCAACACCGGCTGCCTTCTTGGGGCTTAAATCACAAATAGCCTTTTCGATTTCACTTATCTTAAATCTTAGGGGAACAGCTGCTCTGACATCAACAGGTGTTAACTCCACAGCAATATTGTATGATGCATGAGGGGTTAATACGTTTTTCAAATGATTAACAAATAGATTTCCTTTTTCTGTATCATTTCTCGCCCAACTTCCATTAAAGTTTCTTAAAGGTGGCTTAGAGATAACTGGCCTTTTGAGGTTTCTAGCTGCACGCCATAATGAGTAGTCTGATTATGGAGTTGCATCCAGTTCCTTAAGATATTTTTCAAGGATGCCGTTTTCTGAGACTGCAGTAACTTTCTTAAACTTTTTGTGCTCTCTTAATAATTTATTAAGTTGAGGAGATCTGTGCAATTGCCACTCTCTTCGAACTCTCCTTTTTTCGGTCAAGAGCCGCTCGACATCTAGAATATATTTTTTTATTTTTTATTATTTTAATGGTTTTGTTGGCATCTTTAGCAGCTAGTTTAAGATAACTCTCAAAATTCACAATAAGGAATTTTTACATTCTCCGGTGTTACTACTTGAGTTATTATTGACTGCGCTGATTTGATGTTCTGATTGTTCCCATCTTCTAGACGATACATACCCTTTTTTCTTCACCGCATTAATGTTCTAACCTTCCTCTTTGATCAATGCAACGCTAGTTGTTGTTATTTCCACCGCATTTGTAAATTATATTGCATTTTGGAAGCTGTTTAAATCAACTTCACTCAAAAATTGTTGCATTTTCTCGTCTCCAACTCCACATACAAATTGAATTAGTCAAGCTTTATTCAGAAATTCCCCAAACCCACAATATTGTGCTTGTTGTCTAAGCTCAATCCCAAATTCCGATAGTTTCTGCACAACAGGTCTTTTAGTGTTAAAGAATTTATAACATTCTGCTATTATATTTCTTTTTGGTATAAATTGACTTTTTAATTTAGTCACCAACTCTGCATACGTACAGTTAAAGAAACAATTGCCCAGTATAAATCTGCACCACTAAAACTGCACATGAATCCAATCTTTTCAGGGTATTTTATAGAATTCAATTTTAATAGATGATCCAATCTGCGAGCATAAAGATCAAAATCTTCTCCTAGTAAAAAAAGGGTCTGCAGAGCTAATAAATTTCTCCATTTCTAATTGATCTGCTACTTTTCCTTTTTTAACTTTTTCCTCGTCGCCAATGATAAGTTTTAACAAACAGCGTGGTTGACTGATAGCTAACAATTTATTAATTTTATTGCTTATTGACATAATTATTACATGACATGAATATATGTGAATACGTAGTAAAAATTATTTACTAAGAAAATCTTATATTACTACACATCAGTTCAGTATTTTCTTCATACGGCTTATGAAGTTGTCCATATTCCGTTTTATTGTTGGAATAGGTACCACTGGAACAAATGGTTTGACCACTTTTAGTTTTGGCTTTTTAAGCGGTCTTGGACCAATGTTTAGAATTTCCGGTTTTTAGGCTGTTCTGCTTCTTTTTCACTTTCTTCTAGCAACTTTTGCCAGCGTTTTTCGACAGCTTCCAATTCTTTTATTTTTCTTATAGCGGTTGCTCCACGGACATTTTAAACTTTTCTTGTACTTAGCTATCACTAGCTACACCAGCACCATAAATAAATAAAAACGTTTCAGATGGTCATAACTTTTTTTTGTTAAATTTTACACAATTAATATTCTTAATTTGACTATAAGTATATACATATATAAAAAGAATCCTTTTAATACAAAGAAAATGTTGGTATGCCAGACATGCTTAAAGCACTTTCTGCATTTTCATAACCAGCCTTATTACGGTTCTCGATGTCGAAAACGACTCTGTAGTAGATTAAAGTAACACACAGCCAGTGTTCTTTAATCTACTACAAAATTCGACTTACGTTATTATCGACATCGAGAACCGTAATAAGGCTGAACATCTTTTCTCTCTACTTTTTGTTAAAAAAAAATTTTCTTAAATTAATTTGTCAGACATGCCCATGCACTTTCTGATCAATTTTTTTTTAATTTTTACTTAATGTATTATATTCTTCCTTCAGGCAGGTAGGATCGCCATATGTTACTACTGTTTGAAAGTAAAACTACTGGTCTATTTTCTTTCACGTTAATCATTAATTCTTTATTTTCCAAGACCGACCTTATATCTAAAACTTTATATTGACATTTTTGAGTGACTTCTAAAGTCTACTCCATAACTTAATTTTACTCATTTTGTACTCGCTACAATATAATTTCACTCAAACCATAAAATAAAAATTGTTTGTAATGAATGTTTGTGTGTGTGTTTTTTTTTTTAATACAGCAGAAATCAATATTATGCTGACTTCCCAATAATTGCTGTGTCATTAAACCTTTTGTTCAATTATTTTTTTTTATACATATCCCACTCGCATCCCACTAAGCGACCAAAACTACCTAAAAGGAAAATACATAAGCTTTCTTTTGAGCAAAAAAAAAAAAAAAAAAAAAAAAAAAAAAAATACCGTTTTCCAAAAGAAATAAAAAATAAGTTTTAAATTTAGATTTAAATTAGATTTAGTATGCTTTCCTCTTGTGTCAGGAAATAAATTTAATGGATTTATACGTTTCTTGCGTACTACAGTTTCTATTGTCTGATTTGTTATCGCAAGTGTATTCAAAAACATTGTTTTGCATACGGCTCCTTTTACTTCTTTTCCATCTTTAAAAAAACTTAGAAAGTACGTGATTCAGTTTTTCTTGAATTATCCCTATTTCTGCAAACTTTTTTTTTGTGAAATATAATTGATTGCGAAATATAGGATCTTTGAAGATCTTGATTTCCAATATTATAAAAGTATTGCAAAATGTGCTTTCTATTTTCTTCGGGTACTTTTTGAGAACATATCATTCTACAGAAGTCTCCACAACCTCATTTTAACTCTTTTTCAGCCTTCAAAACTCCATTTGAATTGTAATGGTAAACAATTACCTTGGCTTTTTAGGACTTTCGCCTTATTTTTGCGCCACTGAAATGTACGTTTTTGTCTCTTACGCAAAATTTGTTCAATTGGTGTACCCAAATTTGGGTGTAAGGTTCGTTTTGGAGTTTTTGGTGTTATCGGACTGCATGGTGGAGATGATACAGAAGATGATTCTGTATCAGATGGTCGAAAACATTCGCTAGAGCTTCCGCTAAATGGTTCTGAAATTGTATTAGTTACTTTATTGTTTAAATTAGCTAAATAAATATACATATTATACTTGATAATAGAAATTACCGAAATCTGTTAAACTGTTCTCAGATTCACTACAATCCATATTGTACGATATTTTATTTGATATGGTAGGTGAAATTCCAGATAATTTTAAATTGGATGCAGAAATATGTTCAACTTCATTTTCTATTAAAATGAATTATTATACAATACTTTGCAAAGTTTTTTTTTCGAATTACTTACCAATGTGTTGCGGATGTATTTTTGATTTAATTCTTCTTTATCTTAAAGAAACCAGGTTAATTATTTTATAATGTTTTATAAGTTCCATTAAAATTGTTTATAGCCAACTCCAGCATTTTTCTTGCGCGAGAACTCATTGTTTTTAGAAAAGAAGACAATTATGTGCAACTATTCTGTTGACAACTTTTTCCAAACTAAACAATGTTCAGCCTTATTACGGTTCTCGATGTCGAAAACGACTCTGTAATAGATTAAAGTAACACACAACCAGTGTTCTTTAATCTACTACAAAATTCGACTTACGCTATTACCGACATCGAGAACCGTAATAAGGCTGGTTATGTACGCTTACACGGCGATAGTTTTATTTTGAATTAGGGGAAAAACCTTTTGTGTACTTAGAGATGAAAAAAAAATTACAAAAGTGTATTGCTTCCATTCTAAGTATGCATAGGAAACGCGAAAAACAAATATGATCGTTCTAAAACAAGCTAAGTACTTTTAACAAAAACAACAAAAAAAAATAATTCCAAACCAAATCATGTTAAGTGCACTTAAAACATTTAAAAAGAGAGGGAGTTCTTTGTATATTGCTAAATTATGCTAAGTTCATTTTTGTTTATAACTTTTACCTCTCATGCCCTATTTCATGCCCTAAAGAATAAAATTTTAGGCTTTAGTTCCTTCCAGATGTTACACTATTTGCCTCCCTATTTTACGCTCTCTTACGATATGAGATATACTTTACGACCTATTCTCATACATAACAAATACACCTACAAAATTACATAAAAATCGGCCAAGCCGTTTCGGGGGAGTCAATTACAAACACCCTGACACGAGAATTTTAAATATATGTATATACTTAAATATATTTATTTAACCATTGGAAAAACAGTCTGTGGGATATAACTTGATTTTGTGTATACATATGCTATGTATGAAAAGAAGTACAAAATAAAATTTAACTAATAGAAATGTGTTTTTTTTTTTTTAGTGGTACATACAGGCGACGTGCGCAACACAAGGAAATGGTTTGTACGAAGGATTAGACTGGCTATCTGCTGAACTGGCTAAAAAATAATGAAAGAAATTTGGTGTATAATAAAAAAAATATAAAGTTGCTATATTCGGCTATGCCGAATGTCTTATAACCTTCACCATAGTTCGATGCTATGACATACATACATATACACGAAATACTTTAGTAAAATACAAAATAATCTTTGATTATTTACGAGTAAAAATTCATGTCGCACAGAAATATTTCATTAAACAGAAGATTTGAAAAAGGGTGTAGAGACGCTTACGGGATATATAATGTCGCACGAAATTTTAAATCAAGCAGCAATTTGTTGTTCCTCTTTATTATTATACGTACCTATCAATTTTCGAAATTAAATAGTTAATTTTGAATTTAAGATTTAAACGTCAAATTGTAGCTTGCAACAAAAAACGTAAGCGCAGGGACATGTCGCTCAAGGCTGGGTTAGGCGAACGTTGCTGTACCCGTAACGCACTGTACCGGACTGGTAGCACGTTAGATCACTTATAGAACATCTAAAAACGCGTCATATGTTTATCACATATATAAACAAAAAAGCAATAGTATACATTAAACAACACACACAGTGATGGGAAATCAAAAGGTTTAAATGGTGACCACTGTGCAGAAAAAGAATCAAGTGATTTAAATGGTATTAAAACAGTATTTAGTGTATGTAAAAAAATATTAATAATTAAATATCTGATATTTACAATAAACAAATATGTATTTTAGCATACACATACACATTTACATGTATTATTTTGTAAATGTGCACAGACAAAACAAGGTTTTGTAACCATTTAAAGCCTTTTATATATTTCTCATTTCTATTGTATGTGCATATGCATTTGTTTATTTTTTACATCTAAGCATATGTATGTGTATATGGAAATATGTGGTATTGTACCTAGTTTTGTCGAAAGTCCATCGATATACTGAAAAAAGTAACAAAAAAAAAAAAAAAAAAAAAAAAAGAGCGAACATACCCGCATTAAATTTAACATAGAAGCAAACCATCACTGTTTTAAAAATGTCACGTAACAACGGTATGAAATTCTATTTTATACTGAATGAAACGTTACAACTACGATACATTACATTTCGGTAAGCGTTTGTATTGCTTTTCATATACCAAAAAGTGAACAGCTGATTGATACAGTACATATACGGCACAGCAACGTTCCCCTAATTGAACTTTTAGTCTGAAATAGGTAGATATTAGTTGAATATTTACGGAATTAGTTATTAAAAATAAAAATAAAACAGGTTAATAAAGGTTTATGAATCTGATTTTTTATGAAAATTTGTTTCGGAGTTAGTATTCATACAGCCAATTTCACAAATTTCTGGTATAAATAACTATAACTTTAACTTTCAGTTAACAATGTGGTTTTTGACAGTTATAGTAATAGTTTTTTTTTACGAGTTTAACTGAACTTGGTGAAATTGGCCATTTGAAAATAATTTCGATTATTAAGGGAAAAAATGAATATGTTCATACCTTTAAACATGTTTTCTTAAAAATATTAAAAATAAAAAATTAAATTAAATTATGAAATTTAAGATTAATTTTATGGAAATATTTTTAATGAACTTAAATAAATATCGCAATTTCTACATCATTTATTTTTTTTTTTTTATTAAAAAAAATTCGGAACCTTCTTTCTTTATTCTGCCTTCCATTTTAAAAACAATTTTTTGAAGAATTCTACTACATAATATTATAAATGTGATAGTTGAATATTTGGACCGCTTCATGGATTTGGTTAAAATTTGGTAGATGGATAGCATATGGCTCAGATTCATTAATAGGCTACTTTTCAAGAGGAAAAATATAGTCCATTGTGACGCCTTAGGTGGTGATGGATTACTAATAAGAAAAGAATGGCAGAAATTAAGAGTAAAAGCACAAGAATGGAGAAAGTAGTGGAAGATAATAATTCAGACCAAAAAAAAAAAACAACCCTACTAAACAAAACTGCCCTATATATACCCAGTCGGCTGTTTTATAGCCAGGTTGTTCCTATTACGTATTCCGTGGGATTCTCGAGCCCACAGCCCGAGATATCTGCCATCCCACATTTCCTCACCTTGATCCCTCCTACAATCATGTAGTAGTCTGAAGTTCACATAACAGCCCATCAAACCCTACGGAGCCGCCTGGCTGTCCACATATATAGTGTGACCAGGGTTAAAAAATATTGGGTACTTTTTAAGGGATCAAATTAGTGCTTTTTAAAGGGTAAAAACAGGATGAAATTTGTACTTTTTTCTTTTAGATAAATTTGATAAACATATAGTTTATAGCTTAAATTAACATATAGTGTATTATCTGTGGACCTAAACTGAAACTTTCTATTTTCGAAAAATTTTGTAAAGAGATGGCATATGGTCCATTTAAAAATATAGGGTAATTTTTATGGTACAAACGGGAAAAATTTGTACTTTGGTAATTTCTCTTTTTTAAATTTTGTATACAGATTGCATATGGTCCAGTGGCCGGAACATAAATATTTAGACACCCCTTTGCTTTTCATATGGACAGTTTAATGTAAGTTGGTCAAGAGTATCGAGTGCTCAAAACTTATATAAACTGTGTATAAATTGTTTTATATGATAAACCATTTTCTTTAAATCATGCTCTAATTTTCACGTGAACAAAGTCACGGGCAAAAGCTAGTGTTTAATATTTTTAAAGAGAATGATTTAGATTTAGACGAATCTAAAATCGTTGTCGAGTACAGACGTGTTTTTTTTTCTTTCTTTAACTCCGCGCGGGATTTAATACCTATTTAAAAGTTTATAAACAATAAAACAATATTTAAAAAGTTTAGTTTATTTTTATTAAATCAGAATTCTTACAAAAAACAAACCAAAAGAAAATAAACAAACAAATAAAACAATATTTAAACAAAACACTTTATTAATATTCAACAAAATTTCAAAACAATACAAAATTTAAAACAAAAAACAATAATAAAACTTTAACAGCTAAAACCTGTTTTCTCTCTAAATATTTGACATCTAAAATTACAAACATCACATAAACAACCATACAATATATAAATAATAAAATTTTATTTTAAATATAAATTGTGATACAAAAAAGAACCTAAATAAAATAAAATAACAACAAACTAAAGACTAGTGCTTTTAACATACAAAACAATAAATACAAAACCTGTTTTCGTTTATACAATTTTACATTAACAACAACACTCATTGCAACAATCTTACAAACATAAATATTTATTCACGTTTATTATTAAAAATAAAACTCTGTTGATCTCATACGTAAAATAACTGTGTTGCCAAAAATAATTATTTCTTTTTAAATTCTGATTCGAATAATCGTTATACTTGCAAGCAATGTCGTGTATTCTGAAAAATTGTTCTATAAAAAATGATGATGAAAGGATGATATCCTGTTGGCTCTGCCATGCTCTCTGCCATTTTAAGTGTAGTGGCTTGTCTACGTTAGTAGCTGAATCCCTCACCAAGGATAATGGTCTTCACTGGTGCTGCACTGCCTGCAGGAAAATTGGTGTGAGTTTCTATCGCTTTTTTCAGGGAACTATAACGCATTTCAAAGAAATTCAAAATGAAGCCGGAAAGCTTGCTGAACGTATTTCCACATATGGTAAACTTTTTGATGATTATAAGTCGCTCGACAACTTAAAATCTCCTCCTCAATCTTCACCCAAACGTCGAAAATCATCTAGAATAAGTAATAAAGAAATAATTGAAATGCCTTCCGTCGCTCCTGTTAACTGTGCTGCTTCATTGCTTTCAAAGTCTGGTACGGTGAGTCCTAAACCAGGTCCTGTTGTAACAGTGAAGCCTCCCGTTATCATAAGTCCCATTAGTAATGTTCCTTGCTTATCATCTCAAGTCATTACCGGAGAAACTTTACCCGTCGTTCAAAATTTAAATAAAAACGAGCAACAAATAGTCGATCATGCCGTAATTTCTCAAAACAATGAAAATAACGGAAATATACAAACAAATACACATAGACAACTAAGAGTGATTCCACCAACCAAACATATATTTATATCACGTTTTGCATCGGATACAACAGCTGAAGAAATTGATAATTATATTAAATCTAAAGTTAACATGAACTCAGGTATAAGTGTTCATAAATTTACATACTCGCAACAAAGAAGTATAACATCTTTTAAGGTCTCTGTTCCTTTTGACATTTTTAATCAAGTTGTTGATCCGTCATTCTGGCCTATTCATGTCTTGGTCCGTGAATATGAATATAACAGTAACAATCGCAATATTGCTCATCTTCCATCCCGTGTGTCAACATTTCCAAAAAACTAAATAATTTATCTGATTATCAACTTTTTATTATTTACCAGAATGTTCGTGGTCTTAAATCCAAACTTTCAAACTTATATTTACAAAGCTTTAATTTTAATCATCATATTATTGTATTCACCGAAACTTGGTTGAACAACAGTTTTTTGAACTCGGAAATACTTTGCAATAATTTTCATATTTTTCGTCGAGATAGAATTACAACCACGACTGGTGGTGGAGTGTTAATTGCTATCTCAAACATTTTTCCAATGGAAGAAATCAAATTAAACCTACCTTTTAATATCGAGTTTGTTGCAGTGTCCTTAAAGATAAACAACATCAAAATATTTATTACTTGTTCCTACATTCCACCTCACTCTGACCCAATTATCTACAAACATCACATAGATGCAATAAAATTTGTGACTTTAAAACTCAGCCCAGTTGATTTAATTTTTGTATTTGGTGACTTTAATTTGCCTTGTATATCATGGGAATTTTCAGCTGAACATAGTTATTACTTACCCACGCAAAGTAATGATATTGGAGATGAAGTTTTTAAAAATATATCAGATTTATATCTGCATCAAATAAATGGAACTTGCAACATTTACGGTAAACTGCTGGATTTAATATTTGTGAACGAGCCAAACGAATGTATTGTGAACCGTGTTGACCCTATTACTTTACCTGAGGATCTTTATCATCCTACAATTGAAATAAGCTACAATTTATTTTCTAACCGAGTAAAAAAAAAATCTTCACAAAACGAAAAAGTTTTCTGTTTTAATCGGGCAAATTACATGGAACTTAACAATCGTCTAATTAACACTAACTGGCTTCAATTACTGACTGCGCCGAATAGCTTACCTAGTTCTGTTGACGATTTGACTGATACTTTTTATAAAACTATGTTTATTTATATGGAGGAATGCATCCCCAAGCACGTACCACGTAATAAATCTGGCCCACCCTGGAATACTAAACAACTTTCGTCTCTTAAGAATATAAAAAACAAACACTTTAAAAAATATAAAACCACCAGAGCTTCTTTTTACTATGAAAAATATTCAGTCGCTCGTGCAGAATATTATTTGCTTAACACAGAACTGTACAAGATCTATCTCCATAATGTTAAGCGAAACTTTGTTCAAGATCCCAAATCTTTCTTTAAGTTTGTTAACACCAAAAGGAAAGCCACAGGATTTCCAAAGGTCATGAAATACTTATGTTCCGAGTCATGTGATGAATTAAACATCAGTAATATGTTTGCTGACTTCTTTGCTTCTACATATTCCGAAACTCAGTATGATGCTAGTAATTTATACCCTTACAAGATAACTTATAACCAAAATATATCTTTTTTTACTATCACTACCTCTCATATTCTAAACTGTTTAAAAAGCGCTAAGTCATCATCTTTTAGTGGTCCAGACGGTATACCAAGTTGTGTTTTAAAAAATTGCGCACCGGCTTTGGCGACACCTTTGTCTATAATCTTTAATGCATCTTTAAACTGTGGTTACTTTCCGAAGGCTTGGAAAGATTCTTATATAATTCCATTGTTTAAATCAGGAAATAAATCAGATATATGCAATTACAGAGGTATAGCTAAACTAAGTGATATACCAAAACTTTTTGAAAAATGTTTAATGGATTGCCTTACTCATCAAGTTTCTGCCTTGTTGTCACCACTGCAACATGGCTTTCGGAAAGGATTCTCTACTATGACTAACATTCTCCACTTTACAACGTTAGTTAATAAAGCTTTTGCCAACGGACACCACACTGACGTCATTTACACTGATTTCAGCAAGGCTTTCGACAAAGTCAACCATACGCTTTTGTTAAAAAAACTGGACGTCATGTGTTTCAATAGTAGCGTCCTGAGCTGGATCAAATCATATATGTTGTGTAGAACTCAATCTGTAAAATTTAATTCTGCAGTTTCGAAAAAAATCAATGTAAAGTCTGGAGTACCTCAGGGTAGCCATATTGGTCCAATTCTGTTCCTTCTTTTTATTAATGATTTGCCTGAAGCAATTCAACATTGTAATGTGTTGATGTATGCAGACGACGTAAAATTATTTTTAAGTGTTAAACTTCCTTGTGATCAACAACATCTACAAAATGACCTGGATAGTTTTAACAAATGGTGTAAACTTAACCTGATGGAACTAAATTTAAAAAAATGCAAGCATATGCAATTTTCTAGAGTTAAAAAGAGTGCTTACTCCTACGTTCTTGATGGCTGTAATTTACAAACTGTTAATGAAATAATGGATTTGGGAATATTGTTAGACAAAAAACTAAATTTTATTCAACATATAACGATGACTGTAAATAAATCACGCAGTGTTCTAGCTTTTATTAAAAGATGGGCAAAGGAATTTAATGATCCCTTAACCACAAAAAGGCTTTTTACTTCGCTCGTTAGACCAATTCTAGAATATGGCAGCATTATTTGGGACCCGATCTATAATATCCACAATGATCATATTGAATCAGTTCAAAAACAATTTCTTATTTTCTGCTTAAGAAATAATTATAGAGGACGCCTGGTACTACCTTCATACTCAACAAGACTAGCCGAAATTAATTTACCAACTTTAAAAAGCCGTAGAAAGATGCTTAATATATCTTTTATGTTCAGTCTTATAAATGGTAGCACACATTCTGAATTTTTATTAAGTAACGTAACTTTTAATATCCCTCATCGCTCACTTCGTTTTTTCAGTCCTCTATATGTCAGGACATGCCGAACTAACTTTGCTATGTCAGATCCACTAAGAAAATTATGCAGCTGTTTTAATGAAATGTATAACTTTATCGACTATTCTCTAAACATTAACATCATAAAAACCAATGTCATATTATTTTTAAATCAATAATGTTTATTATAATCTTTCTTTCTTTGCATATATGTAAAAAAAAAAATATATTACTACACTAAGATAGTCTGTAAGGAATTTATCCATAGACTTAAATTAAATAAAAAAAAATAAACTATTTTTTTCACGACTACAGGGGTGTCCTTTTTATCTTCAAATTTTTCTCTAAATCATGTTTCGCAATATAATTATGTTAAACAATCATGATTACGTTTGATGCTCTGAATAGCATTCGTAAGAGAAATTTTCAATTGGCTTATAAGGTCAATAAAATCTAGCTTGCAAACCAAAATGTCGTTGATTTTCAGCCTTATTTCTGAAAAGTTAAACAGGTTAATAAAAGGCTTATGGATTTATATGAAAATTTGTTAAATAAACCTTTTATAAACCTGTTTAATTTTTTATAAATAATCGGGTTTATGTTATTATTATTATTAGATTTATAAAATTTTTCACGTCTTTCTTTGTCAAATTATTTTAGCTGTGTAGTTTCCTAAAGATTCATATTGTTCATCAATTATGTATAGTTACATTTCCATTTGTATGACCAGCGAAGATAATCATCGACGTTTAATCTTTAGAACAGCGTAAGTGACCGCACCTTCATTCTTTTTTGCATAATATTTGCAATGGTGATCAATTGTTTTATTCTAACAAACACTTAGAAGTCTTTCTTGAATTTCGGAGTTTGTCTTAAGAATGACATTTACAAAATAACTTTACCTTTAGTTTGAATGAAAAACTTCGTTTTAAATAACAACTAAATTAACTAAAAATAAATTAAGCAAAATAACATTAAATTATAATACATAATTCTAACAAATTTTTAATTTTTATTTTGTAAAATAAAAAAAAGTATTAGAAAATAGTGCATTGGCAAAGTTATTTAATTTATTATGTTTCGTTAATATGTTTTTTATACAAAATAAAAAAATGGTATTTTACAAAATTAATTTTCTGCATAATAAAAATAACAGCACATAACGGTATTTTACGAAAGCTTTTTGTTTCTAAATTATAAAATATTTTTAATATTTACGAAAAATAGGACTACATACGAATTCATTACTTTCGTGAACTAAAAAAAATGTAAGTATGCTTTTTCGTGTTATATACCAAATTTTTGTAAATAGTAAGAAAAAGTAGCTACGAAAGTTTCTTTCGTAAAATGTCGCATAGATTATTTTCAGTTTATACATATATGTAGCATAAAGGAAATATTGCCTAAGTCGACTTTAACAAAATGTACGTTTATGGTACCTTTGTAATCTCCATACTTAATTTTAAATAAGCCAAGAAGTAATGCTACAAAACTAAGCTTGAAGTTTTACTATTTTCGATTTTTGAAAAAAACGCCTGCTGATTTTTTGCAGAGTTGTGTTTTTACGTGCAAAAGTTTTTTCGTGCATTGTTGTAGCTTTTCGCAGACCTACTTACTGGACCATATTAAAAAGATTTGATTTTTTGACAAGTTGTATAGATTGGTTCTAAAATTTAGGTGTAGGTTGTACAACTTTATTTTATTTTGGTATGGTCGTATTAAAAAATGTCGCACGAATTTAAATTTGCGCTTAAAATGGAAAATTCAGTAGAAATGGGTTCTTTTATTGAATTTTATAAAAGTTTGCCAGAACTCCGGAACTGTTACAAAAATAAAAAAGTTAGAAATAAAAGCTTTAATAAATTGATCAACGAATTCACGCAATAAAAATTCTCAAAATATATTTCCATGAAATGAAGTTGGGGAATATTGTTGTATACAGTGTTGTATAGTTTGTGCGGAATCGTTACAGATCTTAAATGGTGCGTTGTAATTATTTTCGCTTAAAAATTTAAAATGGCTTACGATAAATATCTAGCACAATTAAAGAAAAAAATATATAATTTGTGGCGTTTATTGCACATAAATTTGCTGTACGCATAGAATAATTTTTAAAATTATATGCCGCTTCCACTCGTCAGGCTCGGTTATTAATAATTTTATTAATGAAATTTAAAGTGTGCTTAAGTTTTCTCGCAGACAAAATTTATATACATATGTATATGTATGTACATCGCATGTTTTACTTTATTTTTTTTGCTTTGTTTTAAATAATTTTTTATTTGTTTTAGTAAAAGTCGTTTATGATATATGTATAAATAAGTAAATACTATGTTATGTGGTAGAAAGCACAATTCCGTGATGTGATTTACTTACATAAATAATGACAAACTCTACCTGTGGTGAAGGATATAAAACCCTAAACAAAAAATATATTTTTATCGTTCACATTTATAAATGAATTACATAAAACTTTTTTTCTTTGAGTATATGATTTTATATATTGTTTTGATGTGACCATTATTTGATTGCGCTACTTTAGTTCAACCAAGCAATATGTATATATTTTAATATACAATACGGCATGCTAAATCGATTTTAATTCCAATCGAAATTTATAGCCAATCCCACGATGTCACACGTTAACGTTCGCATAGAAAATTACATTTGGAACAAAAACAATTTCTAAAATTTGTTTTTGTTTTAAATGTAATTTTCTATGCGAACGTTACGTGTGACATCGTGGGACTGGCTATTAATTTCGTTCTAAAATACGGTTTTTCACAATTGAATTTATGTCTACGATTTTATATTGAAATCAATGATTGGATCTTCTAAAATCGTTTTTTTATCTTAATTTTGGCAATTATAACCTTTAATAAACAGATAAAATATGTACATGAACAATACATCTACAAAATTTTGTTTAAGTATAAATACGTGTGTTGGTATGTAGTATATGCACTATGCCAGATTAAAGTAAAATAAAGTTGTAGTTTTACTCATTTACCTTTAATACCCGCTAAACATACCTTCTGAGGGTCACGACTTCGTTTTTTCTTTAATAGTCTCTAAAATGGATTTAAATGTGGTCTCGAGCAGACAACCGATATGATTTTTTAAATATAAGAAATATCTCAGTACCCATTGCACAGAAAATATTGCGCTTAGTATACCGGAGAACGTGGATCTCCCTATTGTTAAAAAGAGTGCACAAAAAGTTTAAGAAAGTTACTGCAGTCTCAGAAAACGGCTTCCCTGGAAAAATATCTTAGGGAACTCGATGCAACTCCACAATCAGACTTGTCATTACAGGCCTATTAGCTTATTATCTAATATTTCAAAGTCATTTGACAAACTATTAGTGTCGATTTTAAATGAAAATAGATGTATTCCGAACCAACAATTCGGTTTTAGAAGAAAGCACAACACAATTGAACAAACTCATCGAATATTTGATGTCATAAGAAAAGCCTTTGAAGAAAAAAATATTGCTCTGCACTCTTCATCGATGTCTTGCAAGCTTTTGATAAAGTCTGGCATGAAGGCGTATCACATGTGTAAATTTTAGCAAAACTTATCAGCAAACACACACATGTCATTAGGAAGCTACGACTAAGGTCGAGGAGGTCCTCTATTTTACTTAATTTATACTTCGGACTTGCCAACAAATAACTACACCCAAACTTCAATATTTGCGGATGATACAGCTTTTCTAAGCATACACGAAAACTGTCATGAAGCATTTCGTTACTTGCGCGATCATATTTTTAAACTGGAAAAGTGGTTAAAACAATGGAGGATAAAGGTCAACGAGCAAAAATGCATACATATAACATTTAAATTGCGTCGGGATACATGATCCCCTATTGGAGAGGTCTGGGAAGGTGCTAGGCTCGATGTGGTATTAGTTGATGAGATACCACGGAGACCTAGATCGATTGTCATCATCCCTGCCGAACCATCGGAACCTGAGGAGATCTTGAAGATCATTCAGTGCTGCAACCCTCAACTTCCCACACAGAATTGGAAAGTTGTGAAGGTTTCGGCTGCTGAAGGGTCCTCGAGGACGGCGATTGTGGTGTTAAACCAGCAATCCTTGGAACCACTGAGGGAGAGACAGGGTAAGATCTACTATGGTTTTAGTACGGTCTTGCTCCGTGTCTACCGAAGTGATAACAAGGGCAATCCGGCTCCTTCGGTTAGTGAGGCCAAGCAGCCTGAAGAGGGCTTGTCTGGTGACGATGCCGTAAGTTCAGGTGACAAAGAGGACACCCAGTCTATCTCCGGATTGGTGTCTGTCTTTGGGCACCTGGGTGATATGGTTGATGAGGACGTACTTCTGGAATCAGACCAGGAGGACGTCAACATCCCAGTGGTCGCCAATATGGATAATGGTGAAGGTCCTACAAATCAACCTCCACCACTCTAAAGCAGCATCTGCTGCATTGCTTCTCCGTGTGGTAGAAAAAGGGGAGGAGCTCGTGATGGTCCAAGAACCCTGGATTCATAAGGATCGGGTTTGTGGACTTAATCTCAAAGGCTACAAGCTACTGTTTGCGAAAGGTACAGGTAACATAAGATCTTGTGTCTTAGCTAAAAATTCGTTGAATATCTTCATTCTCTCTGATTACAGTGTTGAAGACACCACAACAGTTGCTCTCGAGACACAGGACGGTATAATCTGGATGGTCTCGGGATATATGGCGCATGATCACGGACAGGACCCACCCAATCGGCTCATCCGTGATGCAGTAACGAAGGCAGCAGGCACTGGAACACCTATTATAATCTGTGCCGATGCTAATGCGCACCACACTATATGGGGTAGCACGAACACGAATGTTAGAGTTGAGTCACTATTTTCCTTTATTATTAATTATAATTTAGGAATAGTAAATAGGGGCCGTGAGCCAACGTTTGTTGTAGCAAATAGGTGTGAAGTTCTTGATGTCACGCTGGTTAGCATTGACCACATTGACATGATCGAAAATTGGATGGTTTCTAATGATTGTTCACTTTCTGATCATATTTATGTGTGATTTTAGTCTGGTACTTAGATCTGTAGGATCGAGTGTTATGTTGAATAGGAAACGAACGAATTGGGGGATTCATTCATCCTCTCTGGTTCGGTCTCTATCTGATCCTCCCCGGGTTGATGATATAGGGGGGATCGATGCGGCAGTGGGTCTGCTTACAGACTCACTGCAGTTAGCGACTTCCTTGGCGTGCAAGCCAAGGGTGCATAGGGGCAGGGATCGTCCACCGTGGTGGGATCCTGATATTGCGCAGGCAAGAAGAGACTGTCGTAGGTTGTTCAATATGGCTAAGCGTCATGGTAATTGGGCGGAGTACAAGTCTTCACTGAATAGATTCAGGAACTTGGTTAGATCGGCGAAAAGAAGTGCTTGGAGGAACTTCTGTAGCGGCGTGGAAGGATCCTCTGAGACAAACCGTTTACGTAAGATAATGGCCTCGAGCCCTGTTGTCCCGACCTATATCCGTAAATCGGACGGTTGCTGGACTACGACTTGTCAGGAAACACTCGAGGTGTTAATTGACTCTCACTTTCCTGGAAACTCCCAAGGGAGCTTGCGGGATCAGGTTTGTGAGTCGATGCCCGGTCCTCTGTCCATCCCAATGGACTACGACAGGATAAAGTGGGCTGTCGACAGCTTTGACCCGTACAAATCTCCGGGTATGGATGGTATAATTCCGGCGGACTTGCAGAGGAATTCGACCGTGATTATACCCTGGCTTATGGCTATATATAGGGCATGCGTTAGACTTTCGTATGTACCTATGAGCTGGACCTTGTGTAGAGTGGTCTTCATCCCCAAGGGAGGGAAGACTTCTCATACCGAAGCGAAGGATTACAGACCGATTAGTATTGCATCCTTTCTTCTCAAGACTCTTGAAAGAGTTATCGACATTCACTTGAGGATGACCATCCCCAAGTGTTTACTCTCGACCTCTCAGCATGCCTACACAAAGGGTAGGTCTGTTGAGACGGCTCTTCACTCATTAGTTGGAACTATTGAGAGATCACTCGAATTTAAGGAGTGTGCTTTGGTGGCCTTCCTCGACATTGAAGGGGCCTTTAACAATGTCAACCCGGATTCTATTGTTGCATCTATGAGGAGTCTGGAGGTTGATGACGGCATGTGTAGATTTGTGATAATCTACTCAGGAATAGGGTCATCTGTTCCACGATAGGTGCGACCAGCGTTCAGAGACTGGTTAACAGGGGACCTCCCCAAGGAAGAGTACTATCCCCACTATTGTGGAACCTGACTATGAACACCATGTTGACGAAAATGGACGACATGAGGATTAAAACTGTGGCGTACGCAGACGATGTTGCAGTGGCCATCACGGGGAAACATTTGAACATAATGTCTCAGTGTATAGAGGCTGCATTAAGGGTACTTAGCACCTGGAGTGTATCATGCGGCTTGGGTGTTAATCCGTCTAAGACGGAACTGGTACTCTTCACGAGGAAGTATAGGACTGAGGTCATGAGACTTCCGAGGCTAAATGGGACTGAACTTAAGTTCTCTTACAGCGCCAAATATCTGGGCGTAATCCTGGACAGTAAACTGTCGTGGGGGCTAAACATCCAGACGAGGATGAAAAAGGCAATTGTTGCTATATATGCGTGCAGAGGTGCAATCGGCAAGAACTGGGGCATGGGTCCGAGGTGTGTCAATTGGATCTTTGAGGCTGTAGTAAAGCCGACTCTTTATTACGGTGTTGTCGTATGGTGGACTGCGCTGGATAAGGGCAGGTACCGTGCGATGCTTGAGAAGGTTCACAGACTGGTCGCATTGATGATCACAGGATCAATGCGCTCCACTCCCACCAGGGCGCTGTTTACTATGCTAAACTGGCTTCCGGTGGATATCACGGCCAGACATATGGCTCTTTGTTCGGCGATACGGTTGAACGCGGCACACAGCTGGTCGAACCGTGACTATGGACACTCCAGTATAATGGGATACTCGATTGTCCCTGAAGGAGTGGACTACTGCACCCCGGAACCTTTCTTTGGTGCGAGGTATGCGACACATATAGCGCACGAAAGTGCGCTGTCGGTTATGGGCACCTTCCATGAACCAGCCCTGGGGGTATACACTGATGGTTCAAGGAAGGGGGAAAGAGTTGGCGGAGGTTTCTACATAGAGGAACTGGGCGTTAAAGTTTCCTTTCGTCTGCCGGATGGATGTAGTGTCCTGCAGGCGGAAATCTCGGCTATAAAGCGGGCAGCCAACTGACTAAAGTATTATCGCGTATCGGGAGATATACGTATATTTACTGACAGCAAGGCTGCCATTGCCTCTCTTGCGGGTGTCTATACGACATCTAGGTTGACTGTGGAATGTCGGATGTCTTTGAATGAGATTGCTGAACATTCGGAGTTAACGCTTATATGGATACCAGGGCACTCAAATTGCCCGGGAAACCAGGTAGCAGATGAGCTGGCCAAGGAAAGTGGTCGTATGGATGAAACATTCATTGATCAATTCATTGGCCTTCCAATGGCTCACTGTAAGTCACCCATGCGGCGCGAGAACTATAGAATTGCGCAAGAGGGATGGACCCGTGAGTCCACCTGCTCCACATCCAGGGCACTTTGGCCTGGATATGATGAACGGAGAACCAAATCTCTACTTAGATTTAATAGGAACCAAATCAGGACCATTGTGTCGGTCATAACTGGACACTGGCCTGTTGGGACTCATGCTAGAAGAATGGGTCTGGTATTCAATGACTACTGTAGAAGTTGTCATGATGAGGAGGAAGAGGAAACTGTGCTTCACTTTCTCTGTCAATGCCCTGGGCTACGGGGCTTTAGGGAAAAATACCTGGGGAAAAATAGAACTAAGATTGCTTCTTCTCTTCATTAGGAAGACGAATTGGCTCAACCTTGCAGTGACGCCATCTGAATAACTGCTCTTCGGGATGGGCATTGGCGCTGGGTATCACAAAGGGACCGCTGAAGGACCCAAGTGAGCTGTCTCTCGATGGCTGCCCATGGAACCTAACCTAACCTATCCCCTATTAAAATCAGTAATCAAATAATACCTCAACAGTCGCATGTAAAATACCTCGGTGTACATCTAGATCGGCTTTTAACGTGAAAATGGCATATAGAAGCAAAATTAACGCAACTGAATCTAAAAGCAGTTCAAATTAATTGGCTTATTGGAAGAAACTTTGTTCTTAGTCTCGATTGCAAACTTCTACTTTACAACTCTATCTTAAAACCAATCTGGTGCTACATTATTCAGTAGCTCGTTTCTGTATTTCTCGCATCGCAAATTTTCTCATATTAAGTGTGAAACAAAAAATTCCATCGTTTCTCGATTTGTGAGAAAAAAGTGTTTCTGTATTTAAATGCGAGAACAGACAACACAGATTTTGTTTTAACTGGAATACTTCCAGTAATAAAGTGTCAAATGCAAGCGAAACGTCAACGAAAGAAATATATATAATAAAAATAAGGCTGCCAGATTTAAAGATCTATCCACATTTTGACGATTTTTTTTTGTTCCAAAATTGGCAAAGTGACAATTTGCTGATTTTTTTCTAGTGACGATTCAGTCTTTGAAATAAAACAATTTTAAATAGTTTTATATGTTTGTGTATTAGGCACCACAGAAAACCGATATCTTTAAAAACAAGGCAGATTAAAAATGTATCGGCAAAAGCAAAATTTCGAACGGAAACTGCTTAATTTTTATTTGCTTGGATTATTTATTACATTTGTTTGTGTGATCAAAAGATTAAACTATTACCCCATTTTTGCCTTTTACTTTGTCCAAAAGTTTTTTTTTTTTTTTTTTTTTTAAAGCTTTCTTATTTTGTTTATTGGATCTTTTCTTTGAGAAAAATAACAATAAGTATTAATATCTTAAACTAAATGTATATTGTGGCCCTGATGCCAGCGCATAAGTGACAATGAGTGTTAACAGGTTTTGTGTTTTTTTTACTGGTGAGCTATAGCCAATGTATCTACTCTATTTAAACGACTATGTCCTCTAAATAGGAGTAGGGTCTGTGCTAAGGGATTTGGGTGTGTTGACAATTTACGCACGTATTTAGAGCAATATTTCTGTATTTCTTCACGGATGTATGGGATGCTAAGATCTTTGTGTATGTTTTCGTTGCGGATAAACCACGGGCTGCCAGTTATAAGGCGTAATATTTTGGATTGCCTTCTTTGCAATTTTTCAACATTGGATACTGATGCAGTTCCCCATAGTTGTATTCCATAAGTCCAGATTGGCTTGAGGATGGCTTTGTATAATAGGACTTTAAGTTCAAGATTGAGGGTGGAGTGAGAGTTTAGGAGCCAGAGCAACTGAGAAGTTTTAAGTTTTAGTTGTGTACATTTTGAGTCAATATGTTGAGACCAAGTGAGACGTCGGTCGAGGTGAATTCCCAGATATTTTATATGCGACTTCTCAGGGACATTGACATTGTTTATTGTTATATTAGGGCAGTTTTCCCTTCTTAAGGTAAATGTAACCTGGGCACATTTCGAGGGATTTACCATTATTTTCCATTTAGTGAGCCATTTTTCAACTTCATAAATGTGAGTTTGCAAGTTGTAAGAAGCAATATTAGGATTTTTATCTATGCAAAGAAATGCGGTGTCGTCTGCGAAGGTTGCAGTATGTGTAAGGGCACTTGTGGGCATATCTGCAGTGTATAGTATATACATAAGGGGACCAAGAATACTGCCTTGGGGAACACCAGCCGAAATTTGTCTGGGGCTTGAGATTATGTCTTTGACCTTGACCACGAATGTTCTGTCGGTTAAGTAACTTTTTAGAAGTTTGTGTGTATTTTGGGGTAACAGCGAAACTATTTTATATATTAACCCTTTGTGCCAGACTTTGTCAAAGGCTTGAGAAATATCAATAAATAATGAAGTGCAATATAGCTTTTCCTCAAATGTTCTTCTGATAAGAGTCACTATTCGATGAATTTGTTCTACCGTACTGTGGTCTTTTCGGAACCCAAATTGGTGAGCGGGGACGATTTGGTGATCGTTACGGAATGGAGTTAGTGCATTTAGAAATATTTTTTCAAAAAGCTTTGATAAAATAGAGAGAAGACTAATTGGCCTGTATGAGCTTACTTGACTGGGATCTTTTCCTGGCTTTGGAATCATTATAATCTCGGATATTTTCCAAGAGGAAGGGTAAAAGCCTATACGCAGAATTGCGTTAAATATATAAAGCATAAGTCTTAGGGCATTGCTAGGTAGTTCACATAACATTTTTGCTGTAATTTTGTCTTGACCAGGAGATTTCTTTATGTTTAGATTTCGTACAGCTGTTATTATGTTAGGAAATCGAAGTTTCATGGGGAAACTACTTTCTCATTTATCTGTGGGACAATTATGTCGGAGTTGGTGTTATTGGGTGTGAACACTTGTTCTAGGTGGTCCGCAAAAGCTTTAGATTTGCCATTTGGACTTCTGGCCCAACTGCCGTCAATAAGGCGAACTGGAGACTCGTAACTTGTAGGACAGTTTAGATTTTTAGTGGCTTTCCATAGGCTGTAGTTTGTTCTTTCTGTTGGATCAAGATTTTGTAGATATCTTTGGAGGGATGATACTTTGTTTTCCAGGAGAACTTTGCGGAGTGCTCTTTGACATTGGTTAAGTTGGAGTTTTAAAGCTGGAGATCTATGTTGCTGCCATAATCTTCTAAGGTTTCTTTTTTCTCTGATCAGAGTTTGAACGTTTTGTGGGCATTGTGCTTTTTTCGTAGTCTGATTTATAGTCGGTGTAGAAACATTTGCTGCGATATAAATTGTATCTGTAAACTTGCTTATTGCTTCTTGTACTTCTTCTTCATTTTTCAATGTGTCCAAAAGTGTTTATTTTATTTCAATATGATATTTTGTCACTCCTTTGTGTGATTTCTGCAGGGAAAAATAACAATCTGAAATTTTAAACTCTTATCGGATTAAGGAAAATAAAATAAATAATTTTATTTAAATAGACCTCAAGCTTATGTATGTATAAAATATGTATTTTACCCATGAACTTAATTTATTTTTTTTTTTTTTTTTTTTTGATTATGTGTTTATATGATAACAATTTGTGATTATATGATAAAAATCGAACAAAATTCGTCAAAATTAATTTTAAATTGTCCGAACAAAATAGACGATTTTTTTATTTTTTCTTAGGATATTGACGTTTTTTTCACAAATTTATCTGGCAGCTCTGCATAAAACAAACGCAATGAAAGGCCAAAAAATTTAAATAACAAAATATAACAATTGTGTTTTATGTACTTATTTTCATCATTTAAATTCTTTCTTTTAAAATAAAATAAAATAATACACATTCTTGTGTACATACATACATAATTTGGGCTCCATTTTTTAAAATTTTGTTTTCTCGCACCAATTTCAAATATGACTTATTTTGACAGTTCTTGTGAGAAACTTTTTGCAAAATATTGTTACAGAAACACTTGTTCTCACATCCTTCCAATAATTGCTGGAAAATTATTTAAATGACAGATAATTCTCGCAAAGTAAAAGTACAGAAACACTTATGTGAGAAAAACCATTTTTTGTTTCATATTGCACTGTTTTTCTCATAATTTACTTGTTTCATGCGGGAAATTTTACGATGCGAGAAATACAGAAACGGGCTACAGTTATGGGACATTGCCTCGGCCTCTAATATCAAAAAAATTCAAAGGCGCCAAAATAAACTTCTTCGAATAATCACAGTCGCTCCCTGGTATGTTAAAAATGCCTAAATAAACTTCTTCGAATAATCACAGCTGCTCCCTGGTATGTTAAAAACTCAAATATTCACAACGATCTCAATATGCCATTAATTAAAACTATGATTACGAAATGCGCAGTAAAATATTTAAAACGGCTTGAACTACATCCAAATCCGCTAGCTCGAAATATTTTAAATTATGGCGGCCACACTCGCTTAAGTAGAAGAGACTCTGCAGCACTAACCCAATCAGACGAGCGATAAACACCTACATGCGTGAACAGAAACCGTAATGACGAACTTTTTTGTCTGGCACTGGCAGGACATAAAATAAAGTATTAGAATAAGATTTTATTGATTATTTTTAGTTCATATTTAAAATATGAAGATTCAATAAATAAATACTAAGAAAAAAACCTTTAATACCCTGGGTATACTTCCCAACTTTATGATAGGTGCGATCGTTTTATATAATTTAAAGTCATCAATTGATAGAAAACAAAACAGTTCATAACGTGTTCGTACTGAAGTAAACATTGGAAGTAAAATTTGAAAAGCTCACGATTATATTGAAACTCAAAAGATAAAATCAAATGATGATTTCTGTTGGATTAGACCTTGAACAGACCAATATGTGATGGAAATTTAAATCCACTAAATAAGTGAAACACACATAGCACTAACATAAAATAAAAATATTTCTTATTTTGCGAAGCTTACATTTACATACATTTTTAAAAACACTTGAAAATTAGGACATACCAAGATTCAGTAAGGTAAATGAACGAATTCTTAACAAATTAAAAAAGAATAATCGGACATGTTTTGACAATTGCAAAACACTTAACATTGGTGATACTGACTTGAAATCACATAAAAGTTGTTCTGTAAATCGCATTAGCAAGAAGTTTGGCGACTTAAAATTGCAAAAGTATGCTAGTGAGAACTAATATATTTGGAAAAACTATTGCAGATCGCAAGCTAAACGCACGAGTTTCAGAACACCATAAAATAAATCTGGTGTTTTGCAATTTCAAATCGTGTGATTGTCAAAATATAGCGGAATATAATTTAAAGGACTATGGCATTCCCATACTACAAAATAGGTTCGTAAGGGTGAATATATAAGAATAACTGTAAGTACAAAAAATTTACATTCTTAATAAACGCATTATTGCATCTTTATCAGTCATTAACTAGCAAAAGTCGAAAAATAGTATTCATAAATGTTTAAAAGCCTATTAAACGCTTAATAAACCTTTGATAAACTAGAGATTTTTATTGCAGCCTTTACCCTACTTTAAGCGTCCGATTAAGTGACATTTACATAAAATTTTGGTGATTTCACAAAAAAGTAAACATTTTTGTATTTTAATTTATTTTAATAAATAGTTTCATATAAATTAAAACTAGCAAAAATAACAATAGAAACAGTAAATTTAATTTCCATTTAATTTAAGCGCCTATGTTCTGAGAATAATATTTCGTAAAAAATGCGATTGCGATTTTAACCCCCATATTCATAAAAACTATTTTAGGTTTATAGCAGCTTTATGAAACGAATTTTCTATGAAAATTTTTTTAATAAACCTGTTATTAATCTGAAATATTTTTTATGAATATGGGGGTAAGTCACTAAATTAGTGTGTTAGAAATCGCAATTACAAAAACTTTTGGAATTTCGACTCATAAGCAAAGACCAAAGTGTTTAAAAATGTTAGAATTCGTGTTTCTAAAATTAAAAATATTTTGTCACAGAAAGGGTAATTATCAGAGTACGGAGAGTGCTCGAATTAAACTCGCTCGCGAGCGAGTCCAATTCGAGCGAGTTTTATTTTCTACATTGAAAAGAATTATTCTTTACTGCTCGCGAGTTTAAAAAATAAAACTCGCGAGCGAGTTTTATTTTTGCGAGTTGAAAAATATTGCTCGCGAAAAGAATTCAAATTTTAAGAGTCAAAAATAAAACTCAACTCGCGAGTCGAGCTAAAAATAAATTGTTCGCGAGTTTTATTTTTGCGTATGAATTTTTTTTAATTAAAAATATCTTTTTCCTGTTTATTTGTTTGTATGTGTGGATAAATGTGTGTATGTATGAATATTTCATCGAAACACAGAACAGCATTAGCAAATGGATCAGAAGTAAGGCTTTAGCGGTGGTATTTTCACTTTTTAGAATTAAAAAATTTCATAACATGTATACAAATTTAATTAATTATTTAAAGAATTTTAAGGTGTGTTCTTTCAAAAAAAAAAAAAAAAATAAATAAAAAATTGATTGTTATCAGGGTAGGAAAATATTCTACTCGCGAGCACAATTCGAGTCAACTCTCTCATTTTAAAATTTGTGCTCGCGAGTTTTATTTTTAAACTCGTAAGCACAAATTTTAAAACGAGTTGTTATCTGCTTACGAGTCGAGCACAAAAATCTTATGACTCGTAAAAAATTTGTGCTCGCGAGTTTAAAAATAAAACTCGCGAGCACAAATTTTAAAATGAGAGTGTTGACTCGAATTGTGCTCGCGAGTAGAATTTTTTCCTACCCTGGTAATTATACCAATTGGAACAGAAATGTGTAATATCTTATTTTTATACCCACACCACAATAATAGAGCGGGTATTATGCATTTGTGCGTAAAGCTGGGATCACACGATTGCCGCAAATGCACCAATATGGAAATTTTTTAATTGCCGCTATTTGGTACAAAGCGAAATTGGTATAATAATTGCCGCACCACAGTCACACATTTGTTCTTACTTGTGCGAATTCTGTCTCTCGCGCTCGTTGAAGATAGACGTGTTTTCTAAGCTCGGCATACGGTTTATTTTTTAATTTTTAAAACGTGATTATTGATTTGTGTATTTAAAAAGTAAATACAAGAAAAAGAAAAAAAAAAAAATACATGTATGTACATACATACATAAACACACATTTTTTTATTCTCGGTGTTGATAAACAATAACAACATAATAATAAGAGCACAACTGTAAACAGTAAAAAAAAAAAACTCTTATGAGTGCAAACAGTAGAAATGCATATATCACAGTGAGTGTTAATGAAACAAATGCAGAAATAAAAAAAAGAATCGATGATAGCAAATACCTAACGGCTAAACCTATTACTCGCACGCGATCCCTCTCGCCATCTGTATTTGGTAACACGGTTGATACAATAACAAATATAAAACCTGCTAGCGTTGCCTCAACAACAAAAACAATTTTAATAAGTGATGTAAATATTAACCCCCAATCAGGCATAATAGAAAACTCAGTATCACCTTCGGTGTCTAATAATACGGTTGATATTAATACAATAAAAAATATAAAACCTGCAAGCGGTGCCTCAGCGGCAAAAACGATTGTAATAAGTGATGAAAATATTACCCCCAAATCAGGCATGATGGAAAACTCAGCTCCACAAGTAAAAAGTGGTCAAAAGCCTCCAGTACAAGTAGGTATTGATAGGTACATAACAGTGCTTAAACGGGGTCGCAGCCCAACCTCTTCAGCAGTTGCTTCGGTCTCAAAAGTCTTAAAAGATGGTACAGCTGATAAAACAAGTTCTCAAAATCGTTTTGCTATTCTGGATGAGGAATCTCCGGAAGCACAAAACGTTATCAAATCTTCTAAGCCACCGCCGATATATCTTAGAGAGCAAAACTCAAATGACCTAATAAAGAATTTGATCTCGGTAATAGGTGAAAATTCTTTTTATGTAGTTGCAATTAAGCGGGGTAGTATAAATGAGACAAAAATACAAGTTAATCGTGAAGATGACTTTCGTAAGGTAATTACGAAATTAGAGGCACTAAAAAAAAACTTTTATACATACCAACTGAAGAGCAGTAAAGGTCTCCAGGTAGTGATAAAGGGCATTGATTCATGCGTAGACCCAAGTGAGATAAAAACGTTTTTAGAAGAGAAGGGCTTCAAAATAAAAAACGTAATAAATATTAAAAATAGAGAAAAAAATCCCCAGCCACTATTTCGAGTGGAGTTAGAACCCGGCGACGTTAAGCTTAAAAAAACGAAACGCATCCCATTTACAGTCTGAAATATATCCTGTATAGGAAAATAACGATAGAGGAGCCGCACAAAAGGAACGGACCCGTGCAATGTTTAAACTGCCAAGAATTTGGTCACACTAAGGCATACTGCCATTTAACCCCTGTTTGCGTTGTATGTGGAGAGTTGCATGGTACAGCTCTCTGCGATAAGTCTAAAAACGACCCCAATGTAAAAAAATGCAGCAACTGTGGTGGTAATCACACTGCCAACTATAGAGGATGCCCTGTATACTCTATAGTCAAGCGCTCGGTTGGACCGAAACCTAATCCCCCTCAAATGCAGGTATCACATCAAGTTAACACTAATGACATTCAAGTGCCACAGCCTAGTAATAACAGAACATCCTACGCAAACGTCCTAAAATCAAACCATATTCCAATTCAAGGTGATTTGCCAAATAATGATGAGACTCCAGTTTCTAATTTAAGTCGTCTAGAAAAAACCATGGAAACACTAGTGCAAACAGTAACTAACTTTACGAACACAATGGGTAATATGATGCAGGAAATGTTAAGAATGCAATCGATGTTATTGCAGGCTGTACTAAACAAGCCATGAATTGTTTAAAAATTTGTTTTTGGAACGCAAACGGCATTCGCCAACATAAAAATGAACTAGAATACTTTCTTAAAAGTAAACAAATTGATGTAATGATGGTTTCTGAAACTCATTTGACCTCAAGAAATACGTTTAAAATTAATGGTTATATATTATATGATACCAAGGACCCTCGAGATAGAGCTTGTGGAGGCTCTGCTATTTTGATAAAAGCCCGAATCAAACACTACTTAATGTGTGATTATCGTGAAGATTATCTGCAGGCAACGAACATTTGTGTTGAAGAGCTAAATCGAAACTTAGTACTTTCATCATTATACTCTCCACCTAGATTTTCAATATCAGAAAGCCAATATTATAAATATTTTAAATCATTAGGACCCTGTTTCCTAGCCGCTGGCGATTACAACGCTAAACATACCTTCTGGGGGTCACGGCTCATAACACCAAAGGGTCGTGTTTTGTACAATACAATGTCTAAAATGGATTTAAATGTGGTCGCGAGTGGTCAACCAACTTATTGGCCTACTGATCAGCAAAAAATTCCAGATGTCATCGATTTTGGCGTGGTTAAAAACATCCCCGCAGAAACGATTCATGTTGAAGCTTCTTTAGAATTATCTTCTGATCACACACCTACACTTCTAACTATAGCAAACCCTAATAGAATTGTATCTCCGTGTGGATACTTAGTGACGTCAGCAACACAAATAAATTGGTTAAAATATAAAAAATATCTCAGTACCCACTGCACTGAAAATATTCCGCTTAGAACACCGGAGAATGTGAATCTTTCTATTGTAAATTTTGACAATTATCTCAAACTAGCTGTTCAACATTCTAGCATAGCCCGCAAAAACATCAAAAATAGTAAAATATATTCTACAGATGTCGAGCGTCTCTTGACTGAAAAAAGGAGAGCTCGAAGGGAGTGGCAATTGCACAGATCCCCTCAACTTAAAAATTTACTAAAAGAGTGCACAAAAAGGCTAAGAATCTTACTGCAGTCTCAAAAAACGGCTTCTCTGGAAAAATATCTTAAGGAACTTGATGCAACTCCTCAATCTGACTACTCATTATGGCGTGCAGCTAGAAATCTAAAAAGACCAGTTATCACTAAACCGCCATTAAGAAACTTAAATGGAAGTTGGGCACGAAATGATATAGAAAAAGGAAATATTTTTGTTAATCATTTGAAAACCGTATTTACCCCTCATACATCTTTCGATACTGCGGTCGAGTTACCACCTGTTGTTGTTAGATCAGCTGTTCCACTAAGATTTGAGATAAGAGAAATCGAAAAGGCTATTCATGATTTAAACCCCAAGAAAGCCCCTGGTTTTGATAACATCAGTAACAAAATGCTTTTGGAGCTACCCCGCATAGCAAAGAAAATTATTCTACTAATTTTTAATGCTATTTTACGCCTTGAATACTACCCACAAGAGTGGAAAGTATCTTTAGTTACCATGATACCTAAACCAGGAAAGGATCCCACAAAAGTTGAGTCATATAGACCTATAAGCCTATTGTCTAATATATCAAAGCTATTTGAGAAACTACTAGTGTCAAAATTAACGCCGATTTTAAATGAAAACAGATGTATTCCCAATCATCAATTCGGTTTTAGAAGAAAACACAGCACAATTGAACAAACTCATCGAATAGTAAATGTCATAAGAAAAGCATTTGAAGAAAAAAAATATTGCTCTGCACTCTTCATCGATGTGTCTCAAGCTTTTGATAAAGTCTGGCATAAAGGGTTACTACTGAAGTTGCAGCAAAACTTACCAGCAAACATACACAAGCTGTTAGAAAGCTACTTAGTCGGGCGTCATTTTATTATTAAAGAAGGCGATTTTTTAAGTTCTCCTCAGCCAATTAACGCCGGAGTCCCACAAGGCAGCATCCTGGGCCCTCTATTATACTTAATTTATACATCGGACTTGCCAACAAACAGCTACACCCATACCTCAACATTTGCGGACGATACAGCTTTTCTAAGCGTACACGCAAATTGTCAAGAAGCATCTCGTTACTTACAGGATCACATATTTGAACTGGAAAGGTGGTTAAAACAATGGAGAATAAAGATCAATGAGCAAAAATGCGCACATATAACATTCACATTGCGTCGGGAAACATGCCCCCCTATTAAAATCAATAATCAAATAATACCCCAACACTCGCATGTAAAATACCTCGGTATACATCTAGATCGGCGTTTAACGTGGAAATGGCATATAGAAGCTAAATTAACTCAAATGAAACTAAAAGCAATTCAAATAAATTGGCTTATTGGAAGAAATTCTGTTCTCAGCCTCGATTGCAAACTTCTACTTTACAACTCTATCTTAAAGCCAATTTGGTGCTACGGTATTCAGTTATGGGGCACTGCCTCGGCTTCTAACATCGAAAAAATTCAAAGGCGCCAAAATAAACTTCTTCGAATAATCACAGCCGCCCCCTGGTACGTCAAAAACTCAAATATCCACAAGGATCTCAATGTGCCATTAGTAAAAACTATGATAACGAAATATGCAGTAAAATATTTAAAAAGGCTGGAACTGCACCCAAACCCATTAGCACGAAATATTTTAAATTATGGCGGCCACACTCGATTAAGAAGAAGAGACACTGCAGCACTCACCCAATCAGATGAGCGGTAAACACCTACATATGTGAACAGAAACCGTGATGACGAAATCTTTTTTGTCTGGCACTGGCAGGACATAAATCAAATATTAGGTTAAGATTTGATTAATTATTGTTAGTTCATATTTAGTATATGAAGATTCAATAAATAAATACTAAAAAAAAAAAAAAAAAAAAAAAAAAAAAAAAAAAAAAAAAAAAAACTTGTGCGAACTGCGAAAACAGCTGTTGTGGTAGCTTTTTTATTTGTTTCGAAGATCTAGTTGGCTTGTTTATTAAAAAAAGAAATTTTTATCATATATTCAAACAAATTTTTTAAGTAATATACATGAAATTCCAAAAATTAAACAAAGTTAAATTCTATTTTAAATATATAAAGAAATATAGAATATATATTTATTAATTCATATTGTAATACAAAGCCATTAAGGCCAAAAAAACGTATTACATAGCAATACAATCCTGAGTTTTATAAATATAAATACAAATTATATAAATACATATAAATATTATATTAATACAAATTACAAAAATGTTTACTCCACCCATCAATTTAACACGACTTATTGGCCCCCCAGCCATAACAAATTATATAAAGTAGTATATATATAGAGCAATTCCATATGAAAGCGATCACCTTTTGGACGACCCCTCTCCGATTTTAAAATAAATAGTCTCAATCGATTGCCCGGCAAAAAATAATGTACCTACATATTTTTTTTTTATTTTTATAGTGACTGGTTTAGTGGTGGTGTACACCACTGTCATGTGACAAAATTGAAGAATTCTTCATAAGGGACCTCATTGAAAGTTGTTTTAAAACTACTAAAGCGATCGCAACGAGTGATAGCTCGTTGGAAAGGTATTGAATCAGGCTTTAATTGAAAAATAAAATTTTCCTAATTTTTCTTAGAAATTTACCTTTAAATTTTCCCAAGAAAATTAAATTTTCCGATTTTCCACAGAAGCTCCTATATTTTCCGGCTAATTTTTTTTTTTTTTTGGATTATTCATAATTTTTGCTTTAAGAATCAGCAATAAAAAGATGGGCCCCGACTCCTTGTTTGGACAGGAGAAGAGCATTTAAGAGACCACCTTGTTAAAAATACATTTTAAAAATTATTTTACAGTTAAAAATACATTTATGAAGAAAAAATCTTTCTTATTTTGCTGCTTATACCTAATTACAATATTTATTAAAAATTTCAATTGTCTTGGCATCATTATAAAATTAAAGTAACTTTAAATTTAGCACGTCGGCAGACAAAGAGTACCGCTTTACATTAATTGACATATCAGAAATATTTGGTATGAAGCAATGAAACTTTTGCGTTCCAGTTATAGTTTTGACATTATTATATCTGTTTTGAATTCGTCGCTCCATGGCATCGTGTTCTTTTTGAGTGCATAAAACTGTGTTAATGGCAATTTCCTTGCTTTGAATCCACGAAAACAAATGTTGTACATTTAAGACCTGGTCAGTATATGGCCTTTGCAAACTTGCCTTAGTCGCCATGCGTTTTAGGGTTCCCCCTAACGCATCGCATGGGCCCTTACCGTGGGACGTCGCGAAAAAGTGCCACTCGACCTTGCAGTTTTGTTCTTCTTCAATTATGCAAAGATTGTAAAAAATTGTTTTATTCTTGTACTGAGAAGCCGCGCCGTCTGAGAAAAACGTAACTTTGTCGATTGCATCGAATTTTGATCTTAAGAATTCAAACAGTTTCATTTGAAATAAATAAACGGACACATAATTATGAGCTAAACTCTCCGCGACAACAACAAGGCTTACGGTCTGTAGTTCGTTATCTTCGTTTTTGAAATAAATGCAAAAAGGATGCACCGTGCACTGGTCGTTTGCCCAGTGATAAGCCTGAATTTCATCCTGAACGAGAAAAGTGTAATTCTTGGCAAAGTCGCTTATCACAATGAATTCATTTTGGGCTAATTTCTCCTTACTTTCCTTTAGAAATTTCGATTGCATCTCGGATATGAAATTATGCGCCTTCAGTTCATTCAACTTGAATCCGAATTCCTCGATGAATTCCGGAATCTGCTTTACCACGGTCTCAAGGGAACATCTGCCGCTGCTAATTATCCACTGTTTGAAATGCACCTCCTGAATTAACAGCTGTTCAAACTTTTCCGCCAAATATTGCTCTAGCTCGTCAATCTTCGGACAATTGTCGCATTTGGACAGATGACAATTTTCCGTGGGGTATGCGCACAACGACTTCGGCAGGAGGTCCCTATATGTTTCAATTTCACCGTGAAATACTTTCAATTTCTTGCATGGAATGAAAATTAATTTGATGTTTTGATGAAACATGCAAACGCAGACTGAATGCGTTCCGTGCCTGTCTAATGCCAGCACGCATTCTTTTGGTCGTAGGATGGCAAACTTAGAAAATCCCACTTTTTCTGCTGGGTATTTCTCATTGAACTGATGGTATGCTTCGGATAGATTACATAATAATAATCTGCGCTGCTTGTGTACTTTTTCTCCATCTTCACGTGTGATAACATAGTCACGTGTACCTGGGAAGGCGCGGCTGTTGTCATCATTGCAGTAAAAATCTTGAATCAATTTCACCGTTGCTTCGCTGAGGGTCCTTGAGCCAAATTTCTTGGTGGGAGTCGCCAATATGCCCTTCTGTCGAACTAATTCTTTGCTTCTTCTCGCGATGTAAAAAGATGTTTGAAACTGTTCAGAAATCTTGCGTATAGACCATGATTGAGGCAGCACAGATAAAATGAGATATTTTTCCGGAAAAGTGGTCGCTAAATTGAATTTTCTTTTCAACTGCTCAATCATTTGTTTGCCGTCATCAACGTCATCTGCTTGACTGCATTCGTTATCAGAGCCTTCATCAAATATTGTCGCGATTGCACTCATAACCTTGCCTTTTTTCACTTTCCTGTATGTTTCACTTCGCAACTTTCTTTTTCTAATAGGCGTTTCACCTAAAGTGGTAATAGCCTCATTCAAAGCAGGGACATAACCGTTATAACCAATATTTGAAAAAATCCTGAAATAATAATTTATCACGAATTTTTAAAACCTGCTCTCTGAATAATAGTTACAAATAACCAATATTTTTTTGGTCTTTGGTAACCGTTATAGTTTGTTTATGTTTTTTTTTGGGCTTCCATAACCATTACAAAAGATTTTAATTTTTTTTGGTTTTCCGTAACCATTACAAAAGACTTTTATTTTTTTTGGTCTTCTATAACCATTATAAAAGATTTTAATTTTTTTTGGTCTTCCGTAACCATTACAAAAGATTTTTATTTTTTTCGGTCTTCCATATCCATTCAAAAAAATTTTCTTTCCTTTTTTTCGTTTCTGTTATTAGGGAATTATCTTCATTTCATTACTGAATTTCTTCACAAATTTTATGAAAATATTCGTTGGAGTTCAGCCAATGACACTCCTAATAAAATCTATGAAACAGGTTTCGTTACAGTCAATGTTTATGAAAAGCTTCATAATGAAACTCTTTACAGAAACAATAAATCGTCAGGTAATGAAGCATTTTATAGAATCTATGAATGAGTTTCGTAAAAATCATTCCTAAAAAGAGCTTCTTTAAAATACCCTTTTTATTACCATTTGTAATACTAGCAATATTTGTTGCGGTTTTTGTTTAAGATTTCTTCACCCTCACTTTAGAATCGATGAGATTTTCATCAATTTTAAGCGCTTGTTTACACTTGTTTCAAAAAGAATTGTGTTTTCAGCATTTCAAAAACACAATTTCGGAGGCCGAATGGCAAAAAATTGACATTCTTGTTTCAAGCTTTAAGCCAAATTGTATTTCACCTTGGTAGATCGAAATTTGCTTTTGAATGAATGATTATCTATTTTAATTGATTTACATGTTCTTCCTAACTTCTGTTTTTTCGTACTTTTTGCCAAGAATTTTTCTTGAAATCCAAAGTACATTTTTGTTTTCAAATATCAAAAAATTTGCGGATCCTTACCAAAATCAATAAAAAAAGTTCGTCCTTGTGCAAATATAAGTCAGTGTGCGAAATTTTATAAAAATATCTTAGATTTGCGAACTGTAGCGTGGTTATAGAAGACAGAAAAAATAAAAATCTTTTATAATGGTTATAGAAGACCAATAAGAATATAAATCTTTCATAATGGTTACCAAAGACCAAAAAAATTAATAATCTTTCATAACGGTTATCAAAGACCAGAAAAAATAATAATCTTTCATAACGGTTATCAAAGACCAAAAAAATAATAATCTTTCATAATGTTAATGGCAGAACTACAATTTTCTGGGTAATTTATAATTATTATTACAGGACCAATTTTTTTCAGTTATTTTTTCCATAACCTATTGGATATTTAAAAAATAATAAGAGTTATTTCGGGTCCCTGATTCAAAGGACTCAAAGACATATTGACCATCGAAATGTCTGCCTCACTATCAGATGAAACATTTTGTTCACTTGTCATTTCACTCTCGGATTGTGGCTGCATTTGTTTCAATGCATTTGCTTGTTGAGACAAATCGATTTTACACTTGGGGCAAATGAATTCTGCTTCTTCACCGTATTGTATATTTAATTCATTCATGTATCGCTTCGAAACACCAGTTAATTTTAATACTTTTATCTTTTTCCACTCTTGTTAAACGGATTGCAGCAAAATTTATTCATTTTACTTTAAATTGTCTTTACAGCTTCACTCTTTACTTTACAAAAAAAAAACACTTTAAAACTTTCACGTTTAGTATTCAACTGAAATTTGACTCAGAGTGTGTGAAGTATTTATATTTATTTTTTGGTAAAAAATAGGTAAAAAAAAATAAGCGATATTTGCTTTTCTTTAATAGGAAAATTTGCGTGAACTACTGTTCATAAAATGTTTTTTAAAAGGGACTTAATTGGTTACTGCCAATAAGCCGACCACAGGTCATAAAATGTTTTGCAAATTTTTTAAATTACCAGGTAATAAATATTTCGCCATATTTATGGAAAATCCGTGTTTTATGACTTGTTTCTGCACGTGTCATTTTAGGCGAAATATTTATTACCTGGTAATTTAAAAAATTTACAAAACATTTTATGACCTGTAGCCTCAGTCGGGTTTGGTGTGCCATTACATGCCACTGCTGCTATTATCCATGGATTTATGGCCGATCTTGTGAAAGCAGGCAGACCATATTCACTACACACTCAACTTGGGGCTCTTAAAAAAATTGATTTTTTCTTCATAAATGTATTTTTAACTGTAAAATAGTTTTTAAAATGTATTTTTAACAAGGTGGTCTCTTAAATGCCTTTCTCCTGTCCAAACAAGGAGTCGGGGCCCATTTTTTTATTGCTGATTCTTAAAGCAAAAATTATGAGGAATCCAAAAAAAAAAATTAGCCGGAAAATTTAGGAGCTTCTGTGGAAAATCGGAAAATTTAATTTTCTTGGGAAAATTTAAAGGTAAATTTCTAAGAAAAATTAGGAAAATTTTTCCAACGAGCTATCACTCGTTGCGATCGCTTTAGTAGTTTTTTTTTAAAACAACTTTCAATGAGGTCCCTTATGAATGATTCTTCAATTTTGTCACATGACAGTGGTGTACACCACCACTAAACCAGTCACTATAAAAAAAAAAAAAATATGTAGGTACATTATTTTTTGCTGGGCAATCGATTGAGACTATTTATTTTAAAATCGGAGAGGGGTCGTCCAAAAATTTGCCAATTTTGATCGTTTTCATATGGAATTGCTCTATATAAAAATAAATTCGCTTTAAAGAATTTCAATACATTTTGCTTCGTTTTCCTGTATACATATATTCTTTTATTTTATAATAAAAGTTATTTTCGGGAATACAAAATTTATTATTAATTTTTTTATTAATGAATTGCTAAATTCCCAATTTTTATTTTTGATAAATTTAATTTTTACTTTAAATTTATTCCTACTAAAAGAAACACACAAAAGTAAATTGTTTGAAAAAGGCAAATATTGGCGCGTATTGTGCTGTTTAATTGCCGAACAAGAAACCAATAAATATTGGTACATTTTTGTCATTTTTATTGACGCGCGTTTGCATATCAAGTAGTCACACGATTGCCGCACCAGGGTTGCATTTTATTGGTGAAAGTAAGAACAATATTGCCCTTGATTGGTACATGAGGCAATTGATTGTGCAGTTACACGATTGGGGTATTAAAAAATGTGAAAATTGGTGCATTGTGGCAATCGTGTGATCCCAGCTTAACACCTTAAAGTATGCCGATCGACTCAGAATCACTTTCTGAGTGGATCTAACGATGTCCGTCCTGCTGGCAGGCTGGCTGTAAATGTAACTTTGTGCGCAAAGTGCAGGCCGAAATTTTGTAGATAATTTTATGAAATTTGCTACAAAGGTTCTTATTGCCACAATGACAAGGCGAATCGATCCATAATTTCATATAGCCCCCATACAAACTGCTTTCCGGAATACGGTCTTTGTGCCCACTATCAAACCAATTTTAATGAAATTTAAAACATACATTGTAAAAAATACGACCACCAGAGGAGATATGGGGTAATTTCTGCCTCTCAAAAACAATCAAACCGATTTTAATGGATTTTAATACACATTTCCATGTATATATGAACACAATAGCCAACGCAGTGTGAGATTTTGGGGTGAAAAAACAATGGAAATAATTCTGTATTTTGTAACCATTAGATGGATTGACATAAAATTTCAGGCGAGAATTAAGGATTTGTATTCGAGTTAAAGTTTTAGATTTAGTCAAAAGACGTATCAGGAGGGCCGCCATAGGTTCACAAAATAGGACATTCCGGTTAAAAAAATTATCAATGAAATCTTCAAGTCGACTACTACAAAAAAGTAAGTGACACCAGCGTTACCGTTATGCGATGCATTTTGCCCCTTTTTTGACTGTCTTGCCACTTTGTCTCTTTTTTTGAAATCCCCTTTAGTATCATTTTGTATTTTTTTTTTTATATCCCTTTTGCCCCTTTTTTTAACTAATTTTATTTATATTGGCAGTCAATGAACGCAGATGTGCCTGCCAGCTTTTATATCTTCGTGTGTTTTTACTTTACCTCATAGTAGAACATCCGCTGAACGAATTTTTTCTAAATTCCTTACAATACATTTCCATACCATAAAGAAAACTTGGCTTCCTTAGAATAATCCAATTTTTCAAATATAAATTTTGTCTTTCATACATTTTTGTCTCCAAATAATAAATTATTTCAAAAAAATTTCTATTAGGCGATACCCAAAGATGTGATAAAATTTTTGACAGCACTCGCTCATGTTCAGTGAATGTAGCAGCATTTATTTTAAGAAAATTTGATCACTTTAAGTTAAAGCATTAACACATAAAGTTTTGTAGCTAAGCTGTCTATTTTCCAGGACTTTATTTAATAGGCAATTCTAAAAATTTAAAAACAAGCAATTAAGCACTAAACGTAAAACTTCAAACTTGACCATTTAAGGATATTAATGAAGCAAAGGCCAAATCGATAACTGCCGTTAGTGGAAGTGTAATCGTAACTAAATACCGGTTTTTATAAACAAATGTAAAAAAATTAAAGTTCAGTATAATGAAATTTCTATATAATGAAGTGATTTTTTGGTCCCATGCAGATTCATTATAGGAAGTCCGACTGAATATGTATTTAGCAAGCAATTTTTATTTTATATTATTTACATATGTACATACATACATATATAATGTATTATTTATATACACACAGAAAAAATTCAATGTAAAATCGTCGTAACCAAGGTTGATTTTACATTTTTCGGTAGTGATTTTGCTTCAAAGTTACTTAATATTAATTTTACACGATATAACAATAACTTGTGAACAAAATGTTTTTCCTTTAAAATAACCATAATTCATGTTAATTTAACACTCCAGTAAAGTTAGAGCAAAATTAAGTTGATGTTGAAATTACACCACGATTCAAGTTGAATGAAAGTAATTTCATTCAAAGTAAGTTGAAACGACATGAATTTGAATTTGATTCATCATGAAATCAAATTGCATTAAGTATGAAATTATAGTGAGAAGAAGCTTCAGAGACAACATATGTATTTATTTAAAAATAATTCTAAACACTTACCCGCGGAACCAGAGAGAGAGAGAAAGAGAATACTATTATTTATTTTCCTGTAACACATGTTTCATCTTTTTTTATATTCCCCTTTGTTTACAGAAGCACTCAAAATTAAAAGCCACCAGCAGAACGGCCCAACATGGGTTTCTTTGTCATTCTACTTTGAAAATGTTATGTATTTAACTAAATAATTTAAAAAAAAAGAATACGGGAATTTATCTACTTTTTATAAATTATTTTAAACACGAAAACAAAAAAAAATATTTTTTTCTTCTTAAAGTGTTGTTGTTGTTTCTATACAAAACAAGTCTTTTATGGACTCGTAGTAGTAGTAGTAATTTTCTTTATTTAGATTAAAATCAATTTAAAAATTTTTGTTAAAATCTACCATTATATTTATATAATACTAGCTTAACCCGGTGCGCTTCGCTACCCCTGCACCTACCCCATTTATTTTTGTTTTAAAATTTGTCCTGTAAAGGTTGATAGCTCTTGTGTTCAGATATATGGTATTTAATATGTCTTCTATGAGGGGTACTGCTCCTACTCTGTCTACCCCGCACATTTTTATATTGAAATTTATAGTTTACTATAATAGTAGTTTTAACCACGTTTGAAGACTCTCCCTTTAATAGTTCTTCAGTTGAGCGATATTTAATGTATGCATCCTATGGGAGGTATTTCCCCCCCTGCGCCTACCCGCTTTATTTTTATTTTCAAAAGTGTAGTATACCATAAGAGTGACTTTTAGAAAGTTTGAACATTCTCACTATTACAGTTCTTAAGATATGCGATGTTAAACATTGGCGTCCTATGGGGTATTCCTATACCCCCGCTGCTATTTTATTTCAATTCCGGGGCTCAGAAGATCCTACTACAAAAAGTTCAGCAAAATGCGTGCAGCGGCTCTTAAGATATGCGATAATTAATATTGGCATCCTATGGGGGTACCAATTCCCCTGCCCCTATCGAAAAAATAAGTAGCCTATTTTATTTTTAGGGCTCACGTGATGTTACTGTAAAAATTTCAGGAAAATCGAATATTGACATCCTATGGGGGGTACCAATTCCCCTGCCCCTATCGAAAAAATAAGTAGCCTATTTTATTTTTAGGGCTCACGTGATGTTACTGTAAAAATTTCAGGAAAATCGGTTCAGTATAATATTGGCATCCTATGGGGGTACCAATTCCCCTGCCCCTATCGAAAAAATAAGTAGCCTATTTTATTTTTAGGGCTCACGTGATGTTACTGTAAAAATTTCAGGAAAATCGGTTCAGTAGTTTCGGAGTCTATAAAGCGACAAACATACAAACATACAAACACACATAATTTCATTTTTATATATATAGATATATAGATATATATAGATAGATAGATGAAATAATTATTGCAAAAAAGAAAGTAAAATACGACATGTTTTCTTTCAAAACGTCTGACGATAGAAAATATTAGGCATTTATGTTTACAAAGCTAATTTAATTGAATTCTTGTAATAAAAAACTTCTATATTGTAAGGCAACTTTTAAGTACGTAACTAAATTGTCCCAATCAGTGTTTCCAATTCCATTTAGTATGTCAAAAACGCCAGTCTGAATTCTTTAAGAGCAAACGCACAAAAAGTGTTCAAAAGTTTCCATTTCCTTCAGATTGCATAGGCTGCAAAACCTATTATCATCTAGTATACCGAATGCGTTATAAGTTAACATGATAAGACCACAACGTGCTTTCAAAATTCCAAGTTTTTTGGATAAGTTTGTGTTATATATGTAGCTTTGCCCGCTATTGCTAACAATGTATTTATAAGCCCTGGAGCATTGTTTTTGGTGTTGTTAAGTTTAAATGTTGTGTTTCTCTCAAAGCGTTTAAAAGGTCGTTATTTTGATTGATACACTGCTGTTTTTGAAGTTGTGTACTAGACTAAGTTATATTTAGACTTTTAGCAACTGTTTTTAGTTCTCTTACCCAAAATATCTCCTTGCGAAGGAGTATCTGTTTAACTTGTAAATACTTTATACTGTGATATTACTCTCGTTATATATTGTTGATGTAATACAAATATACATATACAGCTCCAGTTTCCAGCACTAGTGCATAGTTAGGCGTATATCTCGGAAGATTAAAAATTATTTTCATAAAAAAGCGTTGTACAATATGAACCTCATCGAAATATCCGTAACCCTACACTTGTGTTGCATATGATTTTATGGATCTGCATGCAGCCAAAAACAGATTCCATTTTTGACTCAGGTTTATCTGCTTATTTTTGATAAAGTTATTTGCTTATTTTTGATAAAGTTTGTCCATGCAGAATATATGGCATTTTTTGCTTTACATTTCTATCATCAACATGTTTAGTAAATTTAATTTTTGGGGTCAACATGTTTATTAAATTTCATTTTTGGAGTCAAAATACCCCAAGATTATTATATTCGTTTGTAATAATTATGTCTTCTCCGTTAAACTGCCATTTTTATGTTCTGTTAAGTCTTCCGCCATTTCTAAAAACCATTATTTGTGATTTGCTTAAATTCACTCCAAGATTCCATAATTTACAGTAACCTTCTAGTTTTAAAATAATTTTCTGAAGATCATTTATATCGTCAGCTATGATGACTATATCGTCAGCACACATGATAAGACGGATATTAAGGTTTTCCACTCGTAGACCACCACCAAGGCACTCATGAAGATCATTTATATAAAGTGAAAACAAAAGCGAGGATAGCAATCACCCTTGTTTCACACCTGAGTTAGTGTTAAACAAGTCTGATATCTCTTCTCCGTTGCATATTGCTGATCTTGTGTTACCATAGATTGCTTCCAATAGTTTTACAAATTTATACGATATGCCCATTGAATACAATTTATAAATTTAAGATTTTCTAGATACCTTATCGAATGCGTTCATGAAATCAACAAAAACTGCATACAACTTCTTTTTTTTTTTCAAATATCTTAATATGCCTGAGTTATGTTAACACCACCACCTAAACCAAAACGTGTAAACAACAGTTAACACAACAACCACCACCCAAACCAAAATGCATAAACAACAACAATAACAACACCACATAAATAACTATTAAACCTAACCCAATTTAAATTAAGTTCATACTTCCTAGACGTCAGCAATATTAATTTCCGCATTATATTAAATATTAATTATTCTTAATGTAAGCATAAATTGTATTCTAGTTTTATTTAAATTGTATTTTAGTTCTTTTTATTTTAACCCAATTTAATTATTCTTAATGTAAGCATAAATTGTATTCTAGTTTTATTAAAATTGTTTTAAGCTAATTAACTATAAAAATGAAAAGAAAATAATAAATTAATTAATTCGTTTACAACTTAAAACTTAAAAGGTCTTGTATACTTAATTGGCGCAGTCGGTAGACCAGTAGATCGGTAATAGTGAATAACAAAAACCGTTGTAAAAAAAAAAAACTCGAGAAAATAGAGTTATTTTTACGGGTATCGAAGTGACATCGACACCAGGTTAATTCACCGAAAAGCTCACCACCGTTGTAGAGAATTCAAAGGTATATTGAATTATCTCTACAGGTCGAATTAATATCGGCACTAGGTACATATAAAAAAACTGAAAAACAAAAAGGAACCTGTAAAACCTTCAACGTTGAATCGAACTAAACGCAGTAGAGAACTAGAACAACAATTCAGATGAAGTTAATAAGTATCGCATGGACACTGTAAGTACTGTGTTGTGTTTAAGAAATAAATAAATAAAAATATATAAATGAAGCTAAATGTATGAAAAGAAAATATTTTATTAAAAAAAAAAGAAAAAAAAAACACCCAGAAAATTTAAGAAAAAATAAAAAAAAAATAATAAAAAGATAGTTATATACAAAGTTTAAAGAAAAAATACATAAAAAAAAAAAAAAAAAATTTTACAAAAATTGGAAATGAGGAAAAAATTAAAAGAATAAAAAAAATAATGAAAAAAACTTTTTAAAAGAAAATATATAAAACAAAATTTATTACAATCCGAAAATTGAAAAATTTAAAAAAAAAAAAAATAATAATCATACACAAAAGAATGCAAGAAAATCCAAAATTGAAATTTTTTTAGTTAAAATAAAATTTTGCAAAAGACTATAAAATATTTATCAAGTGTTTTAAAGTTTGAGTTCTACAGACTACTTAATCGGAGTCCTGATTAGTCCATTTAATGAGTAAGAAAATTAGATTTACCCCATATACCAACATTTTCAAATCAAGAAATAGTGGTAATATTCCCGAAAACCTTAATATAGACTTTAACATACAAACTTCCGAAATCGAATTCACAATGACCCAAACGACAGAAAAAAGTTTGGACATTTTCAATTCACTTAGGATTCCAGACGCAATAAAGGACTTACCAAAATTTGACGGAAATCAACGACTACTCTACGAATTTATAAATAATGTTGAGGAAATACTGTTTCATGTGAAGGAAACAGACAAAACAACTCAAGGACGAATACTTTTACGAGCCATAAGAAATAAAATAGACGGACAGGCAAATGAAGTTTTGAACATGTACGGAACTTCCCTTAACTGGGATGAAATAAAAACAAATTTAATTTCTCACTACTCCGATAAGCGAACTGAAACTTCACTTATTAGAGACCTTCATGCCATGAAACAATACAACAAACCCCTTGAAAATTTCTACAGTGAAATTTTGGAAATTCTATCGGCCTTGTCCAATAACCTCTCTCTTCATGAATCCGATAGAAACGTAATTATTGCAAAAAGAGACCTTTTTGCTGAAATGTGCTTAAATTCATTCTTATCAGGATTACGTGAACCTATGGGTTCCACTATAAGAGCAATGAGGCCAAATTCATTACCAACAGCCCTTGATTACTGTATTAGGGAACAAAATATCCATTATATGAGATCAGATAAACCTAAATATCCTCAGTGGAAACAAAACTTTCAAACTTTACCATATCAAAGATATCCACAGAACAATTCATATATCCGTCCGAAATTCGACAATTTTAACTACCCTCGTAGACAGACTATTTACCCTACACAACCTTATTTCGGAAATAACAATGAATTTGCGCAAAACTCAAATAGCTTTAACCGTCAGTCTTCTTGGCAGCCGTCGCAAAAACCACATGAAAACTTCCAAAATCACAAACGTTTTGACAACACTTCCGGACAAGCTAATTGGAGGCAATCACCTCCAGCCCCAGAACCCATGGATACGAGTAGTGGATTTTCTTAATTTGAAAGGAATACTAACAAATTTAAGACAAGTCCAAGCACCCAGTTCAGTAGAGTATCTAAAAGATTTGAGGTGAATAATATCAACGATTTTAGAAGCCCTAAAGACAGTAATACTGTTCTCGGCACTGACCACGAGGACACTGGAACAAAATATTTAGATCAATATGAAAATTATATTGACGATAACCAGGATTTTTGGAACTCTGCCTCAAACAACAGACACGGTATATAGACTTTAACAAACACGGTAGCGTTTTGCCATATATAAACATAGCCGCTCCATTTGGTCGACCCTTGAAATTCTTAATTGACACCGGAGCTTCTTCGTCCTTTATTAACCCGGAGTTCGTAAATTCTAATGATCTTCAAAAAAGCAAACCGATTACTATATTAACAATTTTACACAAATACAAAATAAATGAGAAAGTTTCATTACCTATATTCAAAGAATTTAAAAAATTAGATACCTTTACGTTTTTGGTTTTTAAATTTCATGGTTACTTTGACGGGTTATTAGGCTTAGATTATTTAACAAAAATAGGAGCAAAAATAGATTTAAAAAACAAAACACTAATTACCAATGAAGTAACAATACCTCTTAAACTGAAGCCCAACTTATCTTCTGAAAAAATATCAATAATGGCTAACTCGAAACAACTTGTAAAACTACCAGTCGACCTAGAGGAAGGAGATATACTCCTGGATACAATAACTTTTGACAATGGATTGTTTATCTCTCCTGGGATCTACACCGCAAAAAATTGGTTCAGTATAATAGAAGTCACTAACCCTACAAGCGATGATAAATTAATTTTCTTAGAGCAACCCATAAAAACAAGTCCATACAATTCAAAACATTTCCTAGAATTTAATAATTATAATATCGGCCAACACCAAAATAAAGGAAAATCTGGAAATCTTTCGGAACTTCTACGAACAAATCATCTTAATATTGAGGAAAAACAAAAGCTTTTAAAATTGTGTAGAAAATATGACGACATTTTCTTTAAAGACGGACAAAAATTAACGTTTACGAATGAAGTCAAGCACAAAATAACAACGACGGACGACATTCCTATTCATACAAGGTCCTATAGATACCCTTTTGTTCATAAAGAGGAAGTACATAGACAAATTTCAGACATGCTAAGACAGGGAATTATTCGACCAAGTTTTTCACCATGGAGCTCTCCAGTATGGATTGTGCCAAAAAAAAAGACGCATCAGGCAAAGTAAAATGGAGACTTGTAATTGATTACCGCAAGTAAAACCATTTCAGACAGATATCCACTTCCAAATATATCAGAAATATTGGACAAATTAGGCAAGTGTCTATATTTTTCTACACTAGATCTGGCCAGTGGATTCCACCAAATAGAAATGGATCCCAAGCACATCCAAAAAACGGCGTTTACTGTAGAAGGGGGTCACTACGAATACGTAAGAATGCCCTTTGGTCTCAAAAATGCACCCTCAACTTTTCAAAGGGTTATGGACAATGTTCTGAAAGAATTAATTGGGAAAATATGTCTAGTTTACCTGGACGACATTATAATATTTTCTACGTCCCTCCAAGAACATATTGAAAATTTGGAAAAAGTTTTTCTTAAATTAAAGTCATCCAATCTTAAGGTACAATTAGATAAATCCGAATTCCTACAGAAGGAAATAGCCTTTTTGGGACATATAGTCACAACAGAAGGGATTAAACCTAACCCTTCGAAAATTGAGGCCTTAAAAAAATTTCCAATACCTCGCACTAACCGTAAAATAAAATCATATATAGGCTTACTTAGCTATTATAGAAAATTCATACCCAACCTAGCCAAACTTACAAAACCCATAACCGAGTGTTTAAAAAAAGGAAGAACAATAAATTTAAATGAAAATTACGTAAAAGCTTTTGAGACAACTAGGAACATTTTGATGAATGACCCATTATTACAATATCCCGATTTCACAAAACCATTCATTCTCACAACAGATGCCAGTAACATTGCATTAGGAGCTGTTCTCTCCCAAGGTCGTATAGGGAGCGACAGACCTATTTGTTACGCAAGCAGGACTCTTTCCGAAAGCGAGATAAATTACTCAACAATCGAAAAAGAGTTACTGGCAATTGTATGGGCTACCAAATATTTTCGGCCTTACCTTTTCGGTCGTAAGTTCCAAATAGTCACTGATCACAGACCTTTGACATGGTTAATGAGTCTCAAGGAACCTAACTCAAAATTAGTTAGATGGCGCCTCAAACTCGAGGAATTCGACTATGAAATAGTCTATAAAAAGGGAACGTTAAATAGTAATGCAGACGCGTTGAGTAAAATCAAAATAGATAGTAGTAATGTTATCGACGTCAATATGAATACGTCAAGTCAAGTATCCACAATTCATTCAAGCGACGAAAATCTAAATGATGGGATTGGTATTTCGGAGAAACCTCTAAATGAATTCAACTTACAGCTTATCCTAGAGAAATCAAATGAGGAGCCTAATATGAACGTCCAAACAATTTTTAGAAACAAACAACGTCGAACTATTACAGAAAAGCACTTCTCTCAAGATACCTTAACGCAAATATTCAAAAAATTTATTCCACCAGGTAAACTTACAGCAATATTTTCGGACGACATTACGTTTAAAATAGTGCAACAAGTATATTCAGAATATTTCGCAAATGCAAAACAATTTCGTGTTGTACGCTGCACCAAAATTCTAACAGATATAACGGACGAAGACAAACAGGTAGAACTTATACGAAATTGTCATGAAAATAGGAACCATAGAGGCATTACCGAAACCTATTTATATCTCAAAAGACAATATTATTTTCCTCTCATGCAGACTGTTGTAAATAAAACATTAAACAATTGCGAAACCTGTAATACCTTGAAATATAACAGACACCCTCCAAAACTTAATTTTCAACTGACAGAAACCCCAAACATACCACTCCAAATTTTACATATTGATATATATACCGTAAACGGTAAATGTATCTTAACTATTATTGATAAATTTTCTAGGTATGCGACTGGATATACTTTACCTTCAAGAACGAGTTTATTTGTACTTAAATCATTAAAGTCCTTTATGAACCTCTTAGGGATACCAAAAAAAATAGTCTGTGATCAAGGTACTGAATTTACTTCAAATATTTTCAAAGATTTTTGCAAACAATATGAAATTGAACTCCATTTTACATCTTTCCAACAATCAAGCAGTAACTCTCCAGTAGAAAGACTCCATTCGACTTTGACAGAAATTTACAGAATTATCCTAAGTACCAGGAAATCAAAAAAACTACAGACAGACCATGACGAAATACTAGACGAAACTTTCCAGACTTACAATAACACAATTCATTCTTCCACCAAATTTACGCCACACGAACTATTTTTTGGAAGACCTTACAACTTTTCAAATTCTATAAAATTTAATAACGAGCACGAGTACTTAACCAAACTTAATGGATTCAAAGAAATTCTATACCCAACCGTTCAGGAAAAAGTAAGGAAAGCCAAATTAAAAAACATAAATAAACTTAATAAAACAAGAAATTCAAACGAAAATAAAGAGCAAAACGAGAGTATATATAGAAAAGAATGTAGACGTAACAAATTAACCCCTCGATTTTCCAAACAAAAGGTTTTAAAAGACAACGGTGTTATTATCCAAACTACAAATAATAAAAAACTTCATAAATCAAAAATGAAATTAAGAAAACGAAAATAATCAAATTCACAAACTTTCTTTTTCTCACAGCATACCCCTTGTACTCGGACAAATTTTAGAAATACAGAAATTCGATAAAGACCAAAATATGATTGCTTTAAAAATTGGTCAAGCAAGAACCATTGAAAGCTATTTTATCCTAATACATGGTGTCTGTCTTTGGGCACCTGGGTGATATGGTTGATGAGGACGTACTTCTGGAATCAGACCAGGAGGACGTCAACATCACAGTGGTCGCCAATATGGATAATGGTGAAGGTCCTGCAAATCAACCTCCACCACTCTAAAGCAGCATCTGCTGCATTGCTCCTCCGTGTGGTAGAAAAAGGGGAGGAGCTCGTGAAGGTCCAAGAACCCTGGATTCATAAGGATCGGGTTTGCGGACTCAATCTCAAAGGCTATAAGCTACTGTTTGCGAAAGGTACAGGTAACATAAGATCTTGTGTCTTAGCTAAAAATTCGTTGAATATCTTCATTCTCTCTGATTACAGTGATGAAGACACCACAACAGTTGCTCTCGAGACACAGGATGGTATAATCTGGATGGTCTCGGGATATATGGCGCATGATCACGGACAGGACCCACCCAATCGGCTCATCCGTGATGCAGTAACGAAGGCAGCAGGCACTGGAACACCTATTATAATCTGTGCCGATGCTAATGCGCACCACACTATATGGGGTAGCACGAACACGAATATTAGAGGTGAGTCACTATTTTCCTTTATTATTAATTATAATTTAGGAATAGTAAATAGGGGCCGTGAGCCAACGTTTGTTGTAGCAAAAAGGTGTGAAGTTCTTGATGTCACGCTGGTTAGCATTGACCACATTGACATGATCGAAAATTGGATGGTTTCTAATGATTGTTCACTTTCTGATCATAGATATGTGGAATTTAGTCTGGTACTTAGATCTGTAGGATCGAGTGTTATGTTGAATAGGAAACGAACGAATTGGGGGATTCATTCATCCTCTCTGGTTCGGTCTCTATCTGATCCTCCCCGGGTTGATGATATAGAGGGGATCGATGCGGCAGTGGGTCTGCTTACAGACTCACTGCAGTTAGCGACTTCCTTGGCGTGCAAGCCAAGGGTGCATAGGGGCAGGGATCGTCCACCGTGGTGGGATCCTGATATTGCGCAGGCAAGAAGAGACTGTCGTAGGTTGTTCAATATGGTTAAGCGCCATGGTAATTGGGCGGAGTACAAGTCTTCACTGAATAGATTCAGGAACTTGGTTAGATCGGCGAAAAGGAGTGCTTGGAGGAACTTCTGTAGCGGCGTGGAAGGATCCTCTGAGACAAACCGTTTACGTAAGATAATGGCCTCGAGCCCTGTTGTCCCGACCTATATCCGTAAATCGGACGGTTGCTGGACTACTACTAGTCAGGAAACACTCGAGGTGTTAATTGACACTCACTTTCCTGGAAACTCCCAAGGGAGCTTGCGGGATCAGGTTTGTGAGTCGATGCCCGGTCCTCTGTCCATCCCAATGGACTACGACAGGATTAAATGGGCTGTCGACAGCTTTGACCCGTACAAATCTCCGGGTATGGATGGTATAATTCCGGCGGACCTGCAGAAGAATTCGACTGTGATAATACCCTGGCTGATGGCTATATACAGGGGATGCGTTAGATTTTCGTATGTACCTGTGAGCTGGACCTTGTGTAGAGTTGTCTTCATCCCCAAGGGAGGGAAGACTTCTCACACTGAGGCGAAGGATTACAGACCGATTAGTCTTGCATCCTTTCTTCTTAAGACTCTTGAAAGAGTTATCGACATTCACTTAAGGATGACCATCCCAAAGTGTTTACTCTGGACCTCTCAGCATGCCTACACAAAGGGTAGGTCTGTTGAGACGGCTCTTCACTCACTAGTTGGAACTATTGAGAGATCACTCGAATTTAAGGAGTGTGCTCTGGTGGCCTTTCTCGACATTGAAGGGGCCTTTAATAATGTCAACCCGGATTCTATCGTTGCATCCATGAGGAGTCTGGGGGTTGATGACGGCATATGTAGATTTGTGGATAATCTACTCAGGAACAGGGTCATCTGTTCCACGATAGGTGAGACCAGCGTCCAGAGGCTGGTAAACAGGGGTACTCCCCAAGGAGGAGTACTATCCCTACTATTGTGGAACCTGACTATGAACACCATGTTAACGAAAATGGACGACATGAGGTTTAAAACTGTGGCGTACGCTGACGATGTTGCAGTGGCCATCACGGGGAAGCATTTGAATATAATGTCTCAGTGTATGGAGGCTGCACTAAAGGTACTTAGCACCTGGAGCGTATCATGCGGCTTGGGTGTTAATCCGTCTAAGACGGAACTGGTACTCTTCACGAGGAAGTATAGGACTGAGGCCATGAGACTTCCGAGGCTAAATGGGACTGAACTTAAGTTCTCTTATAGCGCCAAGTATCTTGGCGTAATCTTGGACAGTAAGCTGTCATGGGGGCTGAACATCCGGACGAGGATGGAAAAGGCAATTGTTGCTATATATGCGTGCAGAGGTGCAATCGGCAAGAACTGGGGCATGGGCCCGAGATGTGTCAATTGGATCTTTGAGGCTGTAGTAAAGCCGACTATGTATTACGGTGTTATCGTATGGTGGACTGCGCTGGACAAGGGCAGGAACCGTACGATGCTTGAGAAGGTTCACAGACTGGCCGCATTGATGATCACAGGATCAATGCGCTCCACTCCCACCAGGGCGCTGTTTACAATGCTAAACTGGCTGCCGGTGGACATCACGGCCAGACAAATGGCTCTTTGTTCGGCGATTCGGTTGAACGCGGCACACGGCTGGTCGAATCGGGCCTATGGACACTCCAGCATAATGGGATACTCGATTGTCCCTGAGGGAGTGGACTACTGCACCCCGGAGCCTTTCTTTGGTGCGAGGTATGCGACACATATAGCGCACGAAAGTGCTCCGTCGGTAATGGGCACCTTCCATGGACCAACCCTGGGGGCTTATACTGATGGTTCAAGGAAGGGGGAAAGAGTTGGCGGAGGTTTCTACATAGAGGAACTGGGCGTAAAGGTCTCCTTTCGCCTGCCGGATGGATGTAGTGTCCTGCAGGCGGAAATTTTGGCTATAAAGCGGGCAGCCAACTGGCTAAAGTATTATCGCGTATCGGGAGATATACGTATATTTACTGATAGCAAGGCTGCCATTGCCTCTCTTGCGGGTGTCTATACGACATCTAGGTTAACTGTGGAATGCCGGATGTCTTTAAATGAGATTGCTGAACATTCAGAGTTAACGCTTATATGGATACCAGGGCACTCAAACTGCCCGGGAAACCAGATAGCAGATGAGCTGGCCAAGGAAGGTGGTCGTATGGATGAAGCATTCATTGATCAATTCATTGGCCTTCCAATGGCTCACTGCAAGTCACTCATTCTGCGCGAGAATTATAGAATTGCGCAAGAGGGATGGACCCGTGAGTCCACCTGCTCCATATCCAGGGCCCTTTGGCCTGGATATGATGAACGGAGAACCAAATCTCTACTTGGGTTCAATAGGAACCAAATCAGGACCGTGGTGTCGGTCATAACTGGACACTGGCCTGTTGGGACTCATGCTAGAAGAATGGGTCTGGTATTCAATGACTACTGTAGAAGTTGTCATGATGAGGAGGAAGAGGAAACTGTGCTTCACTTTCTCTTTCAATGCCCTGGGCTACGGGGCATTAGGGGAAAATACCTGGGAGAACCGGTGTTTTCCTGTTTGGAGGATCTATCAGAGATAGAACTAAAATTGCTTCTTCTCTTAATTAGGAAGACGAATTGGCTCAACACTGCAGTGACGCCATCTGAGTAACTGCTCTCTGGGATGGGCATTGGCGCTGGGTATCACAAAGGGACCGCTGTAGGACCCAAGTGGGCTGTCTCTTGATGGCTGCCCATGGAACCTAACCTAATACATGTAATAGACTTGAACAACTATAACACACAAACGTCAGAACTATCCGGCATCATAAACTTATTCGAAAAGCACAGCGTACTAAAAGATGCAACTAAAATTTGCAAATTAAAACTAAAAGCACTGGAAAACAAATTACAGACTCTTAGCCCATACAGACGCAAAAAACGAGGCTTATTTAACGGTATAGGTTCCGCAATCAAATTAATAACAGGAAACATGGACACAAACGACGCAGAAACTATAGACAGACAACTCCAAGAACTGAAAAATGTAACTTTAAATTCAAATAATCTAATGCAAAATCAAAAAATTATAAATACTCAAATGGCACAAAGATTTAAGAATTTAACAGAACACATAAACAGACAACAAGAAACTATAACAGAATTTTTGAGAAAACTTTCATTTGAAACTACCAACAATATTCAAAAAGAAACAAATGCCTTAGAGGAACTTCAATACATGAATCAACTCGATTACAACATAGACTTACTGACAGATCACATTTCAGATATAATAGAAGCTGTTATGCTAGCTAAAGTAGGCATTATTTCAAAACTTATCCTTCAACCAGACGAATTAGATGAAATGCGAGACCATTTGACTTCCCAAAATATTAACTTAATTTCAGATGAACATTTATATGAACTCTTAGAACTTCAAGCTTACTATAATAAAAACAACTTGATTTTTAATGTTAAATTGCCGAATTTTGATAATGAAACAAACACACTTTACCACCTCATTCCACTTCCAATCAACAAAACAAAAATTATAAAAACTAAACCTTATGTAAATTTCAACAAACACAACCTCCAGTACTTAACACAGATTTGTCCAAAGATTGAGAATACTTACTATTGCCAAAGATCAAACGACTTCGAAGAAGTTATCAACTCAGCATACATTGGGAGAATTCTAAATGACAAACCACCAATTTGTCCTGTAAACGACGTGGGATACGTCTCAAATATCTTCCAGCCGGCAGACAATTACATAGTTTTAATAAATATAGAACAGCTATTAATATTTTCCACTTGCAGACAAAATTTCACAATAAAGGGAACTGCACTTATTCATTACTCAAATTGCTCCATCACCATAGCAGGTACAACTTACCGAGACAATCCATCAGTTCATTGGGATTCAATTTTTGTTGCCCCACCAAACCTTAACAAATTAAATATTACAACTATAACCGAAACTTTGAGCCTGGAAAAGGTAAAGGACTACAGCTTCACCAACAAACTTGATATTCTCCACCTAAGAAATGACACAACCCTGAGAGGAAACATCACCATAACTACATTCGTCTTCATCATAGTAACAATTACTGGCCTAATCATCTTTTGGAGGAACCCCAGAATTCATTACTACCCAAAACCTTTTGAAGTCGCTCTTCCACCACCAAATTCGTTGTGGTCATCGCTCTACTCTAAGGGGGGAGGAGTTATGTTAACACCACCACCTAAACCAAAACGTGTAAACAACAGTAAACACAACAACCACCACCCAAACCAAAATGCATAAACAACAACAATAACAACACCACATAAATAACTATTAAACCTAACCCAATTTAAATTAAGTTCATACTTCCTAGACGTCAGCAAAATTAATTTCCGCATTATATTAAATATTAATTATTCTTAATGTAAGCATAAATTGTATTCTAGTTTTATTTAAATTGTATTTTAGTTCTTTTTGTTTTAACCCAATTTAATTATTCTTAATGTAAGCATAAATTGTATTCTAGTTTTATTTAAATTGTTTTAAGCTAATTAACTATAAAAATGAAAAGAAAATAATAAATTAATTAATTCGTTTACAACTTAAAACTTGAAAGGTCTTGTATACTTAATTCCTTCGAGATTGTATACATATATTGTCGACTGTTGAATATTTTTTTCTAAAGCCAGCCTGGTACCCCGTTAAAATATTATTTCTCTCCACCCGTTCACATAGTCTATGGTTAAGAACACCCATGAATACTTTTTCCACACAATTCATAAAAGAAATGCCCCTGTAATTTCCTGGCATATTAGGATGGCCCTTTTTATATATAGGAAAAACAACTGTCTTGCAAAAAACTTCATCAATTTCACCATCGCTGTACATTTTATTATATGCGTTTACTAGTTGTTACTGGAACTCATCAAAGTCATTTGTTATAAATTCGTACGGAATACCATCTTCCCCATTAGCTTATTTTACTTATCATTTGATAATACAATTTTGAGTTCGTCGAGTGTAATAATTGAATCAAGTTTATTATAAATTTATCGCATAGGTGCATACAAAAATTCTTTGGAGCTTTACGGTGGATTTAAGAGATAACGAAGTATTCTCTAAACTCCATCGATGTTATACTCAGTCCAATTTTGTTATTTTGTCCACGTACTTCTCTCGCAAACTTTCATCACTGTTTTCTATTATTTATAGTGTTTTATCTCCTTGAAAGCTGCTGAAAATAATTTTCTTTTCTTTTTTTCATATTGATTTATATTTAGCCAGCTTTTTTAAATAAGTTTCCTTGTTGCTGATAGTTTGTATTGACCTATATTTATTTAAGTGTATCATAACATTATTGCACGTATAATTGTACCACTTGTTTTTTAGATCAAACTTTTTATGATTTTGTAGTACTGCAGATTTTTTTATTACTTTCTGAGCCACACTGTATATATAAAACAAGTTAAGAGTGCTAAATTCGGCTGTGCCGATTCTTTGATACCCTTCACCGACATTTCGAATATTTCAGGAGTGGGCTCTATATGATATCTATATATTATTAATTAATCTTTATAAAAACGGAAGTTTGCGGTTCAGACCTATATTAAATTGTTAACCGCCAATCAATAAGTTTTATGCTTTTCTTTTTCAAAATTTGAACTAGTTTGTGTAAAATATCACGATTCGTAATAGTTCTAACCGAACTAAAATTATTATGAGTAGGAGAACTTATGTATATTAGAGCTCTGTTAAGACTTACAGTCAGTGAATACCCATACTAATCACAATACCATTAACTTGAATTATTTTGTTATTTTATTATTTTATTATTTATAATTTTACCTCAAGTTCATTGATTTAAAGTTATTTTATTATTTGTAATTGTACCTCAAGTTCATTGCCTTTTAAGTAATTGTGTCTTATTTATGCAAGAATCAGCAAAACCTAAGGAAGTACCAACAATTCCCGAATTTCTTTCATTCTTGGAAATTCAATTCCAATCAATGGAAGCAATTGGCCAAAAACCAACAAATAAGGCAGTGTCATCAGTAGCATTACCAGACGGGAACCATAATACCTGTAAATTTTGCAACAATGGTAATCATCAATTGTACCACTGCAGTAAATTCATACAATCACCAGTCCCAGATAGATTAAGGTGGGTCCAACAACAATCACTATGTGTCAATTGCTTTAGAAGCGCTCACATATCAAAAACATGCACATTAGGTTGCTGCCGAAAATGTAACAAGAAACACAACACGTTGTTACATTTAGAAACTAAACAGATGTCGAAGCCTAAGCATGCTTCAAAGCTAACATCAGCACAGACTTCGGAAGCAAAACCTGTAAAGGAAATGGCAAGCACATCCTCTGCAACAGTTACATCTACCTCTGCCAAGGATGCTGGGGGCCCCAGGGTTATGTTCTTCTAGCAACCGCAAAAGTAAGCATAACGGCAAATAACGGCAACGTTGGTGAATTCAGGGCAATACTAGACTCTGGATCCCAAGTTAACATCGTATCCCAGAGACCTATCAACCGTCTAGGCATCACCCCAACCGATGCAGTTCTGAACATCGATGGCATTGGGAATGCACAAAAAAGGTCTACTCAATGAGTGAACTTAAAAATGCAGTCCACAATGAACAACTTCTCATCACGGCTAGAAGCATTCGTACTCCCACACATCATCCCTTCACAACCAAGCTACCAAATAGATACATCATCATGGGCCATACCTGAAAACATTCAATTGGCGGATCCAGAATTTCACGAACAAGGAAAAATTGATATACTGCTGGGCGCTGAATTATATTTTAATCTCATGAAAGTCGGTCAAATCAAGCTTTCCCAGCAACTCCCGGTTTTACAGAATACAGCACTTGGATGGATTGTGGACAAACCACAACATCTAATCCGTCATGTGCACTCACGTGTGCAATATTTACAAATACAACGTCACTAGAGGAAGCTATAGAACGGTTATGGAAAAAAGCATTTCGCCATCAGAAAGACAATGTGAATCACACTTCAATCATAATATAGTAAGCCTTCCTTTCCGTGAAAATCCAGCAGCACTAGGAGAATCATACACGATAGCATATAATAGGTTCATGAGCCTTGAACGTAAACTCCTAAAGAATGAAGAGGTTCGAAAGCAATACATTCAATTTATACAAGAGTATGAACAACTTGGACACATGCAACAGGTCACCCTCGATAGTTTACTGGGTCCTAAGTACTTCATTCCTCATCTTTGCGTATCGAAACCGGATAGTACCACGACAAAACTCCGGGTAGTGTTCGACGCATCGGCAAAAACTTCTACGGGTTATTCTCTCAATGACTTAATGTTCAACGGTCCAACTGTTCAAAGTGAGTTATTCTCTATTTTGCTGCGTTTCCGGTTGCCAAAATTTGTCTTCACCACCGACATTGAGAAGATGTATAGACAAATATTGGTTAATCCAGACGATCATTAGTATCAACTCATCTTATGGAGGGAGGATCCAATATTACCCCTCAACTGCTACAAACTGAACACAGTTACTTACGGTACACGAGCAGCACCCTACCTAGCCACAAGGTGCCTGCGAAGAATTGCCGACGAAAATATTGTCAATTATCCATTCGGATCTCAAATGTTGAAAGACAATTTCTACGTGGATGATGGCCTTGGAGGCGCAGACAGCCTTAACATAGCCATTGCAATCCAGAAGGAACTTATGCAGATCTTACAAAAACTCGGATTTAACTTAAAAAAATGGTGCGCAAATCACCCACAATTACTTTAAAACATACCAATTGGCAATCAGGAGGTCAATCTTGATTTCAACAGCGATAACACCAATTCTATTAAGGCTTTAGGGCTGCTGTGGCTACCTAAAACTGACCATTTGTGTGTCAAGGCAAAACTTGGTCCAGTACAAATAATCTCGAAACGGACAGCGACGTCAGATCTAGCAAGGTTATTTGATCCGCTTGGTTTATTAGCACCTATTGTTGTGAAGGCAAAAATGTTTATTCAACCAAGGCTGGATTGGGATGAACCACTACCCAAGGACCTTCAAGCAACCTGGAACAGATTCAGAACCGATTTAGACAGCTTGAATAATCTAAAAATTTCAAGACATATTTTTAAGGGAGAAATTCCGGTAAAAAACGCAACTACATGTATTTGCGGACGCATCTGAAAAAGCATTTGGTGCGGTGGCATACATCCGCGCATCACATAAGGATGGAAGAATCAGTGTACGGTTATTATGTGCAAAAACACGGGTTGCTCCATTAAAGCAACAAACGCTGCCACGATTAGAATTGTGTGCAGCCGTATTAGCTGCTCAACTAGCACACAGAGTCAAACTCGACATCCAAATAAAGGATCAACCACTATTTTTATGGACTGACTCTGAAATCGTATTGTCCTGGATAAATACACAGTCATCATTGTATCAAACGTTTGTAGCTAATCGTATCGCCACAATCCAGTCATTAACATCACCCGATCAGTGGCGGCATGTCGGATCGAAAGACAATCCAGCTGACATACTGTCCAGAGGCCTATCAGCAACAAAACTTTCTGGATGTAATCTATGGTTCTATGGTCCACTGTTTCTGCATGTGCATGAAGAAATGTGGCCACTTACGTTTTCACAACAGCTTCAAACTTCTAATGATATCGAGAAGAAAAAGGTGTCCCCAATATCAGCAGCCGCAGTATCTAATGATGATATCACTTACAGAATCGAGTGCAGAAATTCCTTCAGAACTTTGCAGAGAATACTGGCATATTGTATAAGATTTAGCGAAAACTCAAGGGCGAAAAAAGAAGACCGCCCTACACATAAGGCTTTAACTCCAATTGAGCTAGATAAGACATTGTTCGTCATTATACGGAACATTCAAAAGTCGGAATTTTCACTAAAAATCAATCAACTCAGAAAAAACCAAGAAATAGATAGGAAAAGTTTTATCGCTAGCTTGAACCCATTTCTCGATGAAAACAATATCATTCGAGTTGGCGGACGATTAGAAGCCTCGACACTATCATACGATGCGAAACATCTAATGATAACACCATACAATGATCCGCTCATGAAACTTTTATTTTCAATGGTTCATGAGGAGAACAAACATTGTGGACCACAAGCCTTATTAAACATTATTAGACAACGGTTCTGGCCAGTAAAAGGGAAAATAACGGCACGGTCAACAGTTCAAAAATGTGTAAGATGCACCAGAGCCCGACCACAGTTATGTCAACAGATAAAGGGTAACCTTCCACAGTCTCGAGTTACTCCAGCACGCCCGTTTATCAACGCGGGCGTTGATTACTGCGGGCCATTCTGGATCCATTATAAAATTAGAGGAAAAAAACCGACAAAAACATATATAGCTGTTTTCTGTTGCTTTGCGACAAAGGCCGTCCACCTTGAACTAGTGTCGGATTTAACAACCGAAGCATTCATCGGTGCATTAAAACGCTTTATTAGTCGTCGGGGTCGCTGCCAGCATATATACTCTGATAACGCCACTAATTTTATAGGAGCTAGGAACCAATTATCGGAATTAACTGATGGTATATATTCTAACAAGGGACAGGAAACAATCATGTCCACTGCTAGTTCAAAGGGGATACATTTTCATTTCATCCCACCAAGAGCTCCACACTTTGGCGGTCTTTGGGAATCAGCAGTGAAATCCGCAAAACATCTCCTCTTGCGTAGCGTTGCAACTGCTTCATTAACACAGGATGAACTGGAGACTGTCATAGTGGAGGTTGAGGCAATACTTAATACTCGCCCGCTAACCCCCATGTCTAACGATCCGACAGATCTTGAAGCACTAACTCCTGGACATTTCCTTATCGGCGAGGCGCTCACTTCACAAATAGACATCAGTGCTAAAGGGTGTTTTTTTAAGCTAGATAGAACTTTAAATTGTAAAAAGTAACACAAAAAATTAAATTTTGATGAAATATTTTTTTTTATCGTTTCAGTATACTCTGACAAATCATCATGAATAGACTCACGCTTGAACAACGCTACGAAATTATCCAAATTTACTTTGAAAATCAGTCGTCGATTCGCGCAACTTATAGACGACTTCGTCATTTTTATGGCGTACATAATCGTCCATCTGAACAAGCCATTCGTCGAACTGTGGATAGATTTCGTACCACATACTCTCTAGAGGATGCAATAACACCAACACGTCGAAGGAATGTGCGTACTGAAGAGAATATCGCCGCTGTAAACGAAAGTGTGGAAGAAGATCCAAATTTATCGATTCGTCGTCGGTCGCAGGAATTGGGGCTCTGTCCATCCACTACGTGGAAAATTTTGCGCAAAGATCTCGGCCTACACCCGTCTAAGATCCAGCTGGTGCAGGAATTGAAGCCACGAGACCATTATATGCGTCGTTCTTTCGCCGATTGGGCTCTAGAGCAGTTGGCAACTGACCCGTTGTTTTATCGCAAAATTGTGTTCAGCGATGAGGCGCATTTTTGGCTTAACGGGTTTGTTAATAAGCAAAATTGCCGCATATGGAGCGAGACCAATCCACAAGAGACCCTACAGACTCCATTACATCCAGAAAAATGCACCGTTTGGTGCGGGTTTCACGCTGGTGGCATCATCGGACCTTATTTCTTCAAAAATGAGGCCGGAGCTCGCGTTACGGTCAATGGAGATCATTACCGCACCATGATCAATGATTTTTTTATTGAAAATATGGATGACATTGATCCGGAGGAGATGTGGTTTCAACAGGATGGCGCTACGTGCCATACGGCGAACGCAACCATCGACTTATTGAAATCAAAATTTGGCGATAAGTTGATTTCGAGAAATGGACCTGTCAATTGGCCTCCAAGGTCGTGCGATTTGACACCTCTCGATTATTTCCTGTGGGGCTACGTGAAGTCACTGGTTTATGCTGATAAACCAGCAACAATTGACGCCTTGGAGGCCAGCATTGTTCGTGTTATTCGTGACATACGGCCAGCAGTGCTCGAAAAAGTGGCCCAAAATTGGACGTCCAGAATGCGCTTCGTCAAGAACAGCCGCGGTGCCCATATGCCTGAAATCATTTTCAAATGTTAATGTCACGTATTGATCTTTCGAATAAAAAAAAAATTTTGATTACAATTTAATTTTTTGTGTTATTTTTTACAATTTCAAGTTCTATCGGGCTTAAAAAAACACCCTTTATAACCAGCAAGACGCCAGTGTTACGTCATTGGGAACTTGTATCATAGCTTAAACAGAAATTTTGGAACCGATGGTCTGCCGAGTACTTAAACGAACTTCAGCAGCGGAACAAATGGAAAACAAAAAGTGCCAACCTCAAGCCAGGAGATATGGTAATCATTAAGGAGGACAACGTGCCAGTACTACAGTGGCCCTTAGGTCGAATAATTGACGTACATGAAGGACCTGATGAATCGACACGAGTTGTTGACGTCAAAACCACCAAGGGAGTTTTCAAACGCACAATACAGCGACTCGCTCTACTACCCGTCGACACATATCCAGAAGCAACCCTTACCACTAATGACGACAAACAGGAATCCAACAGCTGCAACCTTGATACTAATGAAGAACCTAAGCCCAAAAGAAAGAAAATGCTAACAAATCATCTCATGTTGACATTCCTCGCAATTTTACTCTGTTTACCATTAGTACTTGGAACTCCAGTAGATATCAAAAAATTTGGAACAATGGCAGGAATACATTTCGAGCATATTGGCACAAACACTCTTTCAACCAGCGAATGGAATCTATTAGTATATTACGATTTGAACAGATATTGGTCTGAAACAGCAAGTCTAATCAATGGCACAAGATCACTACGGGGACTTTGTAAGATATTAACCCTAAACACATCATGTCTCAACATCATCGATCACTTCGAGAATATGGAAGGCGAATTACAACTGGATAATCGACTCTTACGAAGTAAAAGGGGAGCAATGAACATAGTTGGTAATGTTGCTCACTCCTTATTTGGCATAGTGGATTCCGAATATGCCAACCAGATGTCAGATACTATACTAAAAGTAAAAGAAAATGAAGCATATTTGTTGCACTTGTTAAAACACCAAACATCAGTTGTCGATTTAACAATCAATATAATGCGCCAGAACCAATTGGTGACAAAAGCCAGATTTGAACAACTAGAGCAGGAGATTACATTGTATTCTAAGGAAATTACGAATGTCAACAAGGCGTTACTTCAAGTACACCTTTCCCAGCTATTCAATTCTGGAGCTCTACAATTAGAACTAATAGCAAATAACTTACTGAAGATGCAGTCTTTAATACTCAACACTCTAATGGATACTCAACCTGGCAAAATCAGTCCGTCATTATTAACCCCAGAACAGTTACAAAAGGCAGTCGATCAAATTAACCTTCATTCACCATCCTCCTTGAAAATTCCTGTGACAGACAAGAATGACCTGATGCAACTATTCAAACTGATGAAGGTTAAAGGTAGACTTACGCATCAGCATGTTGTTTTCAAAACAACCTTACCATTGGTCGAAAATTAGGACTTTAAGACGTTCTACATGACTCCAATACCCAACACAAGTAACAGTACCATGGTAGCCATCACACCGTGTTCTGCTGTTTTGGGCATAGCCGCATCGCGCAAACAATATATCGTACTTGCAGAATCAGAGCTTAGCTCTTGCGATGTAGTGCAACAAGATGTGTTCCTTTGCTCTAATGTGCAAATGCGTTACAACTATGGATCAGAGAGGTGTGCATGTGAAATTAATATTTTCAACAAAACGACACCAGCATGCATCTTAGAAAAAACTACCACCAAACGGGCACCACTCAATAAAAGGAACCAATGGATATACGCTACCTCATCACCATCACAGGCCACAGCAGTTTGTCACAGGGAAATCATTCCCATCCCTCTGATGGGCTCCGGGCTGCTTACGCTCAATCCGGAATGCGTACTCAAGCACGAGTTTGTCACTATAAGTGGACGACAAACTATATTCAGCACAGTGAGGTCGTCATATACAAGCCTTGGCAAAATCACGGACATGTCATTGCCCACAGCCAATACCCAATCCATGAACAGCAAGCAATCAAATGCAACTAAATTAGACGCTATGTATGCCAATAACATTACAAAGGTCATTAGAAAAACACGACATCATCGTGCTCCCATCAGGAGCACAGTTATGCTATTGGTTACCTAGCCTTGTCATTCAGTCTCATCGCGCTAATCATATTGCTACTTAACTACAAGGCAAATAGAAGTGCACGGAAAACACTCCCAGCTACATCCATTGAAGCACACACAGAGAATTATGAACTTCAATCATGTCGAAATGAACACAATAGGATGACACCCTTACCAATGCCACGTCAACAACGACATAGTTTCATCATAGATGTTTAGCCTAACATTATTATCCAGATCAGGTTGTCCAGACACCACAACTCTGTTGAACATCCGTTCAACGCGGGGGAGAATGTTAAGACTTACAGTCAGTGTATACCCATACTAATCACAGTACCATTAACTTGAATTATTTTGTTATTTTATTATTTTATTATTTTTAATTGTACCTTAAGTTCATTGATTTAAAGTTATTTTATTATTTGTAATTGTACCTCAAGTTTATTGCCTTTTAAGTAATTGTGTCTTATTTTTGTTAATTGGTATTATTTTGCTGACTTAACATTCTCACCTCCAGTTTATTGCTTTAGGTTTATTATTTTGTAGAAATATAAAATTAATATAACAATTACAGCAATTTGCTGACTTAACATTTTTACCTCCAGTTCACTGCTTTAGGTTTATTATTTTGTAGAAATATAAAATTAATATAACAAATACAGCAATTTAACATTTTTGTCAAATCAACATATTTTAGTTTGTAAGTTAGTATAAATAGCATAATAAAACTTTTAAAAATTGTCATTAAGATCAAATACAATCAATTGTTTGCATTTTCATTGACCCATCACTCTTCAAGTTCCAAGTGCTTGAAGAGAACACAAAACAAAACAAATTAGTGTCAGACTAGATTCATGTGTTTGGTTTGAGCTCCACTAATAATCCAGTTCATTTAACAGGCTTAATCATGAACTTCTCAATGAACTTCAGGACGGGGCAGCAACAATAACTGCATACGCAGATGACGTGGCGGTAATAGTTGCTGGCAAGGATCTGAGTACTACTAGTTCTGTAATGGAGGCGTTAGTCAACCAGTGGGCGGCCGGAGTAGGACTGGGAGTTAATCCCGAGAAGACGGACCTAATACAATTTACGAATAGGTACAAAATTGCTCCATGGAGGAAGCCTAAAGTAGGGGGTACTAGCCTGGATAGCAAACTATTGTGGAGATTGAATGTGGAAGAAAGGGTGAAAAAGGCAACGAATGCGCTCTACGCATGTAAGAAAATGCTGGGCAAAACGTGGGGGTCTAACGCCTGCTCTTACACATTGGGTCTACACGGCGGTAGCGAGACCAATCTAACTCTACGGGATACTTGTGTGGTGGACGGCCTTGGATAAGATATCGTACCGGAAAAGGCTAATGGGCTTGCAGAGACTCGCCGAACTTAGGATCACCGGTGCTTTGCGTAGTACACCGACTCCGGCACGTGATGTGATCCTGGACTTGCAGCCGATTCATCTAGTGGCAGAAGGAACTGCGAGGAAGTCTGCGATCCGCTTAAAGGCGACGGGACAATTTGTATACAGACCTTATGGTCACGACAGTATTATAAGGGGAATAGATTGTAGCAGTGACTTCACCATTCCGAGACTGTCATTTGGAAGGAAACCGCGAGTTACCTTGGAGGAGGACGGCTGGTTATCAGGGCTCCGATATGGCCATAGGACCTTCAGTTTCTACACTGACGGCTCGAAAATGAAGGGCGGAGTTGGAGCTGCAGGGAACTGCCGGGAACTAGGTATTCGGGAATCTTAGAAGATTCCCGATTACTGCAGCATATTCCAGGCGGAGATATTTGCGGCCAATATGGTTGCTGATTGGGCACGTAGCTCCAGTACCAGGAACTCACATAAACTTTTTCATCGATAGTCAGGCGGCGATCAGGACGATATCCGCTGAATACTCATACTCTTCTATCGTCCAGGAGTGTAGGGACTCGATAGATAGAAGGCAGAATTAGTTTGTAGGTTCTGTTCTGTTACGAATCAGCTGTTTTGTTTCTGTTCAATTGGAAGTCTGTATGTGTGGTTAGTTTTTACTTTCTCGTTCTGTTCTGTTGCGGACAAATCTGTTGAAAATAGAATTCAACGTTAAGTGACAGCCTAAAAGTGCGTATGTATTAGTTTGTTGTGAAATGAAAAATAGAATTTTTTTTAGATGCCAGAAAAATTTGTTTAAATTCGTAAATTTTTGAAAAAGTGATCTATTTTTGCCAATAAAACTAAGATGGATGATGAAAAACTTATCATTTTAGTGGAAGAAAATGATATTTTATACAACAAATTCAACAAATTCTACAGGTTGCCAGAAAAAAAACGGGCCGTATGAAAACGAATTTCTGAAGAAATGAGTTTGCTAGGTAAGCCTCAACGAAACATTTATGATTATTTTGTATTAAATAAAATAAACTTTTTAGAGGATAATTGCATAAAGAGGTGGAGTTCACTGAGAGACAGGTTCGCCAAAGAAAAGAAGAACGAAAAGTTTGACTCCGGCAGTGGCGCAACATTTAAACATCGTTGGCATTTAATGAGCCAGTTAGAGTTTTTGACACCACATATTACACCGCGTCCGTAAGTTGTTATTTAAAACGATTGTATACATATACATATTTACAAACGTTACAATACATTGAAATGTTTTTATCTTTTAGAGTGCGTTCAACGGCAAATATTGTTGAAGAAAATGAATTCACATTCTGTGACAATAGTTTGCAAATATTTCAACCTTTGACGCCGGAGTCGCCTATACAAAACACAAGTTCTTTGGATATAGAAATTCAAGAATTTGAATCTCAAGATTCTTTATTGCTGGCCACATCAACACCTGTAGGTAAACTGAAAACAGTTTCTGAAGCATCAAAGGTGCGGAAAAACAAAAAGGATTTCGATGATACTAACAAATTGTTTGTGGAAGCAGTTGAAACTTTTAAACAATTTTGTAAGTCAAAGGAAGAAAAAACACAACAAAAAGAAACTGATCCCATTCATGCCTTTGGGAAAATGGTTATTGCTACAATATACACTTAGCAAAACCAAGCAAACAAAAGCAATGAATTTAATTACGGAGTTGCTTATGCAAGTGAAACTAGAACCAGAATAGTATGTAGAAACTTTCAATGAACTACAATTTAAATTATATGTAATGAACATATAATTAAACAATTTTTTAACAGATACAAAACTTAGGCCATAATCATGTACAACGCAGCGCAACGCCAAACAATAACATTGAAAGCACAAACAATGTCATAAATATTTTGTAATTTTGTTGTTGCTTTTAACAGAAATTCATGTACCGTTTTAAAATTTTCAACGACACAAGCAATGGAGCTTTTGAAATTTTAAAACGCAATGTGAATTTCTGTAGAAAGCAACAACAAAATTACAAAATATTTATGACATTGTTTGTGCTTTCAATGTTACTCTTTGGCGTCGCGTTAGTTCTGTGGCGTTGCGCTGCGTTGTACATGATTAGGGCCTTAATAAAATGCATACTATTGCAATTGCAAAAGCGAATAACGATATGTATTTACATAAATTTGTAGGTATAACTTGATCTCGCATAATTTAATTTTTTTTTTTATTAACGTATTAATATGTATTTGTGCTACATTTAATAAGCCACTGAACTGATTTTTAATCTATTACATAAATTATCAATAAAATAAGTAACACATGTTCATTTTTCCCGCACGTATAAAAAATATACCTAAATATACTTAAATAGTAAAGAACTTGAATCAACTATTTCTCATAAAATAAATTAAAATCTACTTATTCATATTGATCTGAAAAATATTGCATCGCCAATTTCGAAGAATTTTTATATTGGAAAATATTAGAAATTTTTTTAAATTTTTTATGCCGAAAAATTTTGGAGTCGGAGTCACGCGTTTTTTTGGGTACTGCGACTCCGACTCCGACTCCGGTACAAAAACCTCAACTCCGACTCTTCAACTCCGACTCCGACTCCGACTCCACAGCCCTGCTTTTTACCCGTTAATTTTACGAAGAGGTTTTTTGTGGCAAATTTAATTTCCTACATGAATACGCCCGTCAAAATTGCAAACACTTTTTTCACATATAATTTATATGGGAAAACTAAAAGTAGTTGGGCGTTTCGTAGAATCAAAAATACGCTGATCTTGTGCTTTTATATGCCTACTACATGCTTTTGGGATGACAGCAAAGTAACTTTTTTTAAGGCCCTAATATGGGTGTTTGGGACACGCTACTTTTTAGAAAAGGTTTGTTTTTTAAAATATACACTTTTGAAATATGGATTAAGATACATACATACTTCAAAGTGTTGTTTGATACAATTTTGTATGAACACTTAATGAGGACTATAATTAGATTTGCACATAAAAAAAAGTTATATTTAAAAAAGCAATTGCTTTAGTGAAAGATAAAATCTTAAATAAAGTTCTGATTAGCAATTTGTCCTTCATTATAGAAATATTCTGCCAAACGATTTCTTAACTGCACAGCGTTTTCAGTACTTCTCCGTATAAGAGTTGCCATCGATCTAAGCGGCCGACCTCCATTATCTCCTATCTCGTTTCGCCATTCTCCTTCATGTACTGATCCATCTGCGGTTTCACTGTCCACATAATTGGTTGGACAATACCAGCGTTGTTGGTCGTTCATCATTATGAAATTGTGCAGCGCAACGCATCCTAAAACAATTTTTTCGCAGTTGTCAGGAGAACACTCTATAGTTGTCAGAAGTATTCTCCAGCGGGCCGATAAAATACCAAAAGAGTTTTCTATTACTCTTCGCGCTCGGGACAAACGATAATTGAAAACAGTTTTTTGTCTGTCAATGTTTGTACCTGGATAAGGGCGCATTAAATTGGTCTTTAGCGGAAAAGCTGCATCTGCCACAAAAAAGTGCGGAAATGGTATTGAAGATGACGGTAGGGGCTTCTCTGCTGGCACAGCAATTGTGTTATCTAATATTGACTGCCTAAAACGACTTGTGCGAAAAATTCCTAAAAGAAAGAAAAATTATATTACAAATTTTAATTAATTGCAGTGCAGATTAACAATTGTCACATGCTTCTAAAAAGTATTGTATTTATTTACCTCCATCACTTTGGCTGCCATAACTCCCTACGGTGACAGCTGTAAACGTATAATTTGCGTCACAAACAGCCATTAAAACAACACTAAAAAATTTTTTATAATTAAAAAACATAGATCCTGAATTTGGAGGACACTTTAGGGCTATGTGTTTCCCGTCGATGGCTCCCACGCAATTTGGAATATTCCACATTCTCTCAAAATCTTTTGCAATTTCAACGAATTGTGAAGTGGTGGGTTCACTGACGTAAATTGGAGCCAGCAAGCGCCACAACACATCACATACCTCTAGAATAATGTTCCTTATTGTGGTTTTCCCTAATTTAGGACTCCAAGCTATAGACTGAATGGAACCAGCGTGCGCTTAATGTCACACGAAACAAAAATGAAAACATTACTTTGGATAATCAACAACGCAAATCGAAAAAATTTAAAATGTAAATGCTTACAAGAGTGTTATGGAGAGTCTCTCCTCAGGAGATATACGTTGGCCTGGTTTTTTTAGAGAGCTTTTTATTATTGATAACAAAAGCTCGTAAACATCTTTTGTCATTCGTGTGTGACGACGCTGGTTCCTACAATTTATTGTTCGGTACATTTTGCACACATTAATAAAATTCATTCCCACAATAACATCATCCGCATCCGAATTTTCCGAGTCAGAATCAAACAAATGATTCATTTTATAATTATTAATATTAATATTTCTATTTTTAATTATTGAAACAAACGAGTTTTAACAAAAAAAAATTTTTTCCCACAATTTCAATGTTTTTGGTCTTTTACTTTTTCAATCAGCTGATTCCTATCACGGCAAAAGTAATTACAAAATATTTGCTACAGAAAGGAACGGAACAGAACGGCAACGGAAAGTAACAACTAATGTGGCCTAGACTCTGTGCCAATAATAGGGTACACATCTACTGGGTTCGCGGCTACCAGGGCCGGGGGGACCATTTACCATACCATAGGGTGATGGCCATTCCGGCTCCAATTCGGAATATTAGGAGAGATACGGACTCTGATATACGGAGGAGATCAGAGGCGGTTTGGGAAAACACCGGAACGTGCAGGGTTTCTAAGGTAATGTGGGGATCCTATGATCCGGAGTCGACGAAAATTCTTCTGTCGCTATCGAGAAGGGACTGTATACTTCTGGTTGGTTTTATAACGGGTTACTGTTGGACTGCGGTATTCGCCCGGAGGGCGGAGCGGCTGAATAGTGACAGTTGCAGATTCTGTGGGGTACCAGGGGAAAAGGAGACAGTGGAGCATATACTCTGCTACTGTCCGGCGCTCGTGCGCTCCAGGGCGAACTGTCTGGGAGATCATTACTGCCAAAGTCGGGGGGAAATCTCTGGAATTGGGTTAATGAGACTCCTGGGATTAGTCAAGAGAGTGTGGGGTACTCTGAGTACCATTACATCGGAATGACCTTTCTAATTTCTCACTTTCTTTTGCGGGTTATCGTACAACGTGGTAACGCTAGGGACCTATTTGGTCTATTCGGGGTCTTTGTGACCGGCCATTCTAACCTATGGCTCAATCGTACCAAATTATGGTAGATTATGGATCAATCATACCAAAATTCTGTAGTGATTTCTGATATTAAAAAAACATAAATTAGAATAAATTTCAATACAGCAGTGAAATTAGTTTCAGCGATTACAGTTAACTTCAAAAGGCTGCCTAATATGGGGCCTATGGCTATTTATGGGTCGATTATCACGAAATTTACCAGCGTAATTTTAAGTCTCAAAAAACTGTGACATATCAAAATGTATTATGATGGCATTATATATTACCGTTGTAGGCGTTCTAAGCTGTTTTCCGGGAGCAGGGTTTATATGGGGCCCCGTGTAAATTATGGACCGATCTTCATGAAATGTAACACTATGATATCCAGTCATTTAAAACGAATTTGTGCCAAATGTTATAACATTCCGTGCATTATTCCACCATTGTAACAAAATTATCTATTTTTTAGGGTGGTGTTTCCACATTTTGATTCATAGCTCTGATCCTACTAAGCTGATTTTACTTGATTTTAATCCCAACCTGCTTAGGCTAACTGTAAACAATTTGACACCAAGTTTGTTTTTTTTTTGAGATTTTCGAAAGTGAGCGTCTTTTTAAATATATGGAGAAATCGATTTAGAACTACTCATGGTGCCAGAATATACATATTTGGTTAGGTTAGGTTAGAAAGGCTGGTGTAAAGCAAACTTCACACCCTCACCCAGAGATGAATATGGTACATTGTGACGCCTTAATTAGTGAAAGAAAGAAGGAAAGAAGAGAAAGAAATATAATGTGACACAGTAGAAGTAAATGGTGAAAGCACAGGAAAGGATGATAGTTGAAGATAAGGAATCGGACAGAACAAGCAAAAACAATCCTACCAAACAGGAAAACTGCCCTACATGCTTCCAGTCCCCAGCCTCCTGCCGCGCAGCCTGGTCATTCCCATTACGAATCCCGTCAGATTCTCGAGCCCGCAGCCCGAGACATCGCCCAATTCCTGCAGGAATCTTCTACCTAGCCACCTCAGCCTGCTGTTCTGTAGCCTGGGACAGTGGCACAGAAAGTGCTCGACTGTCTTCAACTCCTCTGGGTCCTCACACAGCCTACATATATCCGATAAGCCAGATCCCATTCTCACCGCCATTCTGCCTATCATACAGTGGCCTGTGATAATACCTATCATGGTCCTGACGCAGGCCCTACTCTTACCCAGCAGCGCGCTCTGAATTTGACCTTCTAAGCAATGGCCACAGCGAGCGCGATACTCGGCAGTCCGTACGGCCCCGCCAAGCCCGATTAGTCCTAATTCTCTTAAAGTTGAAGCCCATTGGAGGCCTTACCACCTGCAAACTGTCAGGATCCTCCATTTCCGAGCCCAGTCTTGTCAACTCATCAGTTATCTCGTTGCCGGTGATGTTGCAGTGACCCGGTTCCCAGCAGAGCCTCACAACATAATTCCCTTATATTCCTCCTAGAGCCCTCCTACAATTGTCCTAGAAGGCAATATTACCTCTGGCAAACGCCCAAAATCGACCCTAGTGACCAAATAATCCGTAGAGCCGGGCGAGCCTAGGTGATTACCACTAGTACTAATTTCACTTAAGATCCGCGAGTGATCCTCCGTGAAATTTCCTAACAGTCCTAGCTCCCTCAGCCTAAGAATGATTCTTGCTGCCATTCCCATCACATACTGCTCTATAGGCAGAAGATGAAGAATAACATCCAGAGCAGCCTGAGGGGTACTTCTCAAGGCACCTGTCATGCCGATCGAAGCACACCTCTGAGCCTTAGATAGAAGGTCCCTCCGACTAGCTAGTTTCAATGCCTCCCACCATATACATATGTATATACTTTATGGAGTCTTACATGTAGAATAAAAAAGTTTCATAAGGAACCGAGCCCTTGGCAATGTTAGCCCCTACCAATTCCACGGCCCTGACAACCCCCATAACCTCCGCCTGAAATACACTGCAGTCGTCGGGAAGTCTATATGACCTTCTGATGCCCAGATCTTCAATGTAGACCTCCGCACCCGTGCCCTTCAACTTCGAGCCATCAGTGAAAATAGCAAATCCCCTATACAATCTGCTCTGCCCTGACCAGCTCTCCCTAGAAGGCAATATTACCTCTGGCAAACGCCCAAAATCGACCCTAGTGACCAAATAATCTGTATAGCCGGGCGAGCCTAGGTGATTACCACTAGTACTAATTTCACTCAAGATCCGCGAGTGACCCTCCGTGAAATTTCCTAACAGTCCTAGCTCCCTCAGCCTAAGAATGCTCCTTGCTGCCATTCCCATCACATAATGCTCTATAGGCAGAAGATGAAGAATAACATCCAGAGCCGCCTGAGGGGTACTTCTCAAGGCACCTGTCATGCCGATCGAAGCACACCTCTGAGCCTTAGACAGAAGGTCCCTCCGACTAGCTAGTTTCAATGCCTCCCACCATATACATATGTATGTATATACTTTATGGAGTCTTACATGTACAATGAGTTTCATAAGGAATGGCAAACTTAGTATATCCTCATTCACCACTAGTGGTGGTGGAGGGTATACAAATAACTGTTAAGTAACATAATAAATCGTTCTTATACATTTTTGAAATGGTACTTCATGCATAATTTTACCATGCAAATAATGAGAAAATCCTTGCGCCCGGCCGAAGGCCGGCTATGCAGAGAAGCTTCACTTAGCGAAGCCGGTTTTTGTTTTATCATAGAGGAGAAAATCATTGCGCTCGGCTGAAGTCCCAACCATGCTATGTGTCGTGTGATTCCTTAAAGGCTTCCTCTTTGGGGGTTTATTTCATTTCCAAAGCTGGGGTTTTATTGTGTGAGAGGAATCCTGTGACCCGTACTTTGTAGGGGAAATAATTAAAAAAAAAAACTAAAAAAAACCCCATTCTTGGCGATTTTCTTAAGTTTTTGGAAATTGAGGGCTATCTTTTAAAACTTCAAAAAAGTTTAGTTCGTTAAGTTTTTGGAAGTTATAGCAAAATTACTTTAAATACTCCCAACGTACAATGTAATACATACATATTGTTACCTAAAACGCAAAAAGCCCTACCTAACCAAAAATTAGAAATCGATCTTTTCATTGATTCTGATGTATTGCATCAACAAACATCATGAAAAAAATTTTTGCAAGAGTACCTATTTGGGGCATAGTTTTGAAAAATGCATAGCTAATGTGCCCTTATAAATATGTATGTTTCTATCTATGGTTTACATTTCATTAAAATCTGTTTGTTAGTTTCGGAGTGGCAGAAAATGTCCCCTGTCTCCCCTCGTGGTTCTACGATTTGAATAGGCTTGGTCCTTGTGCTAATTAGAACCTATGTACCAAATTTCATCAAATTATCTTCAAAATTGCGAACTGTACTTTGCGCACAAGGTTACATGGACAGCCAGCCAGCCGGACGGACATCGTTAGATCGACTCAGAAAGTGATTCCGAGTCGATCGGTATACTTTATGGTGGGTCCTGGGCCAATATTTTAAGGTGCTACTAACATCAGCACAAACACAACACCCTCTCCACTATTTTGATTTATACCCACACCAAAAGTCTTGTTTTGTAAAAAATTCTTTAGTTTGGGTTTTTTTAAGTAGGTAAAAATCTTTGAAAAACAAAGTCTTGGCTTGCTGCAATTTATGTGTTAAAAACGTATGCATATACATATATACATAACATGTATCTCTTTTTGAAAAACAATTTGTGGTGCTGAAAAGGACCGATTTGTTATACTTTTCATTTTTTCACATCAATTTAAGCACTTTCACTGCGAATACGTCTGGCCAATTTGATATCACAGAACTAACTTTGCTATCTTTGGTCATAATGGGCACACGTTAGCATTAGAGTTTTTTTATTCCCGCACTTTTTGGATTCCCGGGAAAGCGGGAAATAAAGATCAAATTCCCGGGATCCCGAGATTCCCGCCCAAAATGTTGTATTTATTTATTTACTTATTTCTCCAATGAAACTAATATTTCTTATTGGCTATTACGCTTAACATAATTAAACCTAGTATCTTTTATATAACAAACACGTAAAAAATTTAAGATTAAAATTATTTTAAGACACTTAAGAGGTTATATTGATGCCAATAGGATAAAAGAAATCAATATACGTATATTAGAGCGACTCAAGTTGTATGAAAGCGAAATTCGTGCAAGGTGTACCCCCCTCAAAATGAACCTTTGACTTTTTTAAGATGACATTTAAAATATTTCGGCTCCAGCTTTGACCTCTCGTGAGCTGGACCATTTTGAATTTTGATACCCAAATTTGATACCCATTTTGCCCTATTTAAAACGAAGGGTTACCACCACATTGCATTTTTGTCAAAACGCGAACTAGCACGAATTTTAAAAAAGCTGACACCCGTATTTAATTAAATCGACTAAAGATTAAAATATGTTAACTTGGCATTTTTATTACCAACAACCCCGAACAAAAAATTCAAAAACCGTTCTTTTTACAGAATATCCTTAAAAAAAAGGACATGGATGATCGTCCTTGGACAAATTGTATATACAGTTGGACGCGTCTTAAAAAAAATTTTCTTATGATACCCTTATTGTATATGTTGGTAAGAAAACAGATTCTCAAATTAACAAAACATGCAAAAATATACCCTTTTTCAAAATGGTCCAGCTCACGAGTGGTCAAAGCTGGAGCCGAAATATTTTAAATGTCATCTTAAAAAAGTTCATGGTTCATTTTTAGGAAGGTACATCGAGCACTTTTTTTGGTGAGTCGCTCTAACGTATATACATTGTCAAAGTAAGAGCTTATTTTCATAATTAGAATGAAAGTATTAGTCTTACGGGAGAACAAATTTTGGAAGGGTGATTAGGAACTAAAAACTTAATATTACGAAGTAGGAATTTTGAAGCAATTTAACCGTTTAACAAGTTCAGCAGAAAGGAGAATATTAGTATTGTGGTTAGAATTTTTTTATTTGCTACATTTATTTAATAACATATTTTTTACAATTTTATAATCAGCAGTGGTGTATGAAGGTATACTAAGATTGCTATTCCATGTGATATTTTTTTTAATATTCATCTAAGGTCCCATAAAGCATTTGTATTCTTAGCCCTTTATTAATTCTAAGCCGATTTTGCCATTTGGGTGTCAAATTGTTTCTAGATCTTCTAGGCTGTTTGGGATTGAATTCCAGCAGAATCGCTTCAGTAGGAAAAGAGTTATGCACCCAAATGTGCAACTACCTCCCTAAAAACTCAACAAAAACTAACATTAATTTGTGGCGAAATGCACACAAATTTCTACTTTCTGTTTTTATAAGACTCAAAATCACTTGAAATGCCGCATATGAAACACAATTTAGGAATACAATTTACTACGCCCTTAACCGCAAAGCTTTATAATAATGTTGTAAAATTTACACTTCAGTTTGCTGGGACATAGGTCTATATAATTTATCATAGGCCCAAAATAAAGCCCATTCTCAAAAATTAGTTTAAAAGCCTTAAACTGTAGAAAATTTTAATATTGTGGTGAAATTAAGTTGGATAAAACAACTAAAGTTTTAAAAAAAGATTTTCTTCAAAATTTCCCGGGAATCCCGCAATAAATTCCCGGGAGAGCGGGAATTGAAGACAACTGAAAATCCCGGGACGAGAAATCCTGGGAACAAACTCTAGTTAGCATGCATGACACACAAATTTTGTAGGAATGCAATAAAAAATAATTAGTCAGCCATCTTGTTTCATCTTGTTGGATTTGGAATAACGTTACATAGTTAACGATGCATTGTCATCCAAACTGAACGTGTATACAAAACTTCAGGTCATTCAGTTGAAGATATCTGCTTCAATACTGAGTTGCAAGATTTAACCTGAATAAAGATACGTTGCATGTTAAAAAGCTTTTAAAATTAATATTAATGCTTTTTTTCTTTTATTTTTAGACACTTTAATTACCGCTGCTCCTGGAGAGATGGGTGCCAAAAACTAACAGCCCAATTATGAATAAAAACTCCCCGGGAGTTTTTTCCATTTTTACAATTGAATTAAAATAGGACAAATGGGAGAAGGGAAAAAACTCCCGGGGAATTTTTATTCATAATTGGGCTGTAATTGTTTAAGGGGAGTGCCCATGACCATTTTGGATGTCACATTTTTCCAAACATCGTCCTTAAAAATGCATTTTTTTAAGGAAAGCGAACTTTACTCACCGCTGATCCTGCACAGAATGACGTCTTACCCCCTTATTTATTAAAAATAAAACAGGTTAACAAACGGTTTATTAAACAAATTTTTATAGAAAATCTGTTTCATAAAAATTTTATTAACATGTTTTTTTTATGAATAAGACGTTTAACTTCAAGTGTTTTAGGTCAGTTTTCATGACCACTTTTTGTCCAAATGCCGGCCTAAAATCCATTGTTATTGCAATGTTAATTTTTTTTGTTTTTTTTTTTCTTTTTTTCGGTCACTTAACTTCTTACCTCTTATCCTGGAGAAAGGTGCCAAAAACTCCAGTTGTTTTACGTCAGTATGCATGGACATTTATTGTTCCCTTTTTTTAATCCAAACAGCCGGCCTAAAAAATGCATGGTTTTATTTCCTTAACAAAATGTTAATTTTTTTCTTTCATTTTTAAAAATCTTCACTTTACCATCAGCTTATTCTGGAAAGATGCTTAATAACAATTCGACAACGTATGTGATATGCCGATTCATATCCCACTACAGCCAAACAAGGTTTAAATCTGTAAGTAAACAAACAAAATACATACATACAGAAGAAAATATTGACATAATATATTTCTCTTTTCAGACATTTCTTACCTTTTAAACAGCAAAATTTCCGTGGGATGTTTTATGTTAATAAAAATTTTCATTTTATAATTCACATTTTTTATAAAACTTGAATCTTTTATTTTATCAAAATTGAAAAAATATAGAATTGGTTACTGGTGATTCAACATGTGATATAGAACTTATATCAGTGGTGATAAAACTTGATTATAAAAGAGATATCTAACTTGTTCCTATGATTCTCCAACGTCCCCGCAGAGTGTGTACCCTAAACATGCCGAGTTTATTGCAACAGACTAGAAATTTGATTGTCTGAATCTTCGTTAAACTTATTAAAAACTAAGCTGAAATTAGTTAAAAAACTAATCAATGATAACATCTTAATAGCCCTTAATGAACATATGAAACAAAAATTTTCAAGTATTGATACAAAAGACGCAGGAAACATGTTCAGAGAAATTAAAAAAAATTTCAAGAAATGTAAATCTTTAGATCTTACAAACATTAACATTCATGAAAACTCTGAACATTTAATTCGTAATGCAGGCATAGACCCAAATAGCTTGGAAAAAGATAATCTTAATCAATTTATAGTGCGAGATCAAGAACAAATACTCAACACTTTTGGCAGTTTTCTTGAAGAAATAAATTCACCTAAACAACTTAATATGGAAAATTCGTTACATGTTACAATAGACAATTCAATGAAAAACTTCTTAGAAATAAAGAATGAGGTTGAAATTGCTCAAAGAACAATTACAAGCTTTAGCTTTGAAAAAACATCTGACGATGTAAGTGAGTTACAGGCTGAAAATTATTTTATTACCAGAGATAGCATAGTCTACATTTTTTCACTTATATATTAAGAAAAACATAATATTAAGAAAAATTCCAAAAAATTTAATTTTTTACTACTGCAATCTATTCAACAATATGTTAAATAACTCATATTTCCCAAAAAAGTGGAAAATGGCTAAAGTAGTTATTTTACCTAAAGGTGATAAAGACGTATGTCATCCCAAAAACTTGAGACCGATAAGCTTACTTCCAAATATTAGTAAAGTTTTCGAAATGTGCGTAAACAACAACATCATCAATTTTTCTAATGAAAAACATTTAGTTAGCGAAAAACAATTTGGATTTAAATATAAACACTCTACTGTAAATGCAATACATTTTCTAACGTCAAACATTAATTGGAATTGGAACAGAGGTTTATATACTGGTGCTTGGCTAATTGACATGGAGAAAGCCTTTGATAATATTTGGGTATCTGGATTAATTTTTAAACTAATTAATTATAAATTCCCAATGCACTTGATTATATTAATTTATAATAGCTGCGTTTGAGAACACAAAAGTTTTTGCCATTTTTTACTGAACTTTACTGCATTTTACTAAATTGCGTTCGCGTACACAAAATACAGTAAATGAGAACACAAATTGAGAGCGTAAAATGACAGTTCTTGACTGAGTACTTACAAATTTTTACTGCAGAAATTTTTGCAGTAAAATTTAGTAAAACAAAAAAACATATGTATGTTTCAAAAGGTAAACAAACAAAAGTAGCAAACAAAAGGCATACAAATTGTGAAAAAATTGTTTAAAAAAAGAAAAGTTTAAATAAAACTAAAATAAAAAAAAAATGAATAAATATGAATTAATTAAACTTGTTTGTGAAGAATTTATATGGCTAAATACCAACTTTTGAAACTTTGTTTTGTTAAGATAATTTTTTGGAGTTGTAAAAGTGTCAAGTACTCGGGTACTTAGAACAGCCCTTGTTTTTAAAGTTTTCAATAGTAAACAAAAGTATTCGTGTACTATTGATCAAATTTAGCCGGACACAAATTAGCAAATTCAAATAAAATAAAAAACAAACAAATATGAAAGATTACATAAAATAATTTGTTTGTATTTTTCAAAAATATTCGTGTTATAAAAAGTATTTAATCGAGTACCGATAATAAAACGAGTTAGTAGTCAAAAGTGTAAAAAATTTTACGTGAGCCAAGATAGCGTCGAATTTGGGAATTTAAAACCGGGAAACCAAAATACCCAAATAATGGGGATTTGCAGTATATGAACAAAAAGTTAGCGTCGAAATTAGGAATTTAAAAAGGGGAAGTTTAAATATATTTATATTTTTAATAAAAATACAAAAACTATTTACCACAGGCTTTTGCACGGTACAACCTATACATTTTCTGAAAGTAGATAGTTTTCTGGACAAAATGAGCGATGCGTGCAAAAAATCGTTCGGACAGTTTCCGAGAAATCTGGGTTCATCCAAAATGGCCAATAAAAATCTTTACTGATTTATGCCATGGAACACAGGCTTTTGCACGGTATAAACTATATATTTTCTGAAAGTAGATAGTTTTCTGGACAAAATGAGCGATGCGTGCAAAAAATCGTTCGTACAGTTTCCCAGAAATCTGGGTTCATCCAAAATGGTCAATAAAAATCTTTACTGATTTATGCCATGGAACACAGGCTTTTGCACGGTATAAACTATATATTTTCTGAAAGTAGATAGTTTTCTGGACAAAATGAGCGATGCGTGCAAAAAATCGTTCGTACAGTTTCCCAGAAATCTGGGTTCAGCCAAAATGGTCAATAAAAATCTTTACTGATTTATGCCATGGAACACAGGCTTTTGCACGGTATAAACTATATATTTTCTGAAAGTAGATAGTTTTCTGGACAAAATGAGCGATGCGTGCAAAAAATCGTTCGTACAGTTTCCCAGAAATCTGGGTTCATCCAAAATGGTCAATAAAAATCTTTACTGATTTATGACATGGAACACAGGCTTTTGCACGGTATAAACTATATATTTTCTGAAACTAGATAGTTTTCTGGACAAAATGAGCGATGCGTGCAAAAAATCGTTCGGACAGTTTCCGAGAAATCTGGGTTCATCCAAAATGGCCAAAAAAATCGTTGCTGATTTATGCCATGGAACACAGGCTTTTGCACGGTATAAACTATATATTTTCTGAAAGTAGATAGTTTTCTGGACAAAATGAGCGATGCGTGCAAAAAATCGTTCGTACAGTTTCCCAGAAATCTGGGTTCATCCAAAATGGTCAATAAAAATCTTTACTGATTTATGCCATGGAACACAGGCTTTTGCACGGTATAAACTATATATTTTCTGAAAGTAGATAGTTTTCTGGACAAAATGAGCGATGCGTGCAAAAAATCGTTCGTACAGTTTCCCAGAAATCTGGGTTCAGCCAAAATGGTCAATAAAAATCTTTACTGATTTATGCCATGGAACACAGGCTTTTGCACGGTATAAACTATATATTTTCTGAAAGTAGATAGTTTTCTGGACAAAATGAGCGATGCGTGCAAAAAATCGTTCGGACAGTTTCCGAGAAATCTGGGTTCATCCAAAATGGCCAATAAAAATCTTTACTGATTTATGCCATGGAACACAGGCTTTTGCACGGTATAAACTATATATTTTCTGAAAGTAGATAGTTTTCTGGACAAAATGAGCGATGCGTGCAAAAAATCGTTCGGACAGTTTCCGAGAAATCTGGGTTCATCCAAAATGGCCAATAAAAATCTTTACTGATGTATGCCATGGAACACAGGCTTTTGCACGGTATAAACTATATATTTTCTGAAAGTAGATAGTTTTCTGGACAAAATGAGCGATGCGTGCAAAAAATCGTTCGGACAGTTTCCGAGAAATCTGGGTTCATCCAAAATGGCCAATAAAAATCTTTACTGATTTATGCCATGGAACACAGGCTTTTGCACGCATCGCTCATTTTGTCCAGAAAACTATCTACTTTCAGAAAATATATAGTTTATACCGTGCAAAAGCCTGTGTTCCATGGCATAAATCAGTAAAGATTTTTATTGACCATTTTGGATGAACCCAGATTTCTGGGAAACTGTCCGAACGATTTTTTGCACGCATCGCTCATTTTGTCCAGAAAACTATCTACTTTCAGAAAATATATAGTTTATACCGTGCAAAAGCCTGTGTTCCATGGCATAAATCAGTAAAGATTTTTATTGGCCATTTTGGATGAACCCAGATTTCTCGGAAACTGTACGAACGATTTTTTGCACGCATCGCTCATTTTGTCCAGAAAACTATCTACTTTCAGAAAATATATAGTTTATACCGTGCAAAAGCCTGTGTTCCATGGCATAAATCAGTAAAGATTTTTATTGGCCATTTTGGATGAACCCAGATTTCTCGGAAACTGTCCGAACGATTTTTTGCACGCATCGCTCATTTTGTCCAGAAAACTATCTACTTTCAGAAAATATATAGTTTATACCGTGCAAAAGCCTGTGTTCCATGGCATAAATCAGTAAAGATTTTTATTGACCATTTTGGATGAACCCAGATTTCTGGGAAACTGTACGAACGATTTTTTGCACGCATCGCTCATTTTGTCCAGAAAACTATCTACTTTCAGAAAATATATAGTTTATACCGTGCAAAAGCCTGTGTTCCATGGCATAAATCAGTAAAGATTTTTATTGGCCATTTTGGATGAACCCAGATTTCTCGGAAACTGTCCGAACGATTTTTTGCACGCATCGCTCATTTTGTCCAGAAAACTATCTACTTTCAGAAAATATATAGTTTATACCGTGCAAAAGCCTGTGTTCCATGGCATAAATCAGTAAAGATTTTTATTGGCCATTTTGGATGAACCCAGATTTCTCGGAAACTGTCCGAACGATTTTTTGCACGCATCGCTCATTTTGTCCAGAAAACTATCTACTTTCAGAAAATATATAGTTTATACCGTGCAAAAGCCTGTGTTCCATGGCATAAATCAGTAAAGATTTTTATTGGCCATTTTGGATGAACCCAGATTTCTCGGAAACTGTCCGAACGATTTTTTGCACGCATCGCTCATTTTGTCCAGAAAACTATCTACTTTCAGAAAATATATAGTTTATACCGTGCAAAAGCCTGTGTTCCATGGCATAAATCAGTAAAGATTTTTATTGACCATTTTGGATGAACCCAGATTTCTGGGAAACTGTACGAACGATTTTTTGCACGCATCGCTCATTTTGTCCAGAAAACTATCTACTTTCAGAAAATATATAGTTTATACCGTGCAAAAGCCTGTGTTCCATGGCATAAATCAGTAAAGAGTTTTATTGGCCATTTTGGATGAACCCAGATTTCTGGGAAACTGTACGAACGATTTTTTGCACGCATCGCTCATTTTGTCCAGAAAACTATCTAGTTTCAGAAAATATATAGTTTATACCGTGCAAAAGCCTGTGTTCCATGGCATAAATCAGTAAAGATTTTTATTGGCCATTTTGGATGAACCCAGATTTCTCGGAAACTGTCCGAACGATTTTTTGCACGCATCGCTCATTTTGTCCAGAAAACTATCTAGTTTCAGAAAATATTTAGTTTATACCGTGCAAAAGCCTGTGTTCCATGGCATAAATCAGTAAAGATTTTTATTGACCATTTTGGATGAACCCAGATTTCTGGGAAACTGTACGAACGATTTTTTGCACGCATCGCTCATTTTGTCCAGAAAACTATCTACTTTCAGAAAATATATAGTTTATACCGTGCAAAAGCCTGTGTTCCATGGCATAAATCAGTAAAGATTTTTATTGACCATTTTGGATGAACCCAGATTTCTGGGAAACTGTACGAACGATTTTTTGCACGCATCGCTCATTTTGTCCAGAAAACTATCTACTTTCAGAAAATATATAGTTTATACCGTGCAAAAGCCTGTGTTCCATGGCATAAATCAGTAAAGATTTTTATTGGCCATTTTGGATGAACACAGATTTCTCGGAAACTGTCCGAACGATTTTTTGCACGCATCGCTCATTTTGTCCAGAAAACTATCTACTTTCAGAAAATATATAGTTTATACCGTGCAAAAGCCTGTGTTCCATGGCATAAATCAGTAAAGATTTTTATTGACCATTTTGGATGAACCCAGATTTCTGGGAAACTGTACGAACGATTTTTTGCACGCATCGCTCATTTTGTCCAGAAAACTATCTACTTTCAGAAAATATATAGTTTATACCGTGCAAAAGCCTGTGTTCCATGGCATAAATCAGTAAAGATTTTTATTGGCCATTTTGGATGAACCCAGATTTCTCGGAAACTGTCCGAACGATTTTTTGCACGCATCGCTCATTTTGTCCAGAAAACTATCTACTTTCAGAAAATATATAGTTTATACCGTGCAAAAGCCTGTGTTCCATGGCATAAATCAGTAAAGATTTTTATTGACCATTTTGGATGAACCCAGATTTCTGGGAAACTGTACGAACGATTTTTTGCACGCATCGCTCATTTTGTCCAGAAAACTATCTACTTTCAGAAAATATATAGTTTATACCGTGCAAAAGCCTGTGTTCCATGGCATAAATCAGTAAAGATTTTTATTGGCCATTTTGGATGAACCCAGATTTCTCGGAAACTGTCCGAACGATTTTTTGCACGCATCGCTCATTTTGTCCAGAAAACTATCTAGTTTCAGAAAATGTATAGGTTGTACCGTGCAAAAGCCTGTGGTAAATCGTTTTTGTATTTTTATTAAAAATATAAATATATTTGAACTTCCCCTTTTTAAATTCCTAATTTCGACGCTAACTTTTTGTTCATATACTGCAAATCCCCATTATTTGGGTATTTTGGTTTCCCGGTTTTAAATTCCCAAATTCGACGCTATTTCTTCGACGCTATCTTGGCTCACGTAAAAATTTTCAACACTTCAATTATTTGCCATCAGCTGTTGCCTTTATTTTACGAATTTTTACAAATTTTGCGTTCGCGTACTTTTTTGGACAACAGCTTTTTGTGAGAGCAAATTTTTAAGTTTACTCATTTACTGCATTTTACTGTAAAAGTACTCAAACGCACCTAATATGATAACAGACAAATCATTTGTTGTAACACACAAAGATTGCACTAGCTCTAAAACCTTTGACATTAGAAATGGTCTTCAACAGGGAACTGTCAACTCTCCCATTCTATTTAATATATTCATACTATTTCTTTGTGAAGCTGAAAACATAATTTCTTTTGCTGATGATATTGTTATATATCATGCTGATAAAACTATTGATCAAATCAATTGCAATTTACAAAAGTTATTTGATATCGTGGAAGAGTTTTCAGTAAACTGGATGATGAAAACTAACGTACAAAAATGCGAAACTATCTTATTTAGACCTCCAGTAGGCAAATGTAATAATAATGTTAAAAGAAATTGGAAATTATTCGGAATCAAATCCAAAAGAAGTAACACTAATATACCGAACAAACAAATTGTAAAATACTTAGGTATTTATTTAGATACATTTTTATACTTTAACACACATGTAAACCAAACGCTTAAAAAGGCAACAAAAGCATTTTTTATGTACAAACGACTGTTCTATTCCAAATATATTAACACAAAAGTTAAACTCACTATGTATCAAACGTTGATTATACCAATACTCACATATGGATGCCAGATTTGGTTTAACATATCACCTTCTTACATGGAAAAAATTAGAGTCTTCGAGCGAAATTGTTTAAGATCTTGTACATCATTATTTAGATCAAAAACAAGTAATTATAAAAAATATGTCTCAAACAAAATTTTGTACAATGCATCAAATATAATACGAATTGACAATTTTATAATAAATTTAATAAGAAATCATATACGTAGATGTATGTCATGTATTGAAAATAACATCATTATGGCTTCATACTACGCAAATGAAGAATATATAATACCCTACAAAAAACGAGACTACTCTATACATGCGTGTATGGACTACTCCATAAGGGAGTAGGACTACTCCAATACCTAACCTAAATGTATTTAAAAACATACTCCAATTTACATTGCGATGTCCTAGGGCTGGACCACGTAACCCAGCTATGCATAACAAAGGAGTAGTTTTAAAACTACTCCATTGTATACACAAGAGGATTAGTTTTAACTTCGTTTAAAAACGAAAACATGTCGTTAAAAAACGAAGACATGTCGTCTCACTACAACCACTTTTTAACAATGACATGGTCCATGCTTGCATTACATCGGACCAGTCCATGGAGTAGTCCATTTAATCAAATTGGATCAGGTGGTCCAATATTATTTGCAGGGTAAGTACTCTGAAAATCGGGTTTGTTCCCCCAGAGTCATTTTTGTATGTAGATAAAATTAAATTCATCCAAAATGAAAATGCAGTTCCAATATTTTATCACAATTTTAGAAGAGCAAATATTAAAGCTGTAGATTGCAGTACTGAACAAAATAATTTAAGATATGAAAAAAATATTTCTAATACAGATAAATATGTTTGCCAAAGGCAAGGTACTAATAAGTTTTGGTGGTTAAATGAATAAGCAATGTCTATTGCTTTCACTCCCTTGTTTTTACTTTTATTGACCTTTTTACACATCAAAATATTAAAGTAATGTTTTTTAAAAAAAATTTTTTTTTCATTACAAAATATTATAAATTTAGTAATTTTATTAATTACCAATAAAAGAATCTAATGGTGTTAAATTCAATGTGTTTTATTAAAATTATTAACTTAAGAAAACTAAGATTAATATAAAATTATAAAAATTGTTAAGCGAGAGCCGAGATCGTGTGTACACAAATCGATAGATCAAAAAAGAAGAAAAAATAATAAGAAAAACGGCTTTTATATACAAGTTACAAAAGGAGTAACAATTACGTTAAAAAGGTTAACGAAACAAATAAAGCGGCGACAGGGTGCCACATATATATTCTTCATTTGAAGTAAAAACCTCACTGGCAAAAAGCTATTTAAAATATAAAATTATTGTACATATATTATACTTGAGAACTCTGAAAAGAGACTGTGTATATTTGTATATATTTATAATTACTAACTATTGTTTATTATAGTTCTGTTAATGTTTCCAATATTGCAAATTAATAAACAAAAAAAAAAAAAAAACAAAAAAAAAAAGATGGGGATTCTGTTATCGTTTTTGGTGATGTTAATATACCTCCCGTTACATGAAAATATCTGCCAGAAGATAAATACTTCGTTCAAACCAAGCATAGCTCAACCTATGACGAATGTTTTGATGTCCTGTATGATCTAAGCCTATACCAAATTAATAGCATGACCAACAACTGTAATTGAATTTTAGACTTAGTGTTTGTCAATGATAAAGCTGATTGCTTCGTTAGGCGCTCATCACCTATTTCAACTCCTGAAGATATTTACCATCCTACAATTGAACTGCTCTTCTCAATTCCATTTAAGCCTGTGTCCTCGTATATTAGAAATGAAAAGGTATTTTCGTTCAAACATAATAATTATAATATGTTAATTGAGCTATTTTCTAATACAAATTGGCACAATACTTTATCGTGCTTTACTGACGTTGATCAGATGTGTAACGAATTTTACAATAAAGTTTACCGTTTTATGGATTTGGCTATTCCAAAAACAGTATATAGGAAAATAACTGGTCCAACTTGGAATAATAAACAATTGGCTCATGTTAAAAACAAAAAGAACAAAAACTACAGAAAATTCAAAAAATCCGGATCATCCGTGGATTATCTAAGATACTCGACTTGCCGCTCTGAGTACACTTTGCTTAATAAAGCGTGTTACGAAAATTATTTAAATTCAATGAAATATAATTTCAAGCGTAATCCGAAATCGTTTTTTAAATTTGTTCACTCTAAGAAGAAAACAACTGGCTTCCCTTCATCCATGAAGTTCCAACATATGGAATCCAGCGATAATGACACAATAAGTAATTGGTTTGCCGATTTCTTCGCCACAACTTATTCGAATGATTTTAATGACGAATCAGTTAATTATCCATTTAAGATAAATGCGAACCAAACATCCCACATTCCATTTATAGACATCGCAATAATCGCTAAGGAATTAAAAAGTCTAAAATTTTCATTCAATTCTGGTCCTGATAACATTCCAAGTAAAATTTTAATAAACTGTGCTGACAGTATTGCTATCCCTCTAGAAATTTTATTTAATGTATCAATCGAGCATGGTCACTTTCCGTATCTATGGAAGAACTCGTTTATTATTCCTTTGTTTAAATCGGATGTTGAAAACTACCGTGGCATTGAGTATTTATACCTAAACTATTCGAAAAAATTATTACCGAATTCCTTTGTTACCAAGTATCAAATTTGATAACACCTTACCAGCATGGGTTTCAAAAAAGATGCTCTACTACAACGAATCTCCTTCATCTTACAACTGCCATATATCAAGGATTTATACAACAACAACAAACTGACGTGATATACACTGATTTTACCAAGGCCTTTGATAAAGTTAACCATAGACTTTTGAAGGTTAAACTTCATTTACTGGGTTTTACTGATATTAGTATAAAATGGATATATTCATACCTAAGCAACAGAACACAATCTATTAACTTAAATAACGCAATTTCTAGAAGCATAGATGTTATGTCTGGTGTGCCTCAGGGAAGCCACCTTGGGCCACTTCTTTTTACATTATTTACTAATGACCTACCTGAGGTGATTTATTCATCCAATATTTTAATGTATGCGGACGGCGTCAAAGTTTTTCTTAGCTATCGTCAAATATCTGAGCAACAACTTCTTCAAAACGACTTAAATTCTTTTTACACGTGGTGCAATGTAAATCTTATGCAACTTAATCTAAAAAAATGTAAATACATGCGTTTTGTTAGAAAGAGTCCGATACCTGCATTCTACTTTTTTGAAAGTTATCAGTTGGAGTCGGTGGATAGCTTCGTAGATCTTGGAATTCTGCTTGGCTCGAAACTAAATTACATTGCACATATAACAATGACAGCTAATAAAGGCAGATGTATGATCGGTTTTGTAAAACGATGGGCTAAAGAGTTCAATGATCCATATGTTACGAAAAAACTGTATACTTCGCTGGTAAGACCTGTATTGGAGCATGGATCCGTAATATGGGACACTATATATAAAAAACATTCCGACCAAATTGAATCAGTCCAAAAACAGTTTCTGACCTTTTGTCTACGTGGGTTGAACTTTAACCAATGGAATCTGCCGCCTTATTCTGCTAGACTAGCCCTCATCAACTGCCAACTCTAAAGAGCCGTAGAACTGTGCTTAATATCTCGTTTATTTTTAACATAATTATTGGCGACGTTTGCTCTGGATACTTTATCAACAATACAACATTTAATGTTCCCCAACGCCCATCACGTCCCTTGGTTCCGTTATCAATTCAATTTTTTAGAGCTAATTATGCTAATGGTGACCCGTTAAGAAGGATGTATAACGAGTTCAAAAAGTTTTATAAATTTATTGACTATTCTTATAGTTCCACTGATATTAAAACTAGTATATTAATCTATTTAAATACATAATTTTTGTTATTTTTTAAAATTTATTTTTATTTAATTAAGAAGTCTGTAAGGATTAAAATTTCATAGACAAATCTATATATATAAAAGTGAATGTATGTTTGTATATAAATTTGTGCCTTATATGAGTCCAAACCACTTAACCGATCATCTTTTCACAGAATATAACTGTGACCCTGGAAGATACATTAGGCTATATAAAGTTGAGATTGGACAAAGGGGCGATGCCACGCCCATACAACCCAAAATTTAAAATCGTTATATCTAAGGCATTTTTTGGCATAGGATGATGATATTTAGTACATATGGTGTTAGTATGAATAGAAATAAGCTCCATGAAAAAAGAGGGTGGAGCCATGCCCCTTTATAGAAAAAGTAAAAAACCACCATATGTAATAAGCTACTGAACCGATCGTCATCAAATTTTCACAGTAGGCGACTGCCTTGAGTTACTGAACTTTAAGCTATATAAAGATGTAGTTGAAAAAAGGAGCGGTACCACGCCCATACAACCCAAAACATAAAATCCTCATATCTTACCCACTGTTTCGCGTAGGATGATGATATTTGGTATATATGGTATTGTTATGAATAGAAATACGTTGCATTAAAAAAGTGGGAAGGGCCACGCCCCTTTATGTCGATTTTATCTAATTAACTACAGAACCGATCGTCATCAAATTCTCACAGTAGGCTGTTGTTATGAATTAATTAATGAGCCCTAGGCTATGTAAAGTTGTGGTCGGACAAAAGGGCGTTGGCACGCCTAATCAACTCAAAATTTATAATCATCTTATCTTCGATGCTGTTTCACGTATGTAGGTGTTGGGAGAAGTAAGTTAGCTGCAGGGGAAGTGCTATATAAGCGCATATCGTAAGAACTGTTATAGTGAGAATGTTTAAACTTGGTATTAGTCACTCTTATGGAAAACTGCACAGGGCGAGTAATACCCACCATAGGAAGCATACATATATTTAATATCGCGTAACTGAAAAACTATTACAGCGAGAGGCTTCAAATGTGGTTAAATCCACTATTATGGTAAGCTATAAATTCCAAAATAAAAATGGGTGGGGTAGACGAAGGAGGAGCAATACCCTCCATAGGACGTAAATATTAAATACTTCATATCTGAAGACAAAAGTCTTCAAGCTTTGAAGGACCCACTCTTATGGTAAACTACACCTTTAAAAATAAAAATATAATATATAAATGAAAAAGCGTATGTTTGTTTATTCTCTACAGACTCCCAAGCTATTGAGCCGATTTTCCTGAAAGTTTCACAGTATTTTCCTGATTACTCGGCGCTTAACATAGGCCATTATTAATCAAGTAGGCGTGGCAACAAGTATACAATAAATATATGAATAACCTTATATCTGGAGGACGGTTACAATAAGAGTTATTCAATATGAAACAAATAACTTCGTTATCAATACACGACATCTGCCAAGAAGTCGGCTGGATTAGACAAGCGGGCGTGGCACCTCCCACACAATTGCAATAAATATTTCTACGTATTTGAAGTACTGTAATAGTGAAAGTATTCCAATTTTGTACAAATAGCTTAGATAATAATCCACTACATATTTCAAAAGGTAGTTTTAATGGGAAAAGTAGGCATGGCACCTCCCATACGAAAACACTGAAATTTCTGTATATCATCTGTTGAACGGTTACTGTAAAATCATTCAAATTTAGTCCAAGATGCTTTACTTTTTAAAAAAATCTTAATAATTTTATTTCGATGGGGGTAGCAAAGCGCACCGGGTTAAGTTAGTAAATAAACAAATATCTATATACATACATACATATATAAAATAGGATGTGTGTATGTATGTATGTGTGTATGTAACGTACGGACTCCAAAACGGCTGGTCCGATTTTGATGAAATTTTCAGGGAATCTTCAGAATATTCAGGCGGGTGACACTGTGAAGTCTGATTTCTGATTTTCGGTCTGGGGGCGGAGGGGCGTGGCAAAATCCATAACTTGAGAACGGCTTGACCGATTTGAACGATTTTTTCTTTAAAATGATCGCCATGGTCCAACTTAGGTTTTTAGAAAGTTTTGCCCCGCCTACTTTTACGCCCACTTTTTTCGATTTACCTAAAATCAGAAAACGGCTTCATCGAGTTGACTAATTTTTCTTTCAAATGTTCGTATTAATCAACTTTAAGTTTTCATCGAAAGAAAATTTTACCACGCCTACTTTTACGCCCACTTTTTCTATTAAGCGCATAACTGGAGAACGACTTGACCGATTTGGACGATTTTTTCTTTAAAATGATCGCCATGGCCTAACTTAGGTTTTGCGGAAAGAAAATGTTGCCCCGCCCACTTTTACGCTCACTTTTTTCGTAAGATTCACAGCATATATATACACACATACAACCATATGTATTTTCAAATCAAATGTAAATCAAACATATGTATATGAACAACATTTTAATTTACCTATAATCGGTGACAGATTCAAAGGCGAAGACGTACTTATTCCACGAATTCCGATGATTTCCAACGATTTATCATTTGAATTCAAGCGGCTCCAATTCCCTTCGCGTCTTGCCTTTGCTATTACCATCAACAAAGCACAAGGCCAATCATTGACTATTGCTGGCTTAATTTTGGAAAATTCATGTTTTTCACACGGCCAGTTGTATGTGGCTTGCTCCCGAGTTGGCACCCCAAAAAATTTATACGTTTTTACACCAAATAAAAAAACAAAAAACATTGTCTATCCGCTAGCCTTAAGATGAAGTAATCAATAAATATAATTTCCAACTTGCATTAAATACATGTGTTTCTTTTTTCATTGAACCCATATCTACACTATATGTAAGTTATTCTGTAAAAAAAACTTTATGATAGGTATTTCATGGATTTTTATTTAAAGGCCCTAAATTTCGTTTAAAAAATAGGAAAAAAAGTGGCATCGCAGTTCATTTTGTTCTGAACAATAATTAAAATTAAACAATTAATTTTTCAATTAAAGCCAATAAATATAGAAATAAAAACGGTTTTACATTCATAACTGATCCAAAAAATACAAATTTGTTTCTTTTCGAAATTCAAACATTTAAGGGGTGACAATTTTACCTATTTTTGGTACTTTCAACATTTTTCTCCATTCTTTGCAATATAAGTTCTCAATTATGGGCTTCCACTACAATAATGATTTTTTTTTATATTTCAATGGGGAAAACAAATATACAAAAAATGGTGAAATGCGGGAAATTATATGTCTTTGTTTTACTTTTTCGTTCTACAAGTGGTACCTTTTTAATTTGCTATAAAAGATATTAGAAACATAAAATTATAGGTGCAGGGTCCTGAGTGAATGAGAACCTATAACGTTGGCAATTTTTTACAACATAGAAACATAAACTTTGGCATTTAAATATGACCACGAAAGAAAGGTAACGAGGTAGCGGGTTAAACTATTGTTAATTATAGAATAATTTTAGATATTCTCATCATCTACTTAATGACCGTTTTATATGGCCCAAATGCATTTATTTGGTGTTTGTTTCATAATAAACAAAACGTTCATAAAGTAAACAATGAGAATACCTCAAATTATTTTGTAATTAATAAGAATCTTTCATTTTGTAAATAATTTAATTTGCATACAAATTTTTTAACTACTGGGGTATTATACTAGAATAGTGTTAAGTATCGGGTATCTAGGTAACCATTATACTCACAGTACTAATAACAACACCTAATCGGTTAAAAGCAAAACAAAATACATTAGACCCCTTTCAGACAAGCAAAGTTTACTTTGCAAAGTCTTGAGTTTATAGAAGAGAAGGGAAAAGAGCATAGCGGGGGAGTACATACGTTGCTGTACTCACAAATTCGTTTTGTTTTTCGTTCGTAGATTATACCTGATTATACGTTACCAGAATCTTTGGAATGAAAATTGTCATATGGCAAAAGAAATCTTATTTTGAAGAGGAAAATCTTAAATTTTTTTTTCTTAATTTCAATTTTTTAAAACAAGGGCAAAATAGTAAGAATTATTAATTTTTTTATAAAAACATACTTCTTATTATTTAAATTGAAATACATAAAAACATAATTCGTCAGTATATGAAACTTTATAAAAATACATTTTTTCTTTTCTCAAATATTTTTTTTATCAATATTCTAACTGCCTATTTCCGATGTGCGAAAGAATTATCTACTTCGTACAAATACATTTAAAACAAAAACCAAGTTTTTAGAATTTGTTTTTGTTTTAAATGTAGTTGTTCGAAAGAAGGAATTCTTTCGCACATTGGAAATAGGTTATAATATGCCTTTTTTTATTTTTTATGTCCAGAAATAATGATGCAAATTTGTGTATTCTAGATACTGGGTACAAAAGTGTGCATCACCAATGCGCATCAGGCTGATGCAAAACTTCATTGTTTTAAAAAGTGACTGTTTAAATAATCGTGTATTTTGTATAAGCAAAATTAAAGTAAAATCAGAATTTCTAAAAATAAAAAATCATCATTTGAGAAAAAAATCTTTAATCATATTTTTGTTAAAAAAATAATCCAAAATATGATAAAATCATCATTCTGGCAACGCTGTTTATATATTATATTCAAACAAGAGAAAACAAAAATTTGTCAAATTAAACTTTGTGTGTCTGAGCACCAAACAAAATTTAAAAGAGAATTCAACAGACTTTGTCAAAGTAAACTTTGCCTGTCTAAAAGGGGACTTAGATATTGTTTTAACAAGTTCGTTATTTTATTTATGGCCGGTATTCACAATCCTACATAATCGTTCGATTCATTCACACGAAAATCTGACGGAATTCTATCCGACATAAAAAAAATGTCTGCAAAATCTGCTGTCAATGCCACACTATCCCACAAAAAAGATGCAAACTCAAATGACTCAGCTACTTAACAAGAAAATGCAACTCTGATCGCATATAATCTATCATTTTATGAAAATTTTCATAAACATTTGCAAGTCGGCCAGACTTGTCAAAAAAATCTGTCACTCAATTCATTTGTAAGCCACACTGTCATACATTATGAGCACACGCGATTTTTTGACATATCGTGCGACTAACGGCCAATTTCATCAAGTTCAGTTAAATTTAACTATTACTTTAACTTCCAGTTACCAATATGTTTTTGACAGTTATAACTGATGGTTAATTATAACCGAACTTGTTGAAATTGCCCGTAAATAGGATAATGAATACCGACCTTTAGCAATAAAAATATCGAAATGTCTGTCCTAAGTTAAACAAAGGTATGATTTCTTATCACATAAAAATTTTAAAAATCAACATTAGCTTTTAAATTTTGCAAAATATCCTTATATAAAATTTCTTTTGGAAAAGTTTGTTTTGTAAACAAAAACATGAAACAGCTGTTTCAAAAATTCTTGCAAGTAAAGATTTTACCAGTAAGAATTTGCAAGAATTTTTTGTCTCTCAATTTTTTTCTCTCTTTTGACGCTCTCAACTTGCAAATTTTTTGGGTTAATGAACACTTTCCAGTAAAGGCCGGTATTCACTATTCACATAATCGTACTATTCATTTAAGCGTATATCTGACGGAATTCTATCCGACATAAAAAAATGTCTACAAAATCTGCTGTCAATGCCACACTATCCCACAAAAAAGATGCAAACTACAATGACTCAGCTACTTTACAAGAAAATGCAACTCTGATCGCATATAATCTATCATTTTATGAAAATTTTCATAAACATTTGCAAGTCGGACAGACTTGTCAAAAAAATCTGTCAGTCAATTCATTTTTAAGCCACACTGTCATACATTATGAGCACACACGATTTTTTTGGCATATCGTGCGACTAAATAGGATAGTGAATACCGACCTTAACAATTGTTCGTAACAGTTTTTAATAAATGAACACAGCTTAAGTCACCCTAATACAATTTTTAATTTTTTTTTATTTAGCTGCAAAATTTTCATTTAGCACTTGGTATTTTATTTAGCATTTTTTTGAAAATGTTTTTAGCTTTATTTAGCATTATTTATTTCAAAAATTTGGACGAATAGTTTTATTGATTTAACTAAAAAAGAAATTATAATAAATTAAAAAATAAATTATAATACATTTTGACTAAAAATAGTTGTACCCCAAATTGAAATACGTATGAAAATGGACAATTCTTATGTTAAGAAACATCTTACCTGTCTTGTTAAAAAAATAGAATATTCGGGGAATATTAGAAATGCCCTTATCATGTTGATTCTAAATATTATTTGCCCTTTGCTACTACGATATAAAAGTATAAGGAAATTTCACTTTGTATTTAAATTCAATAGTGGAAATTTTTGAAAAAATAGTTTGCTTTAAACTGCTGAAAAAATAATTATTTTAAAGCTTCAATTTTCCTTAAACTATTAAAAATAAAATGATATAAAACATTTCGTATATCATGAAAATAAATCTATCAAATTTTGCATACATCAAAAGTTTGCTTAAAATTAAATCTCAACTACCTGTGCTACATATTTATATTTATCAGATGCTGTACCAAAATCTAGCCATTTGCTAAATTTTAACCATTTATTTCAATTTCGTTAAAAAATTAGTCACTTAAATGTATTTAGTTTCGAATTAAATTTCATACTGGTAATACATTTTTAAGAAAAATCTTTAAAAAATGTTAGCATTATTTTTAGCATTTTTTGATCTTGTCTAATGCCTCGTTTTTTGTATTTAGCTCGTTTCTGTATTTCGCAGCGTAAAATATCTCACATGAAGTGTGAGACAAAAAATTCCATCGTTTCTCGATTTGTGTGAAAAAAAGTGTTTTTGTATTTGAATGCGAAAACAGACAACACGGATTCTGTTCTTACTGGACTATTTCCAGTAAGTAAGTGTCAAATGCAAGCGAAATGTCAACGAAAGAAATAAGTAAAAAAAAATTTCAGCTGTTAAGAAAAATGTATTTTATTTATTTCGTTATATGACAAATTTTCAATCAAAAAAGAGCAATTTTGCTACCAACTGGCGATTTAAAGGTGGCTAGTGATAAAAGTGATTGTGAAGAAGACGAGCCAATTGAGGGACTGATAGCTTAACTTTAGAATATTATAGATTCTTAAATGTTTGACTTTAAGAAGTCGTCTATTCTACACCAACAAATCCAACAGGAGACAAGTGTTAGTAAACAACAAATTGCCTTGAACTGTTGTGGAAGTCTTACGAAATTTATGACTGCCATTAATGTTTTTATTAAAATTAGTATTAAATTTTTCTTACTTTTAGTGCTCGTACCCCAGGTGGCCGTTTGGTATATCAATACGTTAAGAAGACTGTCCCAAAGTGCGATTAATACAAGAAAAAGTTGTAGGGTATCCGCCCCACTCGCCCCTGCGAATGAAGCTGTTTGTCCAAGCGTAAAAAGATTGTTGCTGCACCTACGGTGGTGTTCTCTGTCATGGCTGTTTGCGCGAACGTACCGTTCGTGCTATCCCCATAGAGGAAAAAAAGATCGTGAAGGAATTGAAGAGTCAACGTGAAATGCTTGTTAAACCAGTCAAGGTTGAAAATAAACCCGTTAAAGCTGCCTCCAAGGCCATCGGCAAAACTGCACCCCAAAAGCCTGCTTAGAATGCCACTGGCAAATCCAAGAAGTAAATAACGTTAACATACAGATTTATTTCAAGTGTAATTTATTTTTCTAAGATTTAAGTGACGTGTGTGTTGTATACAAATAACAAAAAATTTTGTTACACAAGGTCTGTGTATAGGAGGCAACGTTGATAAAAATGATGTGAAAACAATTTACATAAAAATATTAAAACAAATTGGTTTTTTCTTTAAAAACAAATTAGTGTTTTTTTTATTAAAAACAAAATTGTGATGAGAATTGACAAATTGTGATGTCAAATTGAAAATGTCTTTTTTTATTGATTGTCTATTTTGTGCAGCGAGTGTTCAAATTGTTTTACACTGCACCACAGTTGAAAAGGGTATACTATACTATAAGGGAACTTTATAATTCCAAATTTTGAAATTCTAATTTTAAAAATCCCGAATTTAGAAATTTTAGTTTGCGAAGCCGCTATCCAGGAAAGCTTAAGTTACCGAAGCCGGTGTTTGTTATACAAAGAATTTCTTCTCTATGGTGTACATACAACGACTTCGCTAACTTAAGCTTTCTTACATTGCTGGTCTTCGGCCGGGAGCAAGGATTTTCTACTCTATGGTACCTATAACAAACACCGTCTTCGCTAACTAAAGTGGACATTGCCACACACAGAAAAGCGTCACAACGTCCATGGACATTATGGCAAGCGACCCTTGTTTCTATTTAAATTAAAAAAATATTATTTTTTCAGATATTTTGGGCTCCATTTTTTTTATATATCTATTAAATTGAAAATATTAAACTTCAAATATACATTTTTTTGAAATTTTATTTTTCAAAGGTGACTTATTTTGAGGGTTCTTGTGAGAAAAATTTCGAAAAATATTGTTACAGAAACACTTTTTCTCACATCCTTCCAATAATTGCTGGAAAATTATTTAAATGACAGGTAATTCTCGCAAAGTTAAGATACAGAAACAATTGTGTGAGTAAAACTAATTTTTGTATAATTTTACACTATTTTTATTCTAATTCATTCGTTTCATGCGGAAAATTTTACAATGCGAGAAATACAGAAACGAGCTACAGATTCAGCTGTAAAATTTTGTTAGACCTGGCTACACTCACAAGGAAGCATAAAAAGAAAAGTGTACTAAAACTGACATGAGGTTACTGTGGTATTTATGATAAGAAAAAGTACTGAAAATAGTACCATAGAACTGAATTTTCCATCACTGCCATGAAGACCAAAATAAAAATAATAGCGCTGCCAGACGCGTATAAATCTATCAAACGAATAAACAAGAAACCATAAATTGTACACATAGCTATACATGCTAACTCTTTCACTAATGCATGCACACTTTTCCAACTGTCTTGTCGACTGTCTTGCAAATTTCGCAGACAGTAAAATTGGACAGTGATTTGACATTTCGTCGTGCGGGAGTTTATGTGCTCTATCCGCCATTTTACACATTTCGAGTTAATTATGCCACTTTAGGTTTTCGACCCCAAATTTTTCAAATATGTAATCCGTTTTCGGCTATCTCATCTAGTTTCTGAGATAAATAGTGTCTGTTTTGTTCTATTTCCTTCAAACCAGAATTTTTTGTGTTTTTTTGCTCTATACGCCATTCAGTGGCATATAGAGCAAAATTTCAATGTAAAAAGTTGAAATTGATTTTTGATTGTCATTTTGCTCTACGTGTAATTAATATTGCTGAATATAAATATTTTTCAAAATATTTTTCTCTTATAAAGAATTTATAAGAGTTTTTTCTTTCCAAACAGAATACTCTTTCTCATTAAGAGAGTATTGTTCAAAAATTTTCTGAGCCTGGACATTCACAAATCCAAGCGGTCGATTGCTTTCACAGTGCCTTAGATAAATATCTGAAACCTTTGGAAATTTACAGTATTTTGTCCCTCGTTAATTATTTGAAAAATTTTGAAACAAATAAAATAAAACTTGAAATTATTGAAATGCAATTCTCAGATTTTTCCAGGATATCCAACCAATTAAATTTTTCTATTGTTCCATTTACTAACATAAAACTTATTCAATATATCCAAAATAACTTATTTCAAATCTATATATATAAAAATAAGTCCGTATATGTACGTCGCCGAACTAATCATAAACGCGTCGTACGATTTCAACCAAACTTATACACTACGTAGGCAGTGGCCCATATATGGTTTATATGAAGTTTGGTTGAAATTTTCGGTCTGGGGGCGGAGGGGCGTGGCAAAATCCATAACTTGAGAACGGCTTGACCGATTTGGACGATTTTTTCTTTAAAATTATCGCCATGGTCCAACTTAGGTTTTTACGGAAAGAAAATTTTGCCCCGTCCACTTTTACGCCCACTTTTTTCGATTTACCTAAAATCAGAAAACGGCTCCATCGAGTTGACTAATTTTTCTTTCAAATGTTCGTATTAATCAAAATTTACCACGCCTACTTTTACGCCCACTTTTTCTATTAAGCGCATAACTGTAGAACGGCATGACCGATTCCAACGAATTACCTTTTTAATTCAAGCGGCTCCAATTCCCTTTGCGTCTTGCCTTTGCTATTACCATCAACAAAGCACAAGGCCAATCATTGACTATTGCTGGCTTAAAAGGTCATGAACAATTTGATCGAAGCAACAATTTTAAAGGGGAAGTTTAAAGGTGAAGATGTATTGATTCCACGAATTCCAATGATTCCATCAGATTTACCTTTTGAATTCAAAAGACTACAGTTTCCAATACGTCTTGCATTTGCTATTACAATAAATAAGGCGCAAGGGCAATCGTTGGAATTGTGCGGAATTGATTTAGAATATCCTTGCTTTTCACACGGCCAGTTATATGTTTCGTGCTCACGTGTTGGCAAGCCTTCAGTTCTCTTTATCTACACAACAACTCATGGCAACACCAAAAATTTTGTCTACGAAAGAGCTCTAAGATAGTTTAAGTGATACATAGTCTAAGATTGTAAGAAACTAGAATTAAAAGTTGAATAATAGGGAACAAAACCAACTTTATTAAAAACAAGTGTGTTATTTTGTTTTGCCGTGCGAAGCAGGCAACGGGCCCGCTAGTATCATATAAAAACTCAACCTTGCAGCCCTATTTCCAATTAGCAAAAATATTAAGAAAAGGTTGTCGAAACCAATTACACTGTGCAAGAAATTGACACTTTTTTTTCGTGACAAGCTGGGCACCTGTCGTTTTAACATAATTCGGGTACGCTGAATCCAGTGGTGCCCGCGGTTTTTTAAGATTGGCTCTGGTATTCGAGATATACCGTTATTTCGAAAATTTATGACATAGCTGCATTTTCCAATTTTTTATGAATTTTTAAAAACCAAAAAATTTCGAAATTTTGTTAAAAAAATTATTTTTTTTCCAAAAAAAAAAAATTATGTTTTTAAAACGACTGCGGATATTAGAAAGAAGTTTTACTTTTCTTAAAGGAAATTTTATTGCGGAATTTCGGTTTCCTTAGTTTTTTCAATAAGCTAAAGCGTTTGTGAGTTACGCGAACATATGTTGTGCAACCTCCTCCATTTTCGAAATAACGGTATATCTCGAATACCAGAGCCAATCTTAAAAAACCGCGGGCACCACTGGATTCAGCGTACCCGAATTATGTTAAAACGACAGGTGCCCGGCTTGTCTGTTTTTTCAACTAGCATAGTGTTATCAGCAACGTTAAATATTTTCAAAATAGAGTTAGATATTATTAAAAAGAAAGAAAGAGTTAAAAATTAAAAAATGTCCGATCTAAAGTTGTTATTCAATTTTATATCTGAAATAGACAAAAATTATTATCTGAGCCAGATAAATTAATCTTAATTTAGGGCTTTTGTTAACTTTGTTATAATAATTTGAATATATTTAGTATTTACTTTGTGAATAGTTTTAATTTTTGGTTTTATCAAATGAATATATCGTTTTTTTTACAAAAATTTCAATTGTGTTTTATTTCTTTGTTAATGTCGTTTTGCTCTACGTGTATGTATTTGCAACGAAATTTGTTTAAGATGGCGTATGGAGCAAACAGGATTTTTATTAACTTTAGAAAATATCCCGTTATAAATGCCGTCGAGAAATAAAAAACATTTCGTCAGAATCTTCTTTTCAAAACAAATATATGGTGTAAAAATTTCAAAATTCTATCGTATAGTTTTTTAAAAAATTATGTTAAAACTTCAAGATCGATTTTCTCAAAATACACTTTTGGCATATAGAGCACATAAACTCCCGCACGACGATTTGCTGACAGTAGTTTGAAGTTTTGTTCGTAAAAGAAAGAAAAAATCAAAATGTAAAAATAAATAAATATTTTCTGATTTGATTTTTTATGTTTTAGTTAAGTGTTCTCTATGTTCACACAATATAGTTATTATATGCTATTTTTTAATATGTTGACTTGATATAAAACATGTTAAACTGCAATTTACTCTGCAACATTCACGTTTGACATTTTTTTTTAAAGTGAACTGTCTTTATAACTGTCTGGACGCCTACGTCACGAAGACAGTTAGTAGTAGAGATGAGCGATATTTCTGTACCTGTGATTTAATCACTGTTACTGAAAAATCACGAATCACAGTTGTGACCAAATTTGTCAAGTAACAGGTACTTTCTAAGTCGTTCTTTTTGTATTTTGTTACATATACAAGTTTATGATATTTCACTGTTTGTGTGGGTAATAGCTTTTTTTGAATGAAATGTCGAATGATATTGCTGTTCCTTTCATTCTCTCTTCTATCTTATTAGAATGTTTTTATGCCAAAATTTATTTGTTCAAGTATGTATGTATAAGTAAACAGATTTGAAAGCTCTTACAATTTGTTGTTGTTTCTTTGCAAAGTGCTTACAAAAGCTCTTGCGAAAGCTCGCGCATTGTACATATAGCTTGGCCGCAATTGCTATAAAAGAACAGAAAACTGATAAACCGTGATCACAATCACAGTTTAAAGGAGCAGTGATTTTTAAATCACATTCACTAATCACGATGATCTTTAAAAATCACGGGATCGCTCATCTCTAGTTAGTAGTGTTTTTGGCAACTAAGGGTAAGGGTATTTTGTGACTAACTAGTTAGATGACCGGCAGTGCTTACCAATATAAAGTTTATATTAGTGTAAAGATTATATTTGTTTATTTAGAGCAAAATAAAAAAACCTGACTGAAACTCTTGTTTACATGTGATTTTGTCTCTTTCTCACTAATTAATTCTAATCAGATAAGGAGAGTATATGTATCTGTACTGCCTGCTCTGCTGCGCTAACTATTAGTCATTATGGTAGCAAGTTCTAACCAATATTACCGTTATGACTAATAGTCAGCTAGTCAGGAAATTAGACTTTATTAACGTAAATACTATGCACCGTTATTTCTCTGGCTGCTTTATAACATTACACTTATTGCATGGGTCTGGATCTCGTTTTAGGATGTTCTTTATAAGAGTTCTTTTTAAATGGAGGTAAACGTACCTGTGACCAACTAATTTCTAGTAAATCTTAAAAATACATTTTATATTGTTAACAACTTGTGACCAAAAAACCAAATCAATACTTGAAAAGTAAAACAGGATTGTTAATATTATTATTTGTTGCTTTATTACCACCACCAAAATTTACTCCTTTCAACACGAAAAAATTTTTTCTCCATATTTTTTTTTTGTAAAACCCAAAAATTTCCTAAACCCCATTTGCATACAAATTATATTTTTTTTACGTATATGAGAAAAAATCTATAAAAAAAACAAATAATAATTCTTTTATTTCAATAGAACTTCTATTTAAATAAGAATTAAATAAATATTTGCATTAATGACATAAAAAAGCCATATAGATTATAAAAACATTCGTTAAAATTTTATTTTATTAAAGCTGTTTATATTCGACCTTTCTATTTATAAAAAAATGCATTTATTACGAGCCTGAGGCAAGTAGTGAAAATAAATTTTATTTTTATTTGCTTCGGTATTTCGATACTCTTTGAGTATCATCATCTGGGCTTGTCTATAAATTTAAATAAATTTAAGAACATTTTGGACAATACTTTGAAAAACATTAGAACATATTAAGCAACAATTTTAACTTTGTAAGTACAATATAGAAAACACATCAAAAATAATAACAGTCATAATAAACTACATAGAAACACCAACAATAAAATTAATGTCAACATTAAACCGTAAAATTACAAAAAGTAATTTATATTGAAAAACCGAATTCAAAATTACTGTTTCTTCTTTAGCATTGCCTGTTATTATGGTACCCACAGACGATGCAAGATTTGTCAAAACACGTGGTACTATTTATGTTTCAGTTTTTACCACAGACGATTACACTAAAAACGAAACATCAGTATTGCGTGTTTTTTGAATAAACAACTACAAAACACAAAAAAAATTCATTTATTTTCTTTGTATACCTATCATATTTTATGTCCCATAAATTTGGTAAAATTTTATATTCAATTATAATTATTTTCCAACTCTCACAATTTGCAATTGTTGCCATTTTCCGATTTCTTTCTTTATATTTTTTTGTCCGAGAGTTGCAAAAGCAACTCACTCAGCAACTGCTCTTAACAGAGTGAGAAAGAAAAACAGTCAACATCACCACACACGATGCAACATTTTATTTGGAAACATAAATATCAAAAATGTTTGATATTTGAGAAACCAAAAAGGTAACAAGAATGTCAAGCAGAAACATCCCCACACACGTAGGAACATTTGTCAAAACATTACCATGTTTCGACATATGTATGTTGCCTCCTTGCCATAGCTTTTAATAACTTTTTTTGGAAATTTGATGTCATATAATATGTTTGTGCTTTTCTTCCTATTGTTTTGGATTTTGATACCAATCTGTTTTTAATATGTTACCTTCTCTCATAATAGCATTCTGGCTGTGGGAAAAATCGCCCAAAGAAAAATGGCCCAAAAAAAGATATGAAAAATCGCCCAAAAAAATTCCATGTAAAATTGGGCCTAAATTCATATGAAAAGTGACCTAAAATTTTTGGGCTATTTTTCGTTATTGTTGGCTGATTTTTCGCTTTTTAAATTTGGTGATTTTTCATTATGAAAAATAACCCATAAATGTTGTATGAAAAATGGCCCATTTTTTTAATTTTCTCCTCTATGGTATAACAAACACCGGCTTCGCTTACTAAAGCTACTCTGCACAGCCGGCCTTTGGCCGGGCGCAAGGATTTTCTCCTCTATGGTATAACAAACACCGGCTTCGCTAAGTAAAGCTTCTAAAATCTGCCTTTTTTCCAATCGAAAGCCGACTATGCAGAGAAGCTTTAGTTAGCGAAGCCGGTGTTTGTTATACCATAGAGGAGAAAATCCTTGCGCCCGGCCGAAGGCCGGCTGTGTAGAGAAGCTTTAGTTAGCGCAGTGTCAATGGACACTATGACACTTTTTGGAGTGTCATAACGTCCATGGACACTATGACACTGGACGTCATAACATGCCACCGGGAAAAAATTCGTTTTTGCTTTTTGGGTCATTTTTCATTTTTTTTTTTGGGCCTTTTTTCGTTTCTTTTGGGCAAAATTTCATATATAACTTTTTGGGTAATTTTTCATGTTCTGTTGGGCGATTTTTCATTTCTTTTTTTGGGCCATTTTTCTTTGGGCGATTTTTCCCACAGCCTAGCATTCTAGTTCGCTCGTAAATTTAATCCTATTGTTAAAACTATTTAATTTGGTCAACATTTCCTCTATTGCACTTTCCATAGCTATACAAAAATATTTTCGGATAAGTTTTCAATTACCGAATCGAAAAGTTTTTCTATTACTATGTTCGCAATTGTCGGCGATGCTGGAGATCCCATATGCAGTCCCTTTTTCTGAGTGTATATTTTGTTGTCAAATGTTCTTTCTTAATCCAAAATTTAATTATTTTTAAAAATTATGATTTTGGCATATTTGTATATTTTCAATTTCTTCCCATCTATCCTCAATTATTACTAACGCTAAATCAACAGGTACACTCGGAAACAAGGCTACAACATCGAACGTAATCAATATTTTATCGTCTTCTATAGTCAATTCTTTAAGCTTATTTTTAAATTGCATGGAGTCCTTCACATTGTATTTTGAATCTTCAGTAATAATTTTTAAGAAATTAGTAATGTACTTACACAATTCACTTGAAGGGGTATTAATACTAGCAGATGGGTCTTAATGGGTAGCCTCTTTATGAATCCATGGGAGGCAATAAATTCTTGGAGCATTGGATGTGTCAGTTTTTTGTTTTTTCATATGGTTTTCTGAAATAATGTTATTTTAAAACATTTCTTCTATTACGTCATTATTTATCTTCTGTACTCCTTTTGTGGGATCTTTATTCACTCGTTGTTAGGTCATTATATCTCCAATTATAGGTTTCATTCTAGTTTGATATTCGTCCTTTTTCATAGCTATGGTCACATTTCCTTTATCCGCGTTTAAAATATGAATGTTTTTAATCCTTTTTAAAAATAGTTTTGCTTTTTCTGCAATATTTTATGTAAATTTATCCTTAGTGTAAATTTTTAGTTTATTCAAATGATTATCTATTATTGATGTAAATTTTAACCTGGCATTTTTTAATTAAAAACGACATTGTTATTTTTAAATAGAAATGTCGAATATAAACGACTTTAATTAATTAAAGCGGAGAGCACGCATTATGCAGAAATAAAATGGTCTTCAATAAATTTAAGTACAGCAAAAACATTAAAACTAACACCAACATATACAAGACGACAATCTTAAAACTTAAAACATCATTAAACTTCGTACTAAGATGAGATATATGATTTTTATATCCGCAAACGTCAAATTCAAACGCAGAATGTATTATCTTTCGTGTGGACTCTCAAATAGTACTAGTATTAATATTATAATAAATGTTATGAGGCATTTGTTCTGGGAAATCTCATAACGAAAACAAGAAAAACACACTCCTTAATATGCTTAATTTTTTAGGGCAAATCTTGTGAAAAGTGATAAAAGAACAACATTTTAAATGAAAAACTAAAAAAAGAACAAATATACACAAGGTAACTGGATAATCACTCAATAATGAAATCTTATAAGATTACTATAATTACATGTTCCCCTTGTTTAAGATTAATATTAACCGGAATAAATGGGTTCCCTCATTCTGTCGACGTTCTCTTTGATATTATATCAGATATTATTCAAGTTTTAGCCCGTGTTAAGCTGAAAATGTTAATACTTCCCTGCAAGAAGACTACCGGTCATTTTACTAGTAAAATGACCGGTAGTTTTGACCACTATATTGGATAAAGTTTCTATTAGCTTATTAAGAGTAAAATGAAAAAACTAACCGAAACTCTTGTGTACATGTGATTTTGCCTCTCTTTCTAACTAATTAATTCCACTCGACTACGGAACATATATCTGTACTGCTTACTACTATGCTATATATTAGTTAGTAATCGCGGAAATAATGGTTAACACTAACTAGTTAGTCATAACGTAAATAGAGGTTAGCACTAACTAGTTATTAATAGCGTAAAAATTGGTTAGTACTAACCTTTATAAAATAATGTTTTTTTTTTTATTTTAGTTTTAAAAGTTTTTATTAAAAAAATATAATCAGCAGGCTTCATTAAAGTTTATAATAGTTGTGGGTGTGGGACCACGTAACGTCACTTCTGTGGCTGCTCTATAACGTTCCTTTCTTCCATGGGTCTGTAAAGAAATATTATTTTGTTAACAATTTGTGACTAAAAAGCCGAATACATACATGCATACATACTTGAAAAGTCATCAGGATTTTAAATATTTGGTATAATTTGGTCCTTTATTATCACCACCAAATCTTTAACGAGTATCCCGGCCAAAGCAACCACCCGAATGACCGCTACCTGAGAACGTTTAGGTGTGCTTATGATGTCATCGTCTTTAAATATGCGTTTTTCCACAGCACTTGATAATTGAATGCTTCTTTTGCGAGTGCCTTCATCCGCTTTTTTTTAATTATAAATACCCATTATATTGTAAATTAATAACTCCTTTTTGCTTACCCAGTTTTGTGGTTGCTGACTTTAATATACTTTTTCTTCGATTCAAAGGGGTACCTTCGGATGATTCTTTCAGTTTTTTTTGTTGGAGTTTGATAAACTGATGGGCTATGAACTATGTTTTTGTGTGAAATATTTTGTTCTTGCTGCTGTATCGCTAGAGGATCTTCATCCAGTGAAGCAGACCGACGCCCTATAATTAAGGATATTAAGCAATCATATTAAGCAATATGTACCTATAAAATCAAATGTTTCTTTTCTTATTGTTACCTTTCGGATTATCTAAGTTTAATTTTCATATCAATCCGGCGTTCCTTTAACAATTAAATAATTGAGACAATCTAAATCCGTGTAATTATCAGCTTCACTGTTGTCCAAGCTCAAATTAAGGTTTCTTTTAGCTACTGACACTCGTGATCGGGGTGTTGCTTTAATATTTTGTTCACCCAAAGGTGATGATGCTGGCTCGTTGAATTTGATTTTTTCTTCGCCGACAAACGTACACCACTACGTCCTCCTATAATTTTAATAGGTGACACCTTATTTTCAGCATTAAAGTAATTGAAATCAACATTACCAATAAATTTCTCGTAGATCATATAAAGAAATATTATTTTGTTAACAATTTGTGACTAAAAAGCCGAATAAATACATGCATACATACTTGAAAAGTCAACAGGATTTTAAATAATTGGTATAATTTGGTCCTTAATTATCACCACCAAATCTTTAACCGCTACCTGTTTGAAGACCACTTCTTTTAACACGACTGTTTCGTACATGACCTGTTGTTTCCAGAAAATTTACCACCACGTTTTCTGGAGCCGCCATCAGTATGCCCTCCTTTACTTTAATAAGCAACGTTGTTGCAAAGAAGATAAGCAAATTTATTTTTAAACTTGGCAAATAACTTTTGTAATATTTAATTTAAACCACAGAACTAACATTTAAGCAATTACATTTTTTTACAAGAGTCGACAGGCCACGCGTGTGAAAAAATTATATTTAAAAATTGGCATTATTTAGGTTGTGTTATTTGTTCCACTCTAACATATGTGTTAGAGTGGAGCAACGAATGTAAAATTGTTGCAAGTGTATTAGTAAATTGTTTTTTTTTTTTGGTTTTGGTTATGCATTTCTTGTAGGGTTGTTTAAAACAAAATTTCCCCTTACTTGGGGTTAGAACCGTAGCTCTGGCAGCTCTTTTCCTCACTAAATTACAGTGTTGCCAGAAGAAGGGAATAATCCCTTCATGTAGGGGTTTTGATACTAAAATAAGAGCGTAGGGAAAATCGGACTGATTTTTTTTCCCCAAAATTTAAGTATTTTTTCATTTGCATTATATACGAAATAAATGCTAATCATTTTTTTTAACATGCTTTACGTACTAATTCATCAAAAATAAAACAGGTTAATAACATTTCCATAAAAATTTGTTTAATAAACATTTTATTAGCCCGTTTTATTCTTTTATGAATAAGGGGGTTAATATTTAAAGTTATTCAGTCCAGAATATGTTTTTAGACAAAAAAACTCATGTATGAGTGGAGAACCATCACATACTATAAATTTTTCTGAAATTGTGAAATTAATATTTGACATTGTGAAATTAATATATGAAATTGTGATATTAATATGTTTTGAAACATTAATTCGGAAAAGTTTTCGATAAAAATAGAAAATAAAATATTATAATAATGAGGTTGTGTTTACAAATTTATCGAAACTTTTACGGATTTTGTTTACTTTGCCAAAATCAAATGCCGATGCAGAGAGACCACCAAAAAGCGAAACAAATTGAGCAGCACAAATTTAAGTTAAAGTTGTATATTAAGATTTCCGATGCTCCACTAATTACGATTACACTAATAGTCACATTAGAAAGTACGGTTCATACGGAAAGTACAGATGTACATACATATGTATATTATTTACAAAAATTACATTTTGCTTTTGTGCCTGAATTATATTAAAATATACATACATATATATATTTTATAAAAACCTCTTGTTTTTTTCAATAAATTTAATCAAGAGTAAGTACCAAGGTATATTTATAGCAGGTAGTCTCGGAAAGCCTGCTGATTATTTTTTTATTTGCTTGTTTTGTGATACGAACTGTCAAATGTTGCTTATGTTTTTTTCAACACGTGTTAAATTTCTGGTTAAACAAGTAAACAAGTTTTTTTTTATCAAATTAAAAAGTAAAAAAGTGATAAAAATTAAAGAGAAAATCAAAGTTATTTATAATAAATAACAATTTATAATTAGAAAAAAATAACAAACAGAATGAATTTATTTTCGTTTAATGGCGTTTTTTCTTGTTTGTTTTTCATTTGTCTTTTATCAACTCCTTCGCTGTTTGACAGTTCGTATCACAAAACAACAATAAAAAGCCCTGTTGTTTGTTGTATTGTACAATTGTTGTAATCTCGCGACTACCTGCTATAAATATACCTTGGTATATACAATTTTTTTTAGTCTTATTACTTTTTTTTTGTTATTAAAGCCCTATTATGCGAATGAAATAAGTTTTTTAATACTATTGCTTTTTTAAGATTTTAATGACTGAAACGCGTGGGTATTTTTGTAGGGAACATTTTTTCAACGTGTAGGGAAAAATCGGAGTTTTTTTATGCGAAGGTGTTGTTCAAAAAAAAAATTTCTGGCAACCCTACTAATATACAACAAATGTCTTTGTTAGAATTTTACAGCGCAAAAAATTGTATTAGATAAAGAAAAATAAATATACCAATTGCAAAAAATACAATTCAAGGTAAGAGGAATTCATAAAAAAGCTTTGTAAATATGACAAACAACTTAAAACGTGTGATAAAATGTAATGGAAACAACATTTGGCAAACTGTGTGTTAAACATTTGGAACCTCAAGCAAGTCGACCAAGTCTCATTTATTAACTTTAATTGCTCACTGCCGTATTTCTCAAAAAACTTTATTGGATTTTAAATTTTTTATGCAGAACATTTGTATAGCAATTAAGTTTAAAAATGCATACATTTAAAATCTAAAATATTTTGGAATAGTGTAGTTAATATCTTTCAAAAGACTTTTGAAATGTGAAGTGTATCATTAATATAAAGTACAAGCTAATAAATATGTATGTATGTGTTTACCATCAGTATTGGTGTATATTAAAAACAAAATAAACAAGTAAAAGTGCTATATTCGGCTATGCCGAGTCTTATATACCATTCACCATAGTTGGGAAAGAACAGAAGTTTATTTACATATATACATTACTTTTCGCTTATAGTCCACTCCGATTAAATACCAAAAACAGATTAATGCCAGCAGATTTTTTCGAATTTCATACAAATTATGTATGTATTTGTTTTAAGGTCCATTTCGCTTGTAGTCCATTTTTGTTTAAAGGCATTTTCTTCGTCGCGTATCTAGTACTAAATGCAAAAAAAATAGCTTACAGCCCACTCTGTTTTTTATATTAGGTGCGTTTAAGTACTTTTACAGTAAAATGCAGTAAATGAGTAAACTTAAAAATTTGCTCTCACAAAAAGCTTTTGTCCAAAAAAGTACGCGAACGCAAAATTTGTAAAAAATTCGTAAAATAAAGGCAACAGCTGATGGCAAATAATTGAAGTGCTGGAAAATGTTTACACTTTTGACTACTTAACTCGTTTTCTTATCGGTACTCGATTAAATCCTTTTTATAACACGAACATATTTGGAAAATACAAACAAATTATTTTATGTTATCTTTCATATTTGTTTGTTTTTTATTTAATTTAATTTTGCTAATTTGTGTCCGGCTAAATTTTATCAATAGTACACGAATACTTTTTTTTACTATTGATTACTTAAAAAACAAGTGCTGTTCTAAGTATCCGAGTACTTGACATTTTTACAACACCAAAAAATTAACATAACAAAAAAAGTAGTATGTAGCCATATAAATGCTTCCTTCACAAACAAGTTTAATTAATTAAAATTTATTTCCTTTTTGTTTTATTTCCACTTTTCTTTTTTTAAACAATTTTTTTCACAATTTGTATGCTTTTTGTTTGTTACTTTTGTTTGTTTACCTTTTGAATCATATGCTTTTTTTTTGTTTTACTAAATTTTACTGCAAAAATTTCTGCATTAAAAATTTGAAAGTACTCAGTCAAGAACTGTCACTTTACGCTCTCAATTTGTGTTCTCATTTACTGCATTTTGTGCATTCGAACGCAATTTCGCAAAATGCAGTAAATTTCAGTAAAATATAGTAAAAACTTTTGTGTTCTCGAAGGCAGCTATTTTGTTTTAACAAACTGGCAATATGTTTTTATTTACTTTTTTTTGGCAACTTTTATAATTGACAAATTTTGGTTAATTCAGAAAAGAAGAAGAAGAAAATAATTGTTATCCAAAATGTGGATTATACTAGAATTCTCCTTTTCTTTCGTTAAGATATTTTTACGCAAACGTTTATGTTTCTAGGATACAACTTGTTTAAAAGCTAGCAATTAACCAGCTACTTTGTAATAAGTACGATTTTCACCTCTTAAACGTTATAATTACGAAAATTTTCCAAATTTGTATTTGTATTTTTTAGAAAAGGTTAGGTTGGGTTAGAATGGCCGGTCACAAAGACCCCGCATAGACCAAATAGGTCCCTAGCGTTACCACGTTGTACGATAACCCGTAGAAGAAAGTCATAAATAAGAAAGGTCATTCTGATGTGATGGTACTCAGAGTACCCCCCCCCACACTCTCTTGACGAACGCCAGGAGCCTCATTAACCCGATTCCAGAGATTTCTCCGAGATTTTGAAGGTAATGATCTCCCAGACAGTTCGCCCTGGAGCGCACGAGTGCCGGACAGTAGCAGAGTATATGCTCCACTCTCCTTTTCCCTGCAGTTGTCACTATTCAGCCGCCCCGCCCTCTGGGCGTATACCGCAGTCCAACAGTGACCCGTTATAAAACCTACCAGAAGTCTACAGTCACTTCTCGATAGCGACAGAAGAATTTTCGTCAACTCCGGATCATAGGATCCCCACATTACCTTGGAAACCCTGCACGTTCCGGTGTTTTCCCAAACTGCCTCTGATCTCCTCCGTATAGCAGAGTCCGTATCTCTCCTAATATTCCGAATTGGAGCCGGGATGGCCATCACCCTATCGTATGGTAAATGGACCCCCCGTTTCGCCAATTCGTCCGCCTCCTCGTTGCCCTCTTTGCCTTGGTGACCGCGAATCCAGCAGATGTGTACCCTCCTATTGGCACAGAGTCTATCTATCGAGTCCCTACACTCCTGGACGATAGAAGAGTGAATATTTAGCGGATATCGCCCTGATCGCCGCCTGACTATCGATGAAAAAGTTTATGTGTGAGTTCCTAGCACTGGAGCTACGTGCCAAATCAGCAGCCAACTTGGCCGCAAATATCTCCGCCTGGAATACGCTACAGTAATCGGGAAGCCCATACGATTCCCGAGCCCTGCTAACCAGCCGTCCTCCTCCAAAGTAACTCGCGGTTTCCTTCCAAATGACAGTCTCGGAATGGTGTAGTCACTGCTACAATCTATTCCCCTTGTAATACTGCCGTGACCATAATGTCTGTGTACAAATTGTCCCGTCGCCTTTAAGCGGATCGCAGACTTCCTCGCAGTTCCTTCTGCCACTAGATGAATCGACTGCAAGTCCAGGATCACATCCAGTGCCGCAGTCGGCGTACTACGCAAAGCCCCGGTGATGCTAAGTTCAGCGAGTCTCTGCTGAACCATTAGCATTTTCCGGTACGATATCTTATCCAAGGCCGTCCACCACACAAGTATCCCGTAGAGTAAGATTGGTCTTGCTACGGCCGTGTAGACCCAATGTGTAAGAGCAATGGTTAGACCCCACGTTTTGCCCAGCATTTTCTTGCATGCGTAGAGCGCATTCGTTGCCTTTTTCACCCTTTCTTCCACATTCAATCTCCACGATAGTTTGCTGTCCATTATTACTCCTAGCTACTTTGTGTGTTGCTTTAGTTCCAGGCTAATACCCCCAAGTTTAGGCTTCCTCCATGGACCAATTTTGTACCTATTCGTAAATAGTATTAGGTCCGTCTTCTCGGGATCAACTCCCAGTCCTACTCCGGCCTCCCACTGGCTGACCAACGCCAGTGTAGCCTCCATTACAGAACTAATAGTACCCAGATCCTAGCCAGGTCTTCAAAAGGACTTCTGCCTCTTTTTTAATCTGGAGTATATAATTCTGCCCGTCTTTGTGGCCTTTTTGTACATGCAGAATCCTCCATTCTTTAGTGGGAATGTCAGGATTCTGGTTTTGTAGGAGGCGAAGAGCGACTTCCGGTCTTACAATGCGCGGAAAGTACACCTTCGCCTTCGGTACAGCAGGAATGTGCGCTCTATCCACAATCTTAAGTTGTGCATCCGACCACAGGCCCTTGAGTTTCTTAATGACTCCTTTAAGCCATTCTAGCGTCATTTCGTCTTTACAGCTGATGAGCTTTACCCCGTTGAACCATCCAGCCCCATCAAATGAGGTCTTCCAGGTTCGGCCTCCATTTTAGCTACGATTTCATTGAAAATCTTAGACTCCACGATCGAGGGTCTGACCTCCTCGGGGTTTTTCTTTGATTTTTTGTCTCCTTAAGGTTTGCGACAGATGGAGACTCATCAACTGACCGCTGTCTTTCCCTGCCTGCTCTTAATCACGGCTTCTTAAATGCAATTGTGGAAACCCTGATTTTTGGCAGCGTATTTTGGGTTCTTAGAAAAGTGAGCTCGACCTTCTGCCATCGCACCTGTTGCCCACATCATCCGCTCTTTCTCTTCATTGGAGAGATTGGATTGGGAGCAAAGCCGATGCTGTATCCGGACCGCAGCTTTATACTCTGATAGAGCTCTGAGTCCTTCTTTGTTTCTCTTGGGCCTGTTCCTATTTGTGGAATGGGTTCCCCGAGATGTGCCAGGCGAACTTAGCAGCTTACGCTCCTCTTTAGAGGTAATTGTTTTCACACTATCGAGATCCGAGTCTGAATCGACGACGGCATCCGTACGTGTTATACTTGCGTTTTTGGCATCCTTGTTACGCCCGGACCGAATCAAACCCCATGATTACCTCCTACCTATGATAAGGACCCATCACAGTTATGTGACAATAGGCATTACATTGTGACACTATGTTCAAACCCCTGATCTTAGCCGTGTACCCACTGGTACCCGTTTCCAGCCGACACCCACGTGGAGGGTTCAGTAGAAGGATTTTCATGTGCCGGCCTATTTTTTAGATTAGTTTCAAATGTGATATAACCTTTATTTCTATGTTTATGGGTTTGAAAGATAGGTGATGTGACAAAAAGGTACCAAAAGGGCTAAACTTCAATAAAGTTCCATTCACCTGTCCGCTTATTTTTCTAAAGAACAACGATAGGTATTACATTTTTTGAATATCTTTTAGTTTTGGAGATATAAGGTTACGGAATTTACCCATTTTTAGCCCCTAAACATTCGAATTTCGAGATCTCCCGTCTTGGGGAGAGACGAACTTCTGGTACAAATTTCATTTTTGCTTCAGGCGTTTAGGACGTGCGATGATGAATGAGTCAGTAACGTAACAATTTTATATATATAGATAAAAAAGATGAAAAAATGTTTTGAAAAAAGGAGAGAACGAAAAAGTACAAAAATGTTTCTAGGTCCAATATTAACGAAAAAGTACAAAGATCCCCCTTACAGATACTCATTCACTCAGGAACTGGCATGTTTAATTTCATGTTTCTAGGTCCAATATTAACGGCAAATCAAAAAGTATCTGGTTAAGCACAAAAAGTACTAAAAAGCGCCTCTTACAGATTCTCATTCACGCAACGCATTGCTTGTTTAATTTTATGTTTGTATGGGCAATAAGGCTAAATAGTACCAAACGTCCTCTTACAGATTCTTATTCACGCAGGACCTTGCACGTTGAATTTTATGTTTCTAGGTCCAATATTAACGAAAATTAAAAAAGTACCAGTTAAAGAACGAAAAAGTTCCAAAAACATCTCTCTTACTGATTCTCATTCACTCAGGACCTTGCATGTTTCTTTTATGTGTCTAGGTCCAATACTAACGGAAATTCAAAGAGCACCAGTTAAAGAACAAAAAGTACCAAAAAAGTTCCCTCATAGATTGTTATCCATTGCATGTTGGAGTTTATGTTTCTAGGTCTAATAATAACGATAATTAAATACCATTTTAGAACCAAAAAGCTAATGAAAGAAATTAAATTTTTCGTATTTCCCCTTTTTGGCACCTTTTTTCTCCCATATAAAGCATACAAATTTCAATATTGTAGTGGGGGCCCATAATGTAATATGCATATGTCAATGAATGGAGAAAAATGTTTTGTAAAAAAAGTACCAAGAATAGTTACGGTGTTCACTCCTTAAACGTCCAAATTTCGAAAAAGTACCATATTTGTATATGTATTTTTTAGATTTGTTTTAAATGTGATATAACCTTTACTTCTACATATGTTTATGGGTTTAAAAGATAGGTGGGGTAACAATAAAGTACCAAAATATAGGTTTTATCCGTTTACTCCGTAAAACGGTCGAACTGAAAAAAGTACCAGACCTGTCCGCTTATTTTTTTAAGGAACCACTATACTTATTACATTTTTTGTTAGTTTTAGAGATATAAGGTTACCGAATTTGCCCGTTTTTATCCATTTATACCCCCTAAACATTCGAATATCGAAAAATCCTGTCTTAGTGGATCGATTTGGGGTGAGACCAACCTCTGGTTCAAATTTCAATTTTTCACCTGCAGGCGTTTAGGCTGTGCGATGATGAATCAGTGAGTTAGTCAGTCAGTAAAGTTATAATTTTATATATATAAGAGAGATATATCTAAATATATTTAGAAAAATGTACAGCCAAAAACCATCCTTGAAAATTACCTTTCTAAAGAAACCGGCCGGGAGCATATCGGTCGGATGGTTCCAGGTTCTATAGAGGACATAGAAACATTTTTTGTATTGTATATACATAGACTAGCGGATACCCGGCGTGTGCTAGTTCCGGAGGGGCAGAAATTCCTCCCCACCTCCCCTCGTGGTCCTATTTTTTAAAAATATATTGCTAATGTGTCCATATAGGTTGGGATCTATATATGTTTTAAATTTCATAAAAATCTGTAAGCAGCTTCGGAGAGGCAAAAATTGCCCCCTAACTCCCTTCATGGTCCCAGTTTTGGAGAAATGTATAGCCTTAAATCATCTTCACCTCCCGTCGTGGTTCTTTTTTCCCATATTAGTGAGGTAATTTCGGGGGGAAGAAATTGCCCCCATAGGTAGGTAGGTAGGTAGGTAGAAAGGCTGGTGTGAAGTCTCCTTCACACCCTCACCCAGAGACCAATACGGTCCATTGTGATGCCTTGTTTATAGTTAAGAAGCTGAAAAAAGAAGGTGAAGAGAAACAGCAAAAGAATCAGAAAAGATAAGAACAGATAAGAATAGATGAGAAAAGGAAGTTCCGACCAAACCCGAGAGAAAAGCCTCACTCAACACAACACCAATCCGCCCTATGTGCGGCTAGCTCCCAGTCTCCTGCTGCGCAGCCAGGCCATCCCCATTACGAATCCTATCAGACTCTCGAGCCCACAGCCCGGGACGTCCCCTAATTCGCCTAGGAATCTGCTGCCCAGCCACCTCATAACTTCATCGTGGTCCCAGTTTTGAAAAAATGTATAGCCCAAAACCATTCTTGAAAATTACCTTTCTAATGAAACCTTGGAGCACATCGGTTGGAGTCTATAGAGGACATAGAAACATTTTTTGTATACATAGACTAGCGGATATCCGGCGTGTGCTACTTCGTTCTCCCTTCTTGTAGTTTTGTTTTTGAAAAAATTCATAGCTTAGGTGTCTATGTAAATAGGGGTCTATCTATGTTCAAAATTTGAATTGAATCGCTTAGATTGTTTCGGAGAGGCAGACAATTTCCTCTACATCCCCTCGTGGTCCTATTTTTTAAAAAACTTAGAGCTAATATGTCTATGTTTTAAATTTCATTAAAATCTGCTAGATAGTTTCGGAGAGACATAAATTTCCCCCTACCTGCCCTTCTTGCCCTAGTATTGAAAAATGTTATATAATAAAACCATCTTCACAAAATTTCCTTTCTAATGGAACCGGTTTGGAGCACAGCGTTGTAAAGGTCATGAAAACATTTTTTGTAGTTTATATACATAGAAGATATGTATTAAAAATTATAAAATTCAATTTACAAAATTAAATAAAATTGTTTGTATGGGAAAAGTCAAAAATCGACTTTAAGAATGAACCGAATGCGCCTATTGTATTGTTTTAGTGGTCTAAAACAATCTTCGAGTTATTGCCTTTCTAATGAAGTTGGTTTGGGGGCACATCCGTTGGATAGTTTCAAAGCCTATAACGGACTTAGATAGGGACAATGTCTGTGTTTTGTATACACCCGACATGTGGAACTACGTTCCCCCTTCTCGTAGTCTCATTTTTTTTTTAAATGTATGGCTAATGTGTCCGTAAGTAAGAATCTATCTATCTTTAAAATTTCGTTCTAATCTGCTAGATAGTCTCGGAGAGGCGGACATATCCCCCCTACTCCCTTGTGTTCCTATATCTTAAAAAATGTATTGCTAATGTGTCCATATAAGTAGAAACTATCTATGTTTTAAGTTTCATTAAAATCTGTGAGGTATTTCCGGAGGGACAGAATTTCCCCCCATCTCCCCTCGTGGTCATTTTTTTTAAAAAGTGTATTGTTAATGTGTCCATATAAGTAGGGATCTATATATGTTTTAAATTTCATAAAAATCTGTAAGCAGCTTCGTAGAGGCAGAAATTGCCCCCTAACTCACATCGTGGTCCAAGTTTTTTTTTTTTTTTTTTTTTTTTTTTTATTTTTTTATTTCTACACTAAATCCCGCGAAGCTTTTTGCTTGTCTGTAGGAGACCAGAGTCTCTGTCGGGAATCGAACCCGCAACCCCGGTACTGATAGACTAGCTCACTACCAGCTAGCCTACCGGGGAAAAATATATATCCTAAAACCATCTTCACCACCCTTTGTGGTCCCTTTTTTTTAAATAAAATGAACTGATAAAGTTTCCATATAAATAGGGATCTATCAATGTGTTAAATTTCATTAAAATCTATTAGGTAAGTTCAGGGGGTAGAAATTTCCCAGTAACTCCCCTCGTGATCCGAGTTTCCTTGGAAAATTATCTTTCCAATGACATCGGTTTAAAGCACATCGGTTGGGTGGTTCGAAAGTCTATAGAGAACATAGAAAGTTTGGTTTAAACTTGCGCTATATTGTATATATATATATATATATGTATATAGTTGGGGAAGAATTTTACCATTATATCGTTACCTTAATATAAAAAGGCCCCAACTCATTATTTTTGAAAATCCGTTTTTTTTATTGATTATTGTAGAATGGTTGCTAATACACATTCTATTAAAATTTCAAGCAAATTAGATTAAAAATAAAGAAGTTATAAGCAGAATACAAAAAGCCCTAACTCATACACACAATTTTTCTAAAGAAAAAAAGGCCTAACTCATACACACAATTTTTCGAAAGAAATACATATTATGTATTTCAATCTGAATTCCTCGTTTATTTTAATAAAGATGTTTTTTGACAATGGTTGTGTAGCTATATTATTTCAGCTTTTATTAAGTTTTTTCCTTCTCCTGTAAAAAGTGTTTTTGATGAGTTGGGGCCTTTTTATATTAAGGTAACGATATATATAAATATATATATAAACATAAACATATAGTTACATACATATACATACATATGTACAGACATTTAAACAAACTTAATTATAAGAAAAGAATATGTTTTGGGATTTCAGTATTTAGAAGAATTTAACCATTTACTTTGGCAATAAAACTTGGACCCGGGAAGATATATGGTTCCCGAAAACAGGTATTTAAAAAAAATATATTTTGGCAATAACTTTTTTGTTTTTAAACCGATTTTCTGCGGTTTTCAGCAAATAGTTAAACTTAAGATTTCCGATCTTTCGACATATAAGACGTATCAATAGCTCACATTTTAGCCCTAAAATCTAATCCCCATATTCATAAAAAATATCTTTGCTTAATAAAAGGTTTATTAAACAAATTTTTATAGAAAATTCGTTTCATAAACCTGCTATAAACCTTAAATATTTTTTATGAATATGGGGGTAAATGTTTTTATAAAAATGTAAATATTTTTAGCCCATTTTTGGAGTATTTTGCTCATAAATTGGCCATTTTTAAGCGATTTGACAAATATATATATATATATATTTATTTATATATATAAGATCAATATTGTAGAAATAACGAATGGAGTGACAAAGTTATATATACCCTTTTACCTTTGCTATATATATTTTAAAGCTTAAATGTAGTTTACCGACGCAGCTCCAAATAAAAAATATACCTAGGGTAATAGAAAATATAAAAATAAGAACAAAATATAAAATAATAAAAATAGTGGCGCAAACGCATAGTTTCCGAGTTATGGACCTCACAAATTGTCATAAATATATGCGATTTTCCACTACATTTCTCAACTTATATGGCCAATCTTGGTATCTTAAAGCTTGTAACGATGCGTATTCCACCTTATGCTGGGGTAGAACTCGAGGCTTCCAGGGTTCGTTACAAAATATTTATTTTATTATAGCCAGAGAAATTAAACACAATAACACCATTTTCTTCTTTTCCAAAACGTTGTAACGCGTACGTTTATTTACTATTGTTCTCAAATTTGGCACATTTACATTAGGCAGCGAATATGAGAGTGTCACACAAACTTGTTACATTTACCGCCCCATGAGAGGGAGTCTGTTACCCCTAGATGGGTCAAATGTATGACCAACCCCACTTTATTGTTCATCATTATCATTTATTTCTTACATACTAACCTGCTATCTCCATTCATTAATGGGCCTCCTATAAATACTGTCTATTGAAGAAAAAGTGCCATAAATGCTCAGGAGTCGCCCCTAGTGGGATATAATATGACCGACCTCAATTAGTTTTTTGGGCTCCCATACAAATATTGGATTTTATGAAATGCCTTAATTAATTAAAATTGTTCGTCTTTTGTGAATAAAATCAAAAGTGTTTAACAGATTTTAATCGTTTATGGCTTGTTTTGTTTACAACTTCGTTTTTTTTATGTCTGAAAAAATTAGAAGCTTAGTTGAACTTTCCCATTTTTGATGAATTTTTAAGATCCAAACATTTCTAACACCAATGCGCATATGAGTAAAAAGTTTAAAATTTTATTGTGGAATTTCGGATTTTTGAGTCTGTTCAATAAACTAAACGGTTTTTGAGTTACGCGAACATATGTTGTGCAACCTCCTCCATTTAGAGTGATTCCTGTTATTAAAAATCTAAATGTAACAAATTTTAATACAGTGGTGAAAGTTGTTTTAGCGTTTAAAGGGCTGCTTAATATGGGACAGATCTTCACCAAAATTTCTAATCCTAAAAAATAGTAACGTACCAAATTTTATTATGATAGCGTTATTTATAACAGTGTTAGGCGTAATAAACTATTTTCCGGGAGCAGACTTTATATGGGGCCTATGGTATATTATGGACCGATCTTTACGAAATTTCACAGTGTAATTTCTAGTCCTATATGTTAGCAATATTTATTACGGTTTTAGACGTACAATATGATTGCTAGTCATAAGGAACAAGTTTGTGTAAAATCTTATATCATGCCGTGCAATTTGCCACCTTTTATGTTAGTTTTTGTAATAGAATTGCCAATTTTTTAGGGTGGTGGTTCTACATTTTGATTCATAACTTCGATCGGATTTTACTGGATTTCAATCCCAAACGGTTTAGGATAACTAGAAGCAATGTGACACCAACATTATTCTTAGCTTTTGAGTTTTCTGAAAGCGAGCGTGTTTTTAATAGACATTCAGACAGACGGACATGGCTAAATCGAATTCGAATTACTCAATATATATACTTTATGGGGTCTTAGATCCATAATAAAAAGTTGTACACGGAATGACAAACTTATTATACCCTAATTCACCACTAGTGGTGGGGTATAAAAAGAGTTTAAAGTCAAATAAGGACCAGTCTCATATACATTTAGCATCAAGGTTAGAGTAGGAGTTGGAGTCGGAGTCACAGTCGGAGTCGCACTTAAAAAATTTCAACGTTAGGAATCGGAGTTTTTACTTGCTATTCCAGTACTGCGATTCACTAACTTTTTTTTTACCATAATCGTATCGTTAAAATAAATATAACCAAAAATTTATCGAATTTTCTATTAAGTAACATTTTTAACGATATTCGCTGTCGATTAAAGTCAGCTGTTACATTAAGCAGTTTTTTTTTCTTTATTTTTACGACAATAATTTACGTTGTGTTTATTTAATCGATAAAGTGTATTTTATGTTTTAAGTGGCTGAGGCCCGACTTCTTACATATGAATGAACAAAAACAAAATTCTAAATTCTAAATGTACAAAAAAAAAAAAAAACAAATTATGAACAAAAACAAAATTCTAAATGTTAAATTCACAAAATCAAATATAAAAACAGTAAATTAAGCACAATTTCATTTGTTTTTTCTTATTCTCTTTTGTGCTTTTCGTTTATTTTAAAAGTGTTTAGACAGAAATGTTACAAAAACTACAGCTGTTTACAATCGTTCAAAATACATAAATTACAGAATCACACTATCGTTACTGCAAGCGAATATATATGTCGACAAAAATTACGATTGTCGGATCGTTAAAAGTTAGTGAATCGCACCGCAGAGGTAGAAAATTTAACAAAATTGAGTTTTACTCTTAAATTCACTTTTCTTGTTAAGCATGTTTTCGTTTCTGAAGGGAACTCGCTGTTCTCTGCAACTGAATTGCTGGAATCAGATTCGGTGTCCATTACTTTTGATGTTTAAAAAAAAAAACGGTAATTTTGTTATTTTCACACATATTTATTTAATTTTGAATTGCAGCCGAAGATATAATTTTAAAAAGAATCAACATTGAAGACTGTATTACAAAAGTGCTTATGGCAAATTTTTACAGAGTTTTAAACTGTTTGGCGAGAAAATGATTATAGCAAATTTTTACAGAGTTTAAAACTGTTTGGCGAGAAAATACATATTACCAACAGTTATGACAAAAAAATCAACTATTGGACCAATGTTTACTCATTTTCCTATATGTATGTATGTCGTTATTTTAAAAAATTTGATGAAATTATGGTGCTTTAAAAACAAGAACTGACAGTATTGGGAGGCATACATTATTAGCAGCGTTGTCAACTTTGAAATTTCAAAACGCACCAAAATGGCGAAAAAACGCGTAATTTTTTTATTTAAAACTTTGAATTAAAATGTTTCTTTACATAATACCAATTATCTTCAACAACCAGACCGTTCCACTTTGTGCTTATGATTTGGTACGTCTTAAACATCATTACTTGTTGTTCTTATTGTGGTCTGTAAAATTGTTAGTAAAAATTTTGCTCTGTTGAAGGGTATTGAAACAGGTGTATTTTATTATACAAAGATTTTTTTCTCACACACTGAAACCAAAATTTGTGTTTAATTTGCTTTGGTGACAGCAAAAATTAAAAACGCACGAAATTAAAAAAAAAGCGCACCACGCACCAACAAAAGAATTTTTCGCACATCAGGGCAAAAAATAAAAAAATCGTCTTTTTCTGTTTAAATAATCGTCAAAAAAAATCGGATAATTTAAATTTAGATTTTAAACAAAGTTTGTTCGATTTTTATTTAAAAACAAGCAAACAAAAACATATTATATACACACATATATCCCCGTATGTTAATGAAATTGTTTGTTAAATTATCCAAGTTGTTTTTGGGAATACAATTACTTATTAAAAGATTTTTTTTGTTGTGCTTAATTCCCTTTTTTAAATAATTGATTAAAATACTGCAATTTATTGTTGGAGGAGAACAGCTTATCCAAACAAGTTGTTGATTTTGCACCTATTACCAAAATGATTATATTGATTACTAAAAATTTTAAAATTTTGAAAAACTTTTTTCGATAAATGATATTTTTAATTTTAATTAAAAAAGTGATCAAAAAATAAATATTGACAATTCCCAACAACAATTCTACATGTTTTATTTATTTTATTTTAAACAAAAAAAGTCAATTAAGACTTTTTGTTATTTAATTAAAATTTTAATTGAAAATTTATTTCAAAACAACTAATATGTTAATTAAATAAAAATTTACTGCCTGGCCCACAATGTCGACAAGAACATTTCTTTCGTATATTTATATTGAAAACAAGAACAAGTATTAGTTTTTTATTATTGTTTTCAATATAAAAATGTGAAAGAAATGTTCTTGTCGACATTGTAGGCCTGGCAGTAAATTTTTAATTTTCATTCAACAAAAAAAATAAATGATTCAATTATCACATTAATTAAATTTAAATACTTTTTTTTTAATTGATAAAACACTTTTCTGTGTTGCTTAGGCCAGATCATCAGGAAACGTTCTTTGTAAAATTTAACAAACGTTTCTTAAGGAAAATTTTTATAAAAAATTTGTTTTGTAAACCTTTAATTACTATATTATATTAATCTAAGGTTTTTTCCAAAGTCTTAAGAATAAAAGATACTTTCAATCGGACCATTTTCTAAAATATTTCAAATTTGTATACCGTTCACAACAGAGGGTATATTTTCTTATATAAGTTTGTCATTCCTTTCGTAATGTCTACAATATTAATATTAGGCCCCATAAAGTATATATGTATATTCTGAATTCTTATGAATAGAAAAGTTGGTTTAACGATGTCAATCTAACCATGTGTTTGTTGAAATGGGATTTCCGAAGACTCGTATATAAACATTGCTATACATTTATATAAGATATAGTACGGAATAGTTTGCTATTATATTTCAGCCAGATTGGTCTACAAATGCCTAAGATATGAACAAAAAACCACGACTTCCTGTAATTTATACCCATAAATCTCTCATTTTGACCTGTAAACCTTAACTTTTTTATATCTTCTTTAAATTTATTATAATTTTTTCTTTTTTACCTGAAATATTCTTTCTTCACGAAATTATAGTTGTGGCATGAAGCTAGGATGATAAAATTTGGCTTAAAAATGTTTCATATATGTACATATAAAGAGTATTAAATGTTAAAAATGAGCCACATCAGTCCATAGCTCAAAAAATCTCAATCAAGGTTTTGGTACGAGTTTTTACTTAAATTGACTTGACTCAAAATTTTGCTTTTGCTTATAAAATTTTTTATGGAAAAGAACAAAAATGTTTTTTTTTTCTGTGCTGCCTAATAACAAACATCAAAAAATTTAAAATTGTCTTATTTTGAAGATTGAATAAAATCGTCACTTTTTAGAAAAAAATCAGCAAATCGGCACTTTGCTAATTTTTGAACCAAAAATCGTCAAAATGACGATAAATCGTCCATTCTGGCAGCCCTGCGCACACAAAATGTAAAAAAGCTCCCAAAATGGTGCGACATCGGTGATTATTAACAAAAAATAATGTGGTAGGGTATTTAAAAAAGAGAATAAAAACTCTTTACAAATTAATAGACGGCTAAGCTGGAGCCGATTTCTAGCTGAAAAATTGTCGGCGGCAACGGCTACAAATATATTTATGGGCGGCTGGCTTAGCCGGATGTTAGCCGCTTCGGCGCAGGTCTTTGGATAGCGTACATCTACAAACGCGCACAACAGAAACAATTCTTCATAGTTGTACACAAGTGTATGTTCTCGGGCCCAATTGTTTTTCTATTCGCACCAGATGGCATAGAAAAAATAAACCTGCGGGGAAAATATAAAACAGTAATGAGCGTAAACTTGTTCTTATTAAATTCTTATTTTAATTTCTTTAATTCAATGAAAAGGTCTAGGCGATGTGTCTCATATAGGGTTCCTGTTGAGTCAGTCAATCGTGTGGGAAAAACCGAAAAAATGGAAGGTGAAATACAATGTCGAAGGTGCCAACGTTGGGGTCATATTGCAAGAAACTGCAATCGTGAATATAAATGTGTGAAATGCAACAATACACATAAACCTGGAAAATGTAAAAGAAATCTAGATGATGAAAATACCCAAGAGCTCATTTGCTTAAATTGTGGAGAATATGGCCATCCAGCAAATTGGAGAGGATGCACTTCCTACAAAAAATATATCGCTGAAAAAAGAAAACGCATCAATGAAGAACGCGAAAAAAAACAAATTGCTGCCAGCAATGTAACAAAGGCGATTAGTTCCTCTAGAACCATACAAGGCATGTGCTATGCTGATCTTTTTCATCAAAATCATGTTACGACATGTAATATAAGCACAAAACCAAATGTCATCGAAGAGTTCATGAAACTTTCACGATATTTCATGGAACCTGAAGAGCTTTCACTTGAGCAGGAAGTTGAAAATTTTCTAAACAACTATAAAAATATGCCCAAAAGAGATGCAAAAGAAAAATTCTTGTGTATATTAAACAAAGTTAAAAATTCTTATGATCCATAGACGACTAAAACTAGTTACATACAATGTGCGCTCACTTATAGATATAAGTCGACGCGTCGAACTTATCAACACACTGTTTCACAACAAAATTGAAGTTGGATTTATCCAAGAATGCCACATCGAAAGAAATGTATCAGCTAAACTTAATGGCTACAATTTCATTTATGATAGCTCTCGTATCAGAGTAGCTATAATGATAAAAGACTCCATTAAATATAGTCGTGTTGATTTGGGTGATCTTGGTTTTTTTGGCTCTTTTATTTCAATTGATTTGAAAATTAACAATATATATAAAAAAATTCTACTTGGCTCGGTCTATATACCGTGCAATTTTGCTAGAATCCAGGAGGGGTTAATGAAAATTCTATCCGCTGCCAGAAACTTTGATAGTTTCATAATTGGAGGTGATCTCAACTCAAAGTCCTTAATGGGGCGATCAACAGGAAAATCCTAATGGAAAATTTCTGCATAACTGGTTACAGAACCACAGCTTAGAAGTCCATCGTGTGGCAGACGACACACCTTCATTTCCTAATGGTTCCTCATTTTTGGACCACTTTCTGATTGGCGGAGATCTGATAAACATTGATATTCCCAATTTTAAAATATCCAGTCTTACATCGTTTTCAGACCACTTTCCAATAATGATTGATTTATAGCTTGAAAATTTTCAGTTCGTTATTCGACAACCACATATGTTAACATTATTTAAGAATACCAATTGGGAGCAGTTTCTTCGGAACTTGAATATGTTTACGCTTGTCATATTACCTTCTGAAAATAGAAATTTGTTGAATGAGGAAATTGATCAGCTTATAAATGAATTTAACTCTATAGTAGAGAGAGTCACAAGAATACATTCTACTAAAATAGAACTCAAGACAAATCAAATATACATTTCAGAGAAACTAAAAAAATTTTTGAAAACAAAACATCAATGGCAAAAAGAGCTTAAAAAAATCTACCATAGAACTGGCAATAGGCTATGTTCCGATTATAATATTCTTTCAAAACAAATCCAATTACTTAAGATTATTCTGAAGGAACTTATTAATTTGGAACAAGCCCAGAATCTTAACCATCGCCTAGAAAAGATTAAACCTGGTCCTACTGCATTTAAAAAAATATATGAAATTGTAGGTAAGAAAAACTCACCTTTCTGCGACAAAATAGTTAAAGATAATATTGAAATCACAGACGATGTCCAGAAATGTGAATTATTTAGAAACTATTTTACATCCATCTATGAAGAGAAACTCCCTTCAACCCCAGTTGAAAATCTTAATGAACGCATCAGCAGCGCCATAACTAATGCGTCCAATGCTATATACTTTTTGATAAAAATTTCAGCTCACTTGAGAACAGTGACACATCACTTTGTAAAGATTGATACACTTAAAGAAATTATAGCTAAAATTAATAACAAAAAATCATCTGGCTTAGATGGAATTTCAAATTACATAATAAAAAAGTTTCCACACATAGTCCTGAAATTCCTGACAATAATTTACAATAACTGCATAAACAATGGTTATTTTCCTTCTGATTGGAAAAAAGCAAAAATACTTCCAATTAAGAAAAAGAGGGATAGCAAATTACTTGAAGAATTTCGCAGTTTTTTTGTTTACTCTCTAATTTGGGTAAAATATTAGAACATATTGTTAAACAAAAACTCGATGCAGAATTTACGGTGGATCCTTTATCTTCATATCAATTTGGCTTCAGGCAATGCCATTCTACAATACATGCCTTATTAAAATTCCACAACGACATCACAAGAAACCTAAGAAATCATACATCTACCGTAGAAATTTCATTGGATATCCATAAAGCGTTTGACAATGCTTGGCATAAGGTATTCTATATAAACTAGTGGATCTTGGTATTGATCCATTTCTTCTAAAATTATTGAATAGCTACTTTTGCCAACGTGAATTTGGTATACAAATCAACAACTTCTTTTCTGATTTTGGATCTGTAAAAAGTGGGGTCCCACAAGGCAGCGTTTTAGCCCCAATCTTATTCAACCTTTTCTTAAACGATTTTCCACACGAAATGACTGATTCAACGGCAATTTTATACGCAGATGATTGTCGAATCTTTTCCCACGATAAATCGTCTACAAGTGCTTTACAAAAGTCAGCCCATCATCTTCAAATTATTAATACGTATTACGAAACCTGGGGCATCAAAATCAATGCTGCTAAATCGGAGGCAATATGCATCAGGAATGCCTCGTTGAAATGTCCGAGGTTTGTTGTACCAGAAAGCAAGCGACTTCTTCTTGCCCTTGACGGTATTACTATTCCATTTAAAAACAACATCAAATATTTGGGAATCACCTTTGACAAGTTATTTAAATTTAACAACAATGGCAGGATGCTCCTAACCAAGGCTAAACAAATTGCGGGTATGCTTTCCAGTTTATTAAAAAGCAGACACCTTCCAAAAAATACAAAATTACTACTGTACAAGGTAGCCATCAGATCAATTTTGACGTATGCTTTCCTAATATGGTTTACCATTTCTCCTACTGTGGCTAGGGAATTTGAAGTTTTTGAGAGGACGATAATAAGGAAATGTATCAATATGAATTTCTCATCATACAACAAACGACATTCAAATGCTACAATCTACAGCAAGTCTTCAGTGATCCTATTTTGTTCATATGCGCTTTCTTTACAAAGGCGATTTGTGGATAATCTTGAATCCCATGACAACAACCTCTTAAACGATATATATGAGTATGAAAAGAATGTTAATTGGACCTCTTCTGGTCATTTATCTCCTATTGATATCCTGCACGAGGCTCCCACAACCGCAATACATCTACCTGAATTTTTTACCGAGTCCACTCCTGGCTCACATAGAGGCTGAAAATACGCATGTGATATTTTGAACCTGTTTTTAATTGTTATTGTATTTATTTACATGTAATTTAAATTTATATATTTTATAATTATATGTATACTATATTTGTAAATGCTTACTTGTATTTTTTAATAGATGTCGACATTCTCGGTTAATCTGTGATGTTCTCATAGTAACACACTATCAGATAGTGTATTGTTAGTTAGTATAATTGTTAATTAGTTTTTAAGTGTTTTATTTATTTTTAACAGATTTGACTCTGTCAGTCACTGTGAATGTCGCGAGCAAACATTACTGTTAAATACTTTTACAATATGATATACTTTTATACACAACCTATCCCTGTTAAGCGCGTAGCTTATATCTTTCATTGTATATTAGAACAATACGAATATAGTTCTAAGAGCATAAACTTTTGTGATACTGTCGCTTTGTATCTTAACATATGTTTCAAAAGACTCAATAAAGATTTACTTTACTTTACTTTAATATCACGAAGATAAGTAAAACGCAAGGTTATAAAGAAAAAATATATTTTTAAAACATAATTAATAATGGTAGTAGTAGTAGATAAGTCCGGCCGGGTATAATTGGTTTTTCCTCGTCTCAATCCAGGGTCGGGTTAGGCTATGGCAAGCTACGCAAAAACGAGATCTACGACTTTTGCTCGTCACAAGTTTTTGAACAGATATTTCTTTATATACAAAATTTATTTCAAAATTCTTTACCCATTAAAGGTGATTCTGTATTTGAATGCGAGAACAGACAACACATATTCTGGTTTAACTGGAATATTTCCAGTAATTAAGTGTCAAATGCAAGAGAAACGTCAACGAAAGAAATATATATTATAACAAGTAAGAGTGCTATATTCGGCTATGCCGAATATTATACACCCTTCACCATGGTGTTTATATATATATAATAATTGTTTTAATATATATTATACATACATACATATATATAAATATACATATATTTAAACAAACTTAATTATAAAAAGTGTATAATAAAAAATGATCTTTTTTTTAAGGATTTGAGTATTTTGGTCATATAAAGCTTAAATAACAAAAATCTGATGAATTTAAAAAAAAAAAAATTATAAATAAAAAGAATTTATAAATTTTTAAATAAAAAAAATATAAATACAAAAAAAGTTTAATGTAATGAATTGCGTGGGACTCGGACCCGCAAACTTACAGAATTATTATTTGTGACAAAGCAGCTAACCCATTTAGCCACTGAGATATATGAAGTATCGTCAATGTAAAAGGTAGATCTAGATTGAATGAAACTATGAAATGGCTTCTTTGGGTTTCTAAGCTGAACTATTTTATTTAAATTATTTTCTTACAAACAAACAATTATTTTCGTTATCTACTTACTCACTTATATACTATTTATACATATATATTTACACAATTAGACACACCGCATGTGTGGATGAATTTGCAACTCTATTTACTCATTTAAATCTCTGCTTACATAAAATGGAAAAACCCACATCTTGTTATATGGTACTTGGGTACCTATATTTGACATAACTTCTTCATAATACAAAAAACAGTGATGATAATGATGAGCACCATGATGATGAAGGCTGTAGCACTAATACTGTAGTGTGTAAGGTGCTGAACATCTAAAGAAGTTTGGAACCAAAATAAGCTTTTGGCAGTAGGAATATCTGGGATTTTATAAATTTCTATTGTACCATTTATCTTTAGGTGACTAATGGATGGCAATGAGGTTGTAACATTTATCATTGGAAAAATGTAGTCGACTGCATACGAATAGGTATCGTATGCCCAAAGGAGGACCTCCGCTGTGTCTAAATGACAGTCAGGTTGCAATTTTTAAATACCGAAATAACGAATTGTTATGGATTTTTTTAAAAGATGATGTCTGAATACATCTTCCATTAACGAGAAAATCCATGTATTTGTTGTATGCGTCTGGCGCCAATAATTGTGAAACTTTTTTATTTCTATTTCACAGTTGGAGAATATCTGTTCTTTTAAGAAATAGTTGAACTTCGCAACTTATCGCAGTTCTCGTGTTGTACATCGGGTAGATTTGATGACAAATCGTCAACTCTTTAATTCTGATACAATGTTCAAAAACTTCTTCATGTAAATTATAAAATAACGTTTTCCGCTCATCTATTAGGAAGTATCGATGTTGTATTTAATTTTACTGATAACCGATCATGAACAACTGGATATGTATTGACTTCGCATGCTTGGAGAATCTCATTGTTTATAAACGGAATTCGGGTGTTAAATAAGATGAATTCGGTTGACGTTCTTCTTGTTATTGGAGATATCTTTGCCAATTCAATTTGATTTTCAGTTAGCAGACGTAACGTTGAGGAATATTTAATTTGATAACATCAATTTGCTGCTTAAATTTTTCAACTGCCAAAATGTGGTGCATGAAGTTTCCCTTTGAATTGAGCAAAACTCCAATTATGTCTTCTTGCATTTGTGCAAATACTTCTACTGACATTAAATATTCGTTATAACACTTATTCTCCCTGCTTCATCTTTTGTGCCGTGAACATCTGCCATCAATTTCATTGATTAGTAATTTTTTCAATATTTTTGAAAACTGCTTTGTTTTCTTTTTTTTTTTTTATAACATCGACTGTTATATCTTGAACAGATGAAATATCCTTAATACTCTTTGCTATTTGATGCATATTCAAGGAGTTCCCTTTTATTTCCTGCCATTTCCTGAGCGTGATCTTCGTTTATTTAGCCAAATAGTGAATGATGAATTTTCCCAATAAACGGCAGCAAAGAACGATTTTCCGATTACACCCTGACTGCATTATTAACTCATGCCTGATTATTATTTTCGAATATAAGTTGTTATGGTTTTGCCTAGCCGATGACGAAAACATTTTCTCTAAGTTTGGCTAGCGATTTCATTGCTTCATCAAGTGCATTCTTTGCCGTGCAGTATTCCGCAACGTTTATGTGGACTACCAGGTTCCAAGCACTTGTAGATAATCCGACTGCTCCTACCTTTTCAAAAAATATCCGTGGGTTATGTTTAAAGTAAGTAATGTTAAATTGGGACCTAACCGGACTTATTATAGTTAGTAACGATAATAGCGTCAAAAACATGTTTTTATTTTTAAATTTATTTTTACAATTTTCACCAGACTTATTCTTGTTGTTACTTCTACTATGATTACTATTATTTAAATATGAATTGTCCATATTTTGTTGAGCTGTTGTTCCTTCTGTAACATATAAACTCCGTGCGAAAAGGGTAAACATTGTTAATCGATCTTTTCGTCTCGCCATTGCTTGTTCATACGTCCACCATTCTACATAAACCATCTTAACCCAATACGGTTCGGAAGACCTGGCATTTAAAGCCTGAAAACTTTCGTTTACGGATTTCCAGAACTTCTTAACACTTCGCAAATTATATATTAAAAACGGAGCGTCAATAATAGATTTAAAATATACCGATGTTGTAGCTCTGTTATTAGAATAATACTCGCTTAAGATATTCCATGCTACATCAAAATTTTCTTTTCTGGAAGGCAACTTTGATACTTTTCCTCCATGCCTCTCCAGATAATTTCGATTTCAAAATACACATCTTTTGTGTTTCTGCAATTGGTTAAGCTATGATTAACTGCTTAAACAATTCTGTAAATGTTTTCCATTCCGTGAACTGCCCATCAAATGTTGGTATGTCAATTGATGGCAATGTAAAAGGAAGAGGTTTTACGTTGATTTTTATATGAGGAATCTCCTGATGAGTAGAATATTTCCGTTAAATCATCATCCGGGAATTCTCCATTTATTGCAAAAACAGAGCCTCTGCAAGCTTATAATTGTCCCTAACTATTTCAATTTCAACTTCCTTGCACTTGAATTTGTTTATTTTAGAAACTTAGTTGTCCAAAACATATTGAAATTTTCGGATAACCCGACGTTTTTGACTTTATGTATGATCTACTTTTGGGAAGATGCTAATTTGGCACTTTCCACACTCGTTTCAGACTTTCCAGACTCTGGAGGACAAGGAGTAGAAGAAGAGAGTTGGTTTTGCCTGTCTTGTGCTATTTTTACTTATTTGTTGATACAAACTGTCAAACTGTTTCGTAGTTTGTCGTACTTTCACAACAAAATTACTTTTAAAGTAAGCATTTTTCCCAAAGTTGCGAGGGAGGTCGCAAGATTTTATCGTTCTTCTCAAATTCTAATACAAAAACTTTAAACGTTCGCTTAACCCTTGAACCTTTTCAACTAGCTCTAGTCTACCGACATCGCTCTGAGCTGTTGAGCTCAGAGAATTATAGCACGAAGCCTCCATTTTTCTTGGCTCTTTTTCTCTTCACAACAATTAAAAAACTTTGCACGAAATTAAAAATATAATTCGATAAAAACAAAAAAAAATTTTTGTAACAAAATAAAATTAACTTTTTAAAAACCTTGCCGCAATTTTAAATATTTATGGTCATCAAAATATATCTCGTTTATTAAAGGCTAGTTTACACGGTAATACAATGTATTACGACTTTGTAGAACCAAAACATTATGAAATTCTCTCCGTGCATAAAATAAAAAAAAATAAAAATTTGTTGTAAGTATTTTTCATGGTTGCAAGGATGGTATAAGTAAAATAAAAGCATAGATATTAAACAGCTGAGTTAATAACAAAATATTTCCGAAACAACATAAAACTTTCATGAGTTTATGTTTGTTGTTTTTGTAATTTTATAAAAATGTTACCACCTTCAATATATTCTTTTAAAATGCGACTCTGGTGTGATGAGAATACATAAGTTTCTTAAATGGTTTAGAAAATAAACATTTTCCGACCGCTTGTAACATTTTGTATCGGGTTTCTCTCTTACTCAATGAATTTTGCTTTTACATGATAAGATTTTTCTCATTCTACATAATTTTTTGACATGTTGTATTACCGTGTAAACTAGCCCTAAACAGTTATTTTTGTGTAAATTCTTTTCACAGGGGTCACCAAAATGTAAAAGGTAGACCTAGATTGAATTAAAGTATGAACTGGCTTCTTTGGGTTTCTAGGCTGAACTATTTTATTTAAATTTTTTTCTTTCAAACTAACAATTATTTTCTTATTTACTTACTCACTTCTATACTAATTACTTACATATATGTATGCTATTTATACATATTTATTTACACAATTAGAAACACCACATGTGTGGAGAAATTTTTAACTGTATTTCCTCATTTAAATCCCTGCTTACATAAAATAAAAAAAACCCACATCTTGTAATATGGTTCTTGGGAACTTACGTCAGTTAATATGCCATTTAGGTTTATCAATTTCAAGATAAATACAAGACATAAATATGTATGTATGTATGTATATTCGTCCTTAAGATGAAAATTTATTTTAAATTTAAGTACCTAGCACATGTTCAAAAAAAAGTACAGTTTATGAAACTAAATAGTCATTAAATAAGGCATATAACTACATTAATTTTTAAAACAGATTTCTTTGTATTAGTTTGATGTTTGTGTATAATAGCTGAAGAGGTTAAATTAAAAAAAGAAGTTCAACTCATCACAGAAGATAAATAAGATTTATCTATAACGTGCTTAATTCCCAATATTTGAGGGAAAGCTAGTATCAAATCGCATTTCGCTGGTTGCATAGGCCAGCACGTCAGCAAACTTTTTCCAAAGACTTTAGAAAACCTAAAAATATTATACAAGTAATAGGTACTATAAAATGAATAAGAATTTTAAAAACTCAGGTCTTACTTGTAACAATATCAAAGCTTCAACAAAGCCACAACAATAAACAGTGAGTTTATAATTTCTTAAATTTCCCTACATTTGGCTGGTTTTTTTCCAACTCGAATTGTAGTTGTAAAAGGGCAAAAAGAAAAAACAAAATTAAAAAAAGCAAATATTATCGGTAAAAGCAAAAGTTATACAAAACGTATTATTAATAAGCACAAATTACACACAGGAACTTATGTCACGAGACGGAAGAATTTTTGTCTCTTTCTTAGAAAGCTGCCCTTTTTCATTTCTCTTTGAACCTTCTTTTATGCCGCAATACAATGAACACAAATTTATTTAATTGAGATTTAGTTGCAAAACTGTTGTAAAAATTAACTTTTACGTTTATCGCAACACTAGTAAATAATATTTAAGTAAGTAAATAACATTATAAAACAAAACAATATTACAAAATACAATTTTTTGCACAAAACGTTTGTTGAACTAATGCTTTTGTTAAACGTGGTTTGTGTTTTGATATTTTTGTTTCGATCATGCAATTTGTGTTGATTGTAAAGGCCTGTTTTTAAACACTTCACTACCAAAACACGCTTTTGTTTCTTTCTTCGAAAGCTGCCCTCGCAACTGACTTGGGCTTTTTTCACACGTCACTTTTTACATATCTGTGTGTTACACAGGGTCTCCACCTGAGATAAGATTTTTATATCAGCAAACGTCAAACTCAATCGCAGAGAGTATTATCTTATGTGTGGTAGTGTTAGTATTAATATTATAATAAATGTTATGAGACAGTTGTTATGAGAAATCTTATAACAACTATCTTATAAGATGAGCTGTCAAAAATACACATACATACACACATATAAAACAATAATAAGCCAAATAGTGCTTATCTTGTGAAATATGTTTAAAAAAACAAAATTTTAAATTAATAAAATCAAAAAACCAAAAAAAAGAATGCAAAATAATAAAAATGCAAGTTTACTGTACGAGAATCAGTCGATTATGAAATCTTATAAGATACGTGTTCCCCTTGTTTAAGATTAACATGAAGATATGTGCTCTCTCATTCTGCCGACTTTTTCTCACATATAGCACATATTATCTTAGGTGGAGACCCTGTGTTATGTGTTAATGAGATTTATCTGTTCTATTTTAGTTGTTTGCAGGGTTCCCGTTGCGCATTATTAAAAAGTGACACAAATAATGATTTTTAAAACTATAATGTCACACAAAATTGTCGTTTTAGAAAATAAAAGTCGGAAACCTCTTAAAGTGATTATTATTTATAAATAACACATAAAACATACCACACATAAAAGAATCAAGCTAAATAAAAAAACTTGTAGCGTTGTTGACATTTTCTGACTCAATTAAAACATAAGTTGCTTGCATTGTTGACGCTTTATAATCAATTTGCAAAGATATTAAATGCATTTGTATTTATTTATGTATAAATTTTCTAAAAAAACATGTTTAATATTTTATCCTTGATACAACAATAAAAAAGGTAATGTTGCCAAACGAAGAATAATTTGGTGAGTGCGTTTAGTGTTATGAAACGATGGTAGACTAGATGTCTGTACGTAATTTTTACGGGTTTTTATTTTAAAAAAAGTCGTAAAATTAGATGAGTTTTAAAAGTCGGAAATAATCGCTGACCGCCAAAAAGATAGATTTAGCTAAAAAATTTTCATTTGGTACTTTTTTTTTTAAATGTGTTGTTTTTTCTTTTGATTGATTTAAAAAGTTGGGAGGAAGAATGTCAGCGAATAAAACTTTTACCCATTTTAAAACAAGAAAATCTATAATAATTTCTTGATTTTAACTTACTTCGTACGTATTTAGTAAAATTTTCAAAAACCCACACATATGTATATTTAGAATAAGGCTTGGATGAAACTTATTTTGTTAAAGTAATCAATTTCGTTTCTTAAAACAGGAAAATCCAAAATCCAAAAATAATTCCTTGATTTTAACTTATTTCGTTCGTATTTAGTTCAATTTTCTTCAAAAATTTCAGTATATCGAAAGAACGCTTTTGTTCGCACAAATACAGTTGAAACAAAAACAAAGATTTTAGAATTTGTTTTTGATTTCAATGTAGCTGTGTGAATTAAGGGGTTTTCGTAAATAGTGAAATAGGCAGTTAATTCAATTTTAAAATCGTTTTTTAAAATATATATTTTTTTTTTTTTTTTGAAAAATTGGGACATCCGACATTCGATCTGGCAGCTTGCTAGGTGAAAGACACCGCCTTGCGCAGCCGCTTAGACAACTCGACTACGAACTCTATTGCGAACAAAGCAGTAAAGCAGAATATATCGAAGCAACCATGATGAAATAAACAGGTGGCATTACTACGCCAGATGACGATTTTTTGCTCTTGTATTGTTTGTCTAGTCTTATGTCAAAGTTTTGTTTATGTTTGCAAAAAGTCCACGTTTTGTGCTGTGATTATTGTATTGTATTAAAGTTTTTGATTATTTAAATTAAAATTAAATGAGATAGTAACCATACTGAAATAAAAATTGGCTAAAAATTAATTTATTTCATTGCGTTCGGTGGCAAAATTTGATTTTAGTTTAATATAATTTTTGACGTATACGGAGACTTATTTTTCATTTTTGTTGTAATGTTGTATTTGTTGCCGTAGCGCTGCCACCTACTTATTCCACCATGGAAGCAACTATGTAGTTGTTTAATATGTATACATATAGACAAATTATTTACATACATTTGAATGTGTAGTTATGCTTAAAATTTAACACGTTGAAAAAAACAAAATGCAACAGCAACGAGAGATTTTATGGAAAAAATTAGAGGCAGTCGTGGGTTTTTGGCCATATCTCAGCCATTTATAGACCGATCAAGCTGAATTTCAATAGCAAGTAATGGTGGACAATATGTGATATAAATGTAAAACAACCTAGCCCCTATCATATTCTGGGTCTTCGGAAAACACATATCAAATGTAAGACGGACAGACGGACATACATACATCGTTTAATCAACTTCACTCCCCATAAGGTACCAGAATATATATACTTTATAGGGTCTAAGATCAATATTGTAGAAATAAACGAAATGACAAACTTATATACATATATACCATTTTCCACCTGTGGTGAAAGGTTTAAAAAAAGGGCTGACAGATTTGTCGATTTATCGTCATTTTGTTTTTTTTTTTGATTTTTTGTTCCTAAATTGGGAATGATGATATTATTCAGAATTTATATGTTTGTGTATTATGCACCACAGAAAAAAAGCATCTTTAGAAACAAGGCAGCTTACATTTTTATATTTATCCCTGTTGTGAAATTTGTCCTCAAAATTGTTTGTCTGTTTCCTAAAAAATATATCGGCAAAAGAAAATTTCGAGAGAAAACTGTTCATTTAATGCATTTGATTATGTGATCAAAACATTAAACTATTACCCCATTTTTCAGTCAATGCACTATAGGGAATTTTTGCCTATTTTGGCCACAAGTGAAAAATTGATTTTGTTTTATTAAATTGTAATATTTTTTTAACATAATTCACTTAAAACATACCAAAATAAGCATCAGTTTGTATTTTTCTGGGGTTTTCGGAAAAATAAAAACCTTTAATAGGTATTTATAATACTTTTATCAAGGCTGATATAATTTAAACATTTCTCATTTTGATCTCGGTATTTGTATATATGTACTTTAAACAAGTATGTTTGTTTATCTAGCTTGCCGTCTCTTTGTTTTAATAAACATATTTATTTTTATTTTTAGTTCAATATGATATTTTGTCACGCATTTGTGTGACTTCTTCAAGGAAAAATAACTATCTGAAATTTTAATATTTAGTCGGATTAAAGAAAAAATAAAATAAATAATTAAAAAATACATAAAATAACATAACACAAAATAGTATAATATAACATAACATAACATAACACAACATAGTATAATATAACATAACATAACATAACGTAACATAACATAACGTAACATAACATAACATAACATAACATAACATAACATAACATAACATAACATAACATAACATAACATAACATAACATAACATAACATAACATAACATAACATAACATAACATAACATAACATAACATAACATAACATAACATAACATAACATAACATAACATAACATAACATAACATAACATAACATAACATAACATAACATAACATAACATAACATAACATAACATAACATAACATAACATAACATAACATAACATAACATAACATAACATAACATAACATAACATAACATAACATAACATAACATAACATAACATAACATAACATAACATAACATAACATAACATAACATAACATAACATAACATAACATAACATAACATAACATAACATAACATAACATAACATAACATAACATAACATAACATAACATAACATAACATAACATAACATAACATAACATAACATAACATAACATAACATAACATAACATAACATAACATAACATAACATAACATAACATAACATAACATAACATAACATAACATAACATAACATAAAAGAAAAATCAAACAAATGTTTCCCAACTTTGTTAAAAATTAATTATTATCTAAAATTTAGATATTTTTAATTAGGCTTAAGTTCATTAAATTTAATTTTCATTAAATTATTTTTATGAAGACAGGAATTTTACAACATGAAATTAATTAAAATTTTTTTTATTGATAATTTTTCATTCTTGACTGCGCTGAGATTTGAACCCAGGCGTTCACGGACAGGTTGCCCAGACTAGTTTCGATTGTAACCACACAATCTCGTCAGTGGGGTTTGCCGTTTTACTCACTCGGCTATTGAGGCCGGGCGACGTCAATAGTCAAACATCAATCCTTAAACCAAATAGTATTTCACTTTGGTAGATCGAAATTTGCTTTTTTTGAATGAATGATTATCTATTTTAATTGATTTACATGTTCTTCCTAACTTCTGTTTTTTCGTACTTTTTGTCAAGAATTTTTCTTGAAGTCCAAAGTACATTTTTGTTTTTTTTGATGTTTTTGTCTTTCTTTTTTCTTGTTGACCTTTTTCAGCACAACTTGAAGGACAAATGTAAACATAGCTCGTGCCTTAGCTGTTAACAATAATTAGTATTGTGGTTATTTTATTGAACTGTTAATGGTTTTTAATCCAAATTTAGATATTTTTAATTAGGCTTAAGTTCATTAAATTTAATTTTCATTAAATTATTTTTATGAAGACAGGAATTTTACAACATGAAATTAATTAAAATTTTTTTTTTTTTTTTTTTTTTTGAGGCCCTATGCTCCTTATAGGATCGATGGGAACATATATATATATATATATTGACGTCGCCCGGCCTCAATAGCCGAGTGAGTAAAACGGCAAACCCCACTGACGAGATTGTGTGGTTACAATCGAAACTAGTCTGGGCAACCTGTCCGTGAACGCCTGGGTTCAAATCTCAGCGCAGTCAAGAATGAAAAATTATCAATAAAAAAATTTTAATTAATTTCATGTTGTAAAATTCCTGTCTTCATAAAAATAATTTAATGAAAATTAAATTTAATGAACTTAAGCCTAATTAAAAATATCTAAATTTGGATTAAAAACCATTAACAGTTCAATAAAATAACCACAATACTAATTATTATCTAAAATTTTACGAAAAATCGCCAAAACAAAAGGGTAATATTTCTTATGGAAAATCACCCTAAATTGTATGGAAAATTTTTGGGCGATATTGCTTAAGGTAATTTTGCAGGCAGCCGATTTTCATGATATTTTTATTCTCTAAAAATGCTGTTTAATGCGCATTTAACATGCCATAAACACTTCAATATATGCCCTAAAAATTGTTAAAAAATATGCAAAAAAATGGATTGTTTGAAAACAAAACGAGCAACAATTTAATAATATTTGTATATAAAAAACTGTAGTCGGTAAAGCCAAACTATGTTCTACAGTATTTACAGACGGATTTCTGAGATTGTACCCTATTTGGTACCAATGGGCAGTGATGAACCCACCAGACTAAAACTATTTTATGAGGTAAATAAACATATATAAGTTATTTGAGCCAAATATTATCTAGATATCACCATTTAAATTTGATTTTTTTGTCTAAAAGTGATTTTAGGGACGGCCGCAAAATTTAGTCTAAACACGAACATAACTAGATGATTTATTGACGCAAAGAAATTTTGGAAAGAAGATTGTATGAGGAATATATAAAACTATAGACCTATTCTCATTCTTTATATAAGCTTTGTTCAAACGATGATTAATACGTAAGTACCAAACATTATAAAATTATCTACAAAATTCTAACCTGTCTTTGCGTACATGGCTTCCACGGACAGGCAAGCTGCCAGTCAGACGGACATTGATTCAATTGGTTAATTTAGAAAGTGATATTGAGTTAAACGGGAGACTTAAAGATGGGTCTAGATTTCTATGTATTTCCACATCAGCACAACCATAGAGTAAAAGCGAACTGCAGATGGCGATATTGAAGCAAAACGTTGGGTACAGATAGATATTTTAATCAAAAAAGCCATCTGTTAACCAGAATTTTTTTGTTTCGCTGCGAAAACAGTTGTTCCCTTTAAAAAATTCAGCAAGTATCAACTATACTTCAAAAAGGTGAAATATGCGTTATAAACTTAAAAATGCTCTTTAAACTAAAATATGCAAAAAAAATCCTTCAAAAAGGTGAAATACGCAGTATAAACTTCAAAATATGCTTTTACATTAAAATAAACGAAAAAGTTGCAAAATATGCTCTAACGAATGAATGCCAAAATTCATAAAAGCTCTAAAACCGTATATATTGTATATTGTTTCTGCCTTCATTGGTCGCACATGGAAACACATGCAACTCGATATTTATGGTTTACTGGTAATATACCTGTCTTTCTGATAATGATTTGAAAACAAAAAAATTTAACTAATTTTGCATGAAAAAATTTTTTTCGCAACTTAATTCTGAATAACTCCGAAATATTGGAAAAGATAACAGCCTCTGCCATGGTGGAATAGGGACAGAATTTTATCAAAATAAGTTTATATATACATACATATTGTTACGTTACTGCCTTTTCAATAAAGCTTTTGGTTTATTTCCTTTATAATTAACCTCTTGAGTTCTTTTATTGCAACTTTAATAAAATAAATAAAACACTTTAAACAATTTACTTTATAGATGTACTTTAAACTATTTACGCCACTTTATTTAGAACTTAGTCAATTTTACCACTTATAATTGCGATGTACACACTTAAATAATCGTACTAATACTGATTATCGATGCCCACCTTCGCGAGTATTTATACTCTGTTCGCTGACTTCTAGGTGTCTCTAGAAAATTCGACTCGTCGAAATGTCTGTAACATTTTCGACATTTCTGGGCCAATCGAGCTTTTATTATCTTACAGCTAATATCATTATGCATTAACACTGTGGCTGAATTTAAATTGATTTATACATCAATAAACTAAAGCATACTTTATGGGTTAAAAATAATCTTAACACTATTATGTAATACAGTTATCATAACATTACATTTGTGGCTGTGGGAAAAATCGCCCAAAGAAAAATGGCCCAAAAAAAGATATGAAAAATCGCCCAAAAAAATTCCATGTAAAATTTGGCCTAAATTTATATGAAAAGTGACCTAAAATTTTTGGGCTATTTTTCGTTATTGTTGGGTGATTTTTCGTTTTTAAATTTGGTGATTTTTCATTATGAAAAATCACCACATCACGAAGGCCGGCTGTGCAGAGAAGCTTTAGTTAGCGCAGTGTCAATGGACACTATGACACTTTTTGGAGTGTCATAACGTCCATGGACACTATGACACTGGACGTCATAACATGCCACCGGGAAAAAATTCGTTTTTGCTTTTTGGGTCATTTTTAATTTTTTTTTTGGGCCCTTTTTCGTTTCTTTTGGGCAAAATTTCATATATAACTTTTTGGGTCATTTTTCATGTTCTGTTGGGCGATTCTTCATTTGGGCGATTTTTCATTTATTTTTTTGGGCCATTTTTCTTTGGGCGATTTTTCCCACAGCCTACATTTGTACTAGAAAACTCTGTACAGTGGCTTTACATTAGAAATATGCGTAACTAAAACAATAACATTTTAAGCTAATAAATTAAACTTATTCTTAACTAAAGTTACTTTCGTAACAATATGTTTATATTAAAGACCTGCACGAATACCATTGTGTATTGCTAGCGGTGCTGCCACGACTAATACAATTTTTACAACCAAAAGTTTTGAAAAAGTTACCAAATGTTCAAAAATATAACCAAATTAGAAAGCCTTGTGTTAATTAAGAAAAACATTTATTTTAAGTTGCATTGTAAGACAAAGGTTATTTGCACTTAATATGAAAATATTAATTACAAATTAAGATAACAAAACAAGAAATGTACTTCTTGTACATATTAAAAAATAAGGAGAAATTTAAATTAAAAGGTTTTATTTATTTGAGACCATTTTCATAAAAAATATTTTTATTTTGTAAAAGGTTTGTTCTGTTTTCACAACAACAAGTGATTGAACGTGTAGTAAAATTGTTTTGAAAACCCTACAAATTTGCATACAATATTCAGTATATTGGAAGTTAATAAATTGAATTTCTTTGGATATATCCTTTACAACAAACGAAATTTGTACATCAAAGTTATAAATAACATAAAATGAAAAAAATAAATTATTTTCTGCTTTTTGTGCCAATTTTTAAGTTCTTTTGGCGATGAACATTTACGTTTGCTATATGGCGAAATTGGAAACTTTTGGCGATATGCGAAATGTATTTTTTGTGAATGTAGATATATCTAAAATATTATTAAAATGGGTTTAACTTATTTCTCTTCTTTGTAAATTGTATTTTAAAATTTTAATTGTTATTATTATTGTTTTAAAATGTTTCTATTTGAAATATTTTGTGAATCATTGTTAACAGCTAAGGCACGAGCTATGTTTACATTTGTTCTTCAAGTTGTGCTTAAAAAGGTCAACAAGAAAAAAGAAAGACAAAAACATGAACAAATGTACTTTGGATTTCAAGAAGAATTCTTGACAAAAAGTAGGAAAAAACAGAATTTAGGAAGAACATGTATATCAATTAAAATAGATAATCATTCATTCAAAAGCAAATTTCGATCTACCAAAGGTGAAATACCATTTGGTTTAAAGATTGATGTTTGACTATTGACGTCATCCGGCTTCAATAGCCAAGTGAGTAAAGGCGGCAAACCCCACTGAAGAGATTGTGTGGTTACAATCGAAACTAGTCTGGGCAACCTGTCCGTGAAAGCCTGGGTTCAAATCTCAGCGCAGTCAAGAATGCAAAATTATCAATTACATTTTAATTAATTTCATGTTGTAAAATTTCTGTCTTAAAAAAAATAATTTAATGAAAATTAAATTCAATGAACTTAAGCCTAATTAAAAATACCAAAATTTGGATTAAAAACCATTAATAGTTCAATAAACTAACCACAATACTAATCATTGTATAATATTATAACGAATATAGACAAATTCGATTTCAGAACTTTAATTTAATGGGGAATTATGACTGACAGTCAAAGGCTTTTTTTATAAATTAAAAATACTGCCAAATTATTATATATTTTCTTACAGTAAATTCCATAAGTTCTCAAATTATAGATTTTATATCAATTTATCTTTGAAAAATCTTTAAAATGCCTACATATGTGTATATCAATATATTAAAATATACTACTGGAAATAGTGCAAATTTAGAACATTTTCCTTATATTAAAGGTTTTAGAAACACCAAATCTACTTTTGTGTACATTTTCAGTAATTTTCTGAAATCGATTCCGCGTGATATATGCACTTTCTACTTTAAGTACCACTTATCTTCACTATTCTTAAAATCGGAAAAATACGCTAATTTAAAAAAAATTAATTGAAAATCTCCATCGATACAACTTAATTTGAGTTTAATTTCAGAACATGGCAGTTTCTAATTTAAAAATCACATTTGGCTATTTGTTTCTTAGCAAAAATCCTAAAAAATATCTGGAAGTTGTTTTGAAAGGGATTTTTTTGTTTTTGATAAAGTATAAAGAACTTCCGTTCATTTGAATCAAATAATGAGAAAATCGTAGTGCAATGTACACATTGTTCGAAGTCGTAAACAATTTCTTCCGAATCGATATAAGCACTAACCCCCCATGTAAATAAAAAAGTTAAAGATTAAAAAAACCTAAATTGCAAGTGTATCAAGAAAAGCATATTCATACGTATTTTATATTTTAAAAAAAAGTAACCAAAATGAAAAAAATATTCACATCTCCACATTGAGAGAAAAATAACCAATTTTGGGTAGTAATAACCAAAAACGGCAGCTCTGAATGCTAGTTAACTCTTTTGTGTTTGTGATTGTATTAACATGTGCATCTCTTTATGCTATACTCCGTGGGTTTTCCTATTTATCTTTGATGCATTTATTGGTATGGTGGTTAAATAATTTGAATTCATAGCAATGAATCATTTACACTTCACAGTCACTGTTGCCAGAAGTGCAGATTTTATTCCCCTAAAATACAAAAATGCAGATTTGAAGATTTTTGACCGAAAAATGTAGATTTTTTAATATGTTAATAATATAAATGAAACAGTAGAAATGAAATGTGTTTATCTCCTTTTAAGCAATCACCCCTATCGGGAATAATATGTAAAATTTTTGTTCCCATGAAATATTCATTCCCCATGAAGGGAAAATTGCTATCGTGAATTAAATGGAAACGTTTGTTCCTGCTTTAAATTCGTAGTGAATGTTAAATAAGGAAGAAGAAAATACAAATAGGAAAATAAATATTAAAATCTTATAATTTAAATTAAAATTTGTCAAATATAAGTTTTGTTACAAACAAATATAAATTTTCGGTGCAAAAAAACAAGTTTTTATTAAGTTTTTTTCATATGCCTTCAATGATAAATTAATAATTGTTTGCTTGTACTAATAGTTTTTAAATTTTGAGTTAATACCCTCTTGTTACGAGTAATTAAGTGCGATATGTAAATTAAATTAACTCTTAATAAACTTGTTTGATCGTTAATATATTTAAATGTATTCATGTTAATTATTTTTTACCTTAAAAATCCATTTGAGTAAATGGCTATTAAAATATGGGCTTATATGTGCTCTTGTTTTTATTTCTAATAATATGTTATTGTTGAAAGTGGTATAATTCCATTTGGAGGTTAAAAAATCGAATATTTTCTAAATAATTATAATTAAATTTTGATTATAAAATTTAAAAGCTGTTGAGTGGTAAAAACATTACTCTTACAGATGATCCTTCACCAATATTTTTAAATAAACTCAAACGCAAACCCTTAAATATCTCTATAAATGAAAAATAGACTTATACCACATTCAAATATAGCAGCTCAAATATAAAAAGAATTATAAATCTAAAAAATCAACTTATTTATGTGCGGTTTTCACAACACAAGTGATTGAAAGAGTAGAAAATTGTATATGAAAACCACATGCAATGGGTCTGTTATTAGGCATCCTATTTAAAAGTATGTCGCTTTGCATTTTGTTTATTGATTTTGTTCTAAAATAGGTTTAAATAATCTAAATATTCAATAAAAAGTGAAAATTACTTAAATTTTTTATAAAATTCGCTACAAAAAATAAAGTGATCAAACTAACACGAAAAAGGGAATAAACAGCTTTGAAAAACCCGTTCACGATCATGGGAAATTTTTGAAATGTAAATATTTTTGTGATGTCATTCCCCATTGAATTATATATCACAAAATGGGGAAACATTTCAAGGGAAAAGCTATTCACGATTGCAATTATAGAAAAAGTGGAAATAATTCATGGGAATAAGTATTCACGATAGGGGTGAATGTAAACAGATTTTTTCAAAGAGAAGCGACTATCTAAATGTATTCAAATTTATTAATAACAAGTCAGATTTGTGAAAAAGACCCTAATCAGTTGCGAGGGCAGCCTTCGAAGAAAGAGACAAAAGCTTTTTTTGGTAGTGAAGTGGCAATGTGTAAAAACAGACCGCTACCTTCAACACAACTTGCGTGATAGTATTGTGTTTTAGCCGGATCGTGATCACTTTTTCCATATAAAAGTAAGGAGCATGTTGGCAGTGTTGCCGTGTTGTTTTTTTACTTCCCGGTTTAAAAACGTTTTTCCGGGATTTGGAATTTGGGGTATTTCTTAATCACACCTATAACAAATACAACCCTGTGTTTTAAGCAAGGTCACATACCAATATAATAAATGGCGATAATGTTTAGTGCTGCCAAGCCCAATCTGAAAGCTAGATCATACACCAATATAATATATGTAAACACTGTTGAGTGTTGTACGGTTCAATCTGTAAGCAATATCACACACCAATATTTTATCATTTTTAAATATATAGGGTGATTCAAGTAGAGATACTTTTTTCAATAGCCTTTTTTTGACAGATCACGTGTGAGTCGTGTCATGCTGTCATGTTATGTTTGTTTGGTATTGTTTAGCATTTCATAATGGAAAGAGTTACGCCTGAACAACGTTTACAAATCGTTCAACTTTATTACGTAAATTCATGTTCTGTGAGGAATGTGTTTCGTGCGCACTTCACTCAACTTATGGTCAACATAATCGGCCTACTGAGCATACTATTCGCAGCACCATCACCCATTTTGAGACCCAGCATTCATTATTGGATAATATTCGACCGAATAGACCACGTCCAGCACGCTGTGAAGAAAATATAGCGGCCGTAGCTAAGAGTGTACACGAAAGACCGTGGAGAGTCGATTCGGCGCCGCTCGCAGCAATTTGGACCTGAAATTGAAGCTCGTGATCTAGGCGACGTTTCAGCAAGACGGCGCCATCGCATCAATCAATGCATTTATTGAGAGAAAACTTCGGTGAGCACATAATTTCACGTTTTGGGCTGGTCACCGAGATCGTGTGATATCACACCGTTAGACTTTTTCCTGTGGGGATATGTAAAGTCTAAAGTTTATGCGGACAACCCCGCTTCTATTCAGGCCTTGGAGGAAAACCTCAAGTGTGTCATTCGCCAGTTACCAGTCGAAATGCTCGAACGAGTCATCGTAAATTGGACTCAACGGATGGACCATATGCGACGTAGCAACGGCCAACATTTGATAGACGTAATCTTCAAAAAATAAATGCCAAAGAATGTTCTTTCAAATGATAATAAACATTCTCCATTAAATTTGAATTTTCTGTATTTTTTTCTTTAAAAAAGTAGGGAACCTCGAAATGGATCACGCTTTATATACGCCAGCTCAGTGTTTTCATTTCTATACAATTTAAATATTTTATATGTAAATATTAAAAAAATAATTTAAATCTGACTACACAGTATTTTCATTCCTGTTTTTTGTTTGTTTTGTTGTTGCTTATTTTTATTTTTTTTAATTTTAAACTATCCCTTTTTGAATTTTTAGTATAGCAAACACATTATTGAGTCCTTTTCATTACATTTATTTTTTTAATTATTACTCCTTTCATCAGGATTTTAAAAAATCCTTCTTTTTAATTGCAATTTTTATTTATGCAATATGCGCTTAAATTATTTACATGGTTAATTTAGAAATGCAATCAGTAGATGCTCGAATGTATGTATTTTTACAAAGGCTAACTTTTTTGTTCCGCCAAATAGAACGTAATTTCATGAATAAAATTGTTTTGGATAATTGTGATATATATATCGTAGACCTTTACAAAGATCACATTCCCTTTGACGAAATTAATTGCGGAACAGAAAATGCAAAACAATTTTATATAAAATTTTGTGAAGTTTTGAGAACCAAAGTCAACTTAAATAACGAAGTTTTTATGTGGTTCCATAAATTTACTCCTGAAAATGTTATTTCAGGTACAACAAGTAGTATTGTACCTCTTCTAGCCAAAATGTTCCCGAATGAAATTGCAAATTTTAATTCAATCAATAATCAATTTAGAGCTTTAGCTGATGTCAAGCAACTGCAGTCGTTAAAAACTGAATTTACAAAATGAGCTTTCTAGTGTCGTTGCTGGAATTTTATCCATTCCACATTCGTCTGCAAATGTGGAAAGAGTTTTTTCTTTGTGAAATATGATAAAAACTAAGGATAGAAACAGACATGTGCCAACATTATCAAGTCTCATACAAACAAAGGATTGGTTAAGATCGACAAATGCGTGCTGCTATGATGTAACAATTCCAAATAGTTTATTAACTAAACAAATAAGTGCCTGATTTGGCTCTCATATATTTATAAGACTTTTTTGTACCTTATTTTATTCATACATATAATGTATGTTAATGTTAAGTTTTGTTTTTTTTGTACAATTGAATTTTTATGTACTTTTTTTGTCGTTTTAATAAATTAAAAAAATGGTACCGTGAAGGTCCAAAAAGTACATTTTTTTTGGAAGTTGGTACCAAATTTAAAACCCCATTTAACATCCCTGTGGGGAATCATATAAATACTGCAGTACATTTAAGGAGCATATTATAAAACAAAAGTGGCATTATCGTTTGAGAACTATTAACCATAAAATAAAGACTGCTACTCAAATTGATTCTAATTTATTTTGAATAAACTCATTATTTAATAATCGAATGATGACTAATGCTTTGCAAAAAAAAGAAGAGAAAAGTCTTATTCCTGAAAAATTTTTAAAAGAAAACAAAGCACAGATAATAAATTTAATTAAAGTTTCAACAGAAAAACATCTAAATAAAAAATTAAATTTTGAACTATTTTGCGAGTATATGCTAGTCAAAGAATAAGATGATTCATGTACCATAAACCTAAAGTCACATCAAACAAAAATTATTATTTTGAAATCAACACAGTTGAGGACATTGAAAACGTTATAAAGATCAATGTGTGGTTCTAATAAGGAAACTGAGCGACTTTCGGAAACGTGATTTTGTTTGTTGTGCTTAATTCCCTTTTTTAATAATAGATTAACGTAAATGAATATAATTGTATAAAATAATAATATATATATATGGGGGATTTCATGTCGTGACCCAACTTTTGAAATCGATGTCTTACGATTCGGATGAAATTTGCACCAAGGTTAGTCCTATTGGATAGTAGTTTAGCGACGAAAAGTTTCTGAGTTAGAGGGGGTCAAAATTTGACATTTTGGCAAAACAGGCTTTTCTGTAAAAAAGGATGTAATAGCTATATTTTTCGATATACGTAAAGCATATGATAGCGTTTGGAAGCCACTAATTAAGAAAAAACTTCATTTAGCAGGGATACGTGGAAATATGGCAGCATTCATATCCAATTTTTTAAACGACAGACAATTCTGTTGTATGGTTGGAAACTCACAATCAAATTATTATTCTATCGAAAACGGAGTCCCACAGGGTTCCGTACTAAGTGTAACTCTATTTCTTATGGCAATTGATGACATTCTGAATAACTGCCACAAGGATGTTAAGGCCTTGTTATACGCTGACGACCTGGTCATTTATTGTGCAGGAAAAAAAATTTCAGCAATAGTAAACAAACTTCAAACTACAATTAGAAAACTTGAGGCTTGGAATGATACAAGTGGATTCCAATTCCATGAGGAAAAAACTGTAGCAATCCGATTCTCTAGGCGCTATAAAGCGAATTTAAATAACACATGTCTAAAATTAGGTGGCAAAAATATTAAATTTGTTGAGGAACACAAGTTTTTGGGGCTTATTTTTGATAAGAAATTAACATTTAAGACGCACATCAAGAGTATCAAGGCTAAAGCCAATTCTAAACTAAATATTATAAAAATGCTCAGATGTTCCCAATACGGATCTGATCCAAAAACACTTCTAAGAATATTAAACTCTATTGTACTACCAACTATAGATTATGCTTCCATTATATATTCATCTACAAATAAAACTAACTTAAAGACACTGGACCCAATTTTAAATTCGGGAATAAGACTTTCTATAGGAGCCTTTCGAACCAGCCCATCCCAAAGCTTGCAGGTCTTATCATCATGCCCACCATTCCACCTAAGAAGATTAAAGTTTTTGTTGAATTATACCCTTAAAATTTTTTCTATGCAAAACCACCCGTTATATGGAAAAGTCACTGATATGGAAAGAGTTATTCAATCCCAATCTAGAAACACAAATTATATACCCTTTTATGTAAATGCTGTTGAAGAGTTTAATAAAATAATCTCAAAATACCCAATCAGTATTGGTAATATTGAAAATAGATTTTTGTCTGGTATAGAACCATGGTGCTTTTCAAACATTAACATGGATTTTTCCTTTGCAAAAATTAATAAACGTGATATGTCCTCCTATGAAGTCCAACAGAAATTCTTGGACCTAATTAATACGAAATATTCACTATTTGACCTCTTTTTTACTGATGGCTCAGTTGTAGGAGATAAAGCTGGTTTTGCTGTTTTTAATAAAAATCTGACTATTGTTAAGCGTATTACAAATTTGTCTTCCATATATACAAGTGAACTATTGGCAATTAAAACATGCATAGAGAATATTGAAAACATCACTAAAGACTCACTAATCATAACGGACAGTAAAAGTTCACTAGAAGGACTACAAGACCCATTCTCTAAAAATATAATAATACAACAAATACGTACAATAATAACTTCTAAACCTAACCAAAATATAACTTTTCTATGGGTTCCTAGCCACTTAAGTATACGTGGAAATGAACAAGTTGACGGATTAGCCAAAAGTTCGTTAAGCCAAAATATCTCAATAGAATATAAATATCAATACTCCGATTATAGACAATACATTGGAAAATATATTTTTGATATCTGGAATGACTCATGGAAAAATAATAATGATTCAAAATTGTTTGAAATCCAAAAAAACATACCACACAATTTTATTATACCAAATATATCCAAAACAGATCTCATTAAGCTAAATAGGCTAAAAATAGGGCATTGTCTATTCTCTCATAAACATATTGTTGAAAAATCACTTCCCCCGGTCTGCAATTGTGGACAATTACTAAGTATTAAACATATTTTTAATGAATGCACGCATCTTCATGAAGCACGCGTAAAATATAAAGTACATAATATTAAAGTTCTCCAAATAGAACATAAATTTGAAAATATTAAAAAGTTTTTAATAGAAATTAATATGTATAACAAAATTTAAATCTGTAAAATAACTTATATATCAAATAACATTTAAGATGAATTTGTAAAACTACTAGGCCTATATAACCTTATAGTGTTGGGGCCTTTAAATATTAAATAAATAAATAAATTTGCTTATAGATATCAGTTATGAAGATAAAAGATTTTTTCTTTTTTATTATCACTTTATATATTTTTAGAGTTAAATAACCATACCATACCACACAATACAATACATCTCATATCATATCATACCATTTAATTCCGTATCATTCAATTCCATACCATAAGAACCCATGCATTACCATACCATCCTATACCACACAATACTATACCTTAAATTAGGTCGAAACTAATTGCAATAAATCGCTTCATATTCAAGGTAGATTGATGAATCAATACTTTTTGAATGCAAATCAAATGTTATAATAAATTACAACGTTTTTTTTATATATGTAGCATAATTTGTGAAGCGGAAACCCCAATAAAAAATTTTTGTTGGAATTCCTTTATATTTGGCATATGTATAGTTCTAGTAGATAAATTGTTTATTTGTCGAGTTACAGGGTGGTAAAATGTGGCCTTTTTAAAAAAAAAATTTGTTTTTAATTATTTTTTCGAACCAAAACCAAAAAAAAAACAAAATAAATTTGGAAACAAAATTTTTTTTCATCTGCAAAACCGGAAATGACCAATTTAAATTAAAATTTTTTTAACTTAGTCCTAATTTATTTATTATTTTTTAACCGAAATTAGCCTATAATGTCCTTATTATATTGTAAAAGTTTTATTGTGGGACATATATTAGCTTAAAAGCTATGCCAATTTCTTTACACTCGTACATGTAGTTATTGCAATGTTGTACCGAAAAAGACAGGAAAGAACGAGTTTAAGTTTTAATTTTTCTCAAACTTATTTTTGGGAATACAAAATTTATTATTAATAAGATTCCATCGTCAATGGCGGTGAGAGCTAAACGGCAAACCCCACTGAAGAGATTGTGTGCTTACAATCGAAACTAGTCTGGGCAACCTGTCGGTGAAAACCTAGGTTCAATTTCCAGCTTAGTCAAGAATGAAAAATTATCAATAAATTTTAATTCATTTCATGTTGTAAAATTCCTTTCTTCATAAAAATAATTTAATGAAAATTAAATTCAATGAACTTAAGCCTGATTAAAATATTAAAATTTGGATTAAAAACCATTAACAGTTTAATAAAATAACCAAAATACTAATTATTGTTAGGCGCTAAGGCACGAGCTATATGTTTACATTTGTCCTTCAAGTTGTGCTGAAAAATGTCAACAAGAAAAAAGAAAGAGAATAACAAAAAATGTACTTTGGATTTCAAGAAGAATTCTTGACAGAAAGTACGAAAAACAAGAAGTAAGGAAGAACATGTTGATCAATTAAAATAGGTAAACATTCATTGAAAGCAAATTACGATCTACCAAGGTAAAATACCATTTGGTTTAAAGATTGATGTTTGACAAATGACGACTTCCGTCGTCAATGGTGGTGAGAGCTAAACGGCAAACCCCACTGAAGAGATTGTGTGGTTACAGTCGAAACCAGTCTGGGCAACCTTTCCGTGAAAACCTGGGTTCAATTCCCTGCTCAGTCAAGAATGAAAAATTATCAATAAATTTTAATTAATTGCATGTTCTAAAATTCCTTTCTTCATAAAAATAATTTAATGATAATTAAATTCAATGAACTTAAGCCTGATTAAAATATCAAAATTTGTATTAATTAAGGCCTGTATTTACTATCCTATTTAGTCGCACGATATGTCAAAAAAATCGTGTGTGCTCATAATGTATGACAGTGTGGCTTAAAAATGAATTGAGTGACAGATTTTTTGGACAAGTCTGTCCGACTTGGAAATGTTTTAAAAATTTTCATAAAATGATAGATTATATGCGATCAGAGTTGCATTTTCTTGTAAAGTAGATGAGTCATTTGAGTTTGCATCTTTTTTGTGGGATAGTGTGGCATTGACAGCAGATTTTGCAGACATTTTTTTTATGTCGGATAGAATTCCGTCAGATTTTCGTGTGAATGAATCGTACGATTATGTAGGATAGTGAATACCGGCCTTTAATAAGATTCTTTGACGTGCTAAACTCCAAATTTTTATTTTTGATAAATACACTGAAATTTATTGTTGAGGGAAAGCTAGTTTCTAGCGCATTTCACTGGTTGCTTAGGCCAGATCATCAGGAAACCTTTTATTTTTTAGCTTCGATCTAATTTTTTAATTTTTCTTTTTAGCGAAATAAGCCTGCGGCGTGTGCTCTTGATAAGTTTAAAAGTTATGCAAATGATGATTTTAGGCGCTTGTTTATGTAGGCTGGTTAGTTAAGTTTTTCCATTAATACAATTACATATTATACTTTGACTTTTTGAGTCCCACCCTTATAAAATTTAAATTTAATAAGACGTCACATGTTATTTTTGTATACTGAAAAAAAAGTATGTTTATGTAAATAAATTTAACAAACAGTGTCTATCATAGAAATAGTGATTTTTACAAGGATGCCTTCGTGTTTTGGAATAAAAGCATGGTAAACTTTAGTTTTAATTTAATTTGCATAACTTTTAAACTAATAGATGTCCCATAATAAAACTTTAACAATATAATGAGGACACTATAGGTTAATTTCGGTAAAAAAAAATAGGACTAAGTTAGAAAAATTTGGATTTAAATTGCTCATTTCCGGTTTTGCAGATTAAAAATTTTTTTTTTCAAATAAATTTTTTTATTTAAAGATCAATCGATTTTCTATAAGAATCACTTAAAATTTTTTTTTTTTTTGATTAATTTTTGGTTCGAAAAAATAATTTAAAACAACACTTTTTTTTAAAACGGCAACACTCACCCCGTAACTCTACAAATAAACATCATAGAAAAAAAATTTTTTTTTTTTTTTTTTTTTTTTCATTATTTATTTATTGAATCTTCATATATTAAATATGAACTAACAATAATTAATCAAATCTTATACTAATACTTTATTTTTGTCCTGCCAATGCTAGACGAAAATTTTTCTCTTCACGGTTTCTTTTCACATATGTAGATGTTTAGCGCTCTTCTTGTCTGATGAGTCCTGCTGTATCTCTTCTCCTTAATCTAGAGTGGCCGCTGTAATTTAAAATATTTCGAGCTAGTGGATTTGAGTGCGACTCAAGTCTTTTTAAATATTTTACTGCATAGTTCGTAATAATAGTTTTTACTAACGGCACATTGAGATCCTTGTGAATATTTGAGTTTTTAACATACCAGGGAGCGGCTGTGATTATTCGAAGAAGTTTATTTTGTAGCCTTTGAATTTTTTCGATATTAGAAGCCGAGGCAGTGCCCCATAACTGAATACCGTAGCACCAAATTGGTTTTAAGATAGAGTTGTAAAGTAGAAGTTTACAATCGAGACTAAGAACAGAGTTTCTTCCAATAAGCCAATTAAGTTGAATTGCTTTTAGTTTCATTTGTGTTAGTTTTGCTTCTATATGGCATTTCCATGTTAAACGCCGATCTAGATGAATTCCGAGATATTTTACATGCGATTGTTGGGGCACTAATTGATTATTGATTTTAATAGGGGAACATGACTCCCGACGCAAGGTGAATGTTATATGTACGCATTTTTGCTCATTAACCTTTATCCTCCATTGTTTTAACCACTTTTCAAGTTCAAATATATGATCCTGCAAGTAGCGAGAAGCTTCATGACAGTTTTCGTGCACGCTTAAAAAAGCTGTATCATCAGCAAATGTTGAAGTTAGGGTGTGGTTGTTGGTTGGCATGTCTGAGGTATATATTAGGTATAACAGAGGGCCCATGATGCTTCCCTGAGGGACTCCAGCGTCAATTGGCTGAGGAGAACTTATAAAAGCACCTTCTTTAATAATAAACTTTCGACCGACTAAGTAGCTTTCTAACAGCTTGTGTGTGTTTACTGGTAAATTTAGCTTCAATTTATGTAATAAGCCTTCATGCCAGACTTTATCAAAAGCTTGAGAAACATCGATGAAGAGGGCTGAACAATATTTTTTTTCTTCAAAGGTTTTTCTTATGGCGTTTACTATACGATGGGTTTGTTCAATTGTGCTATGTTCTCTTCTAAAGCCGAATTGATGGTTAGGAATACATCTATTTACATTTTAAATTGGGGTTAATTTTGACACTAACAGCTTCTCAAACAGCTTTGATATATTAGACAATAAGCTTATAGGTCTATATGACTCAACTTTTGTAGGATCCTTTCCTGATTTAGGTATCATGGTAACTAATGATACTTTCCATTCCTGAGGGTAGTATTCAAGGCGTAAAATAGCATTAAAAATAAAGAGAATAATTTTCTTTGCTATGCTGGGTAGCTCCAAAAGCATTTTGTTACTGATCTTATCAAAACCAGGGGCTTTCTTCGGGTTTAAATCATGAATAGCCTTTTCGATTTCGCTTATCTCAAATCTTAGTGGAACAGCTGCTCTAACAGCAATAGGTGGTAACTCGACCGCCTTATCGAGAGATGTGTGAGCGGTAAATACGGTTTTCAAATGATTAATAAAAAGATTTCCTTTTTCTATATCATTTCTTGCCCAACTTCCGTTTAAGTTTCTTAATGGTGGTTTAGTGATAACTGGTCTTTTAAGATTTCTAGCTGCACGCCATAATGAGTAGTCTGATTGTGGAGTTGCATCCAGTTCCTTAAGATATTTTTCAAAGGATGCAGTTTTTTGGGACTGCAGTAACTTTCTTAGCCTTTTTGTGCACTCTTTTAATAAAGTCTTAAGTTGGGGGGATCTGTGCAATTGCCACTCTCTTCGAACTCTCCTTTTTTCAGTCAATAGACGCTCGACATCTACAGAATATATGATATTGTTTTTGGTTTTTTTGAGGGTTGTGCTGGAATGTTGAACAGCTAGTTTGAGATAACTGTCAAAATTAACAATAGCGAGATCCACGCTCTCCGGTGTGCTAAGCGGAATATTTTCTGTGCAATGGGCACTAAGATATTTTTTATATTTTAACCAATTTATTTGTGAGGGTGATTTGGATAAGTACCCAGACGGCGATACGATTCTATTTGGAATCATTATAGTAACAATTGTAGGTGTGTGGTCGGAAGATAATTCTAAGGAAGCCTCAACATAAATCGTTTCTGCGGGGATGTTTTTAACAACTCCAAAATCTATGACATCTGGAACTTTTTGCTGATCAGTAGGCCAATATGTTGGTTCACCGCTCGCGACCACATTTAGATCCATTTTACGAATTGTGTTAAACAAAACACGACCCTTAGGCGTAATAAGTCGTGACCCCCAGAAAGTATGTTTAGCGTTATAATCGCCAGCAGCCAGGAAGCAGGGTCCTAATGCTTTAAAGTATTTATTATATTGGCTTTCTGATATTGAAAATCTAGGTGGTGAATATATTGATGAAATAACTAGGTTTCGATTTAATTCCTCAACGCAAATGGTCGTTGCTTGGAGATAATCTTCACGATGATCACACATTAAGTAGTGTTTTACTCGGTTTTTTATCAAAATGGCAGAACCTCCACAAGCTCTACCTCGAGGGTCCTTGGTATCATATAATATATAACCATTGATTTTAAACGTATTTCTCGAGGTCAGATGAGTTTCAGAAACCATCATAACATCGATTTGTTTATTTTTAAGGAAGTATTCTAGTTCATTTTTATGTTGGCGGATGCCGTTTGCGTTCCAAAAGCAAATTTTTAGACAGTTCATGGCTTATTTAGTACAGCTTGCAATAACATCGATTGCATTCTTAACATTTCTTGCATCATGTTACCCATTGTGTTGGTAAAATTGTTAACGGTTTGCACTAATGTTTCCATGGTTTTTTCTAGCCGAGTTAAATTAGAAGTGGGAATTTCGTCATTATTTGGTAAATCACCTTGCAATGGTATATGATTAGATTTTAAGACATTAGCGTACGAGGTTCTGTTATTATTTGGCTGCGGTATTTGAACGCCGTTAGTGTTTTCTTGATAAGTTGCCTGCGTTTGAGGGGGATTAAGTTTCTGTCCAACAGAACGCTTGACAATAGAATATCCCGGACATCCTCTATAGTTGGCAGTGTGATTACCACCACAGTTGCTACATTTTTTTACATTAGGGTCATTTTTTGACTTATCACACTGAACGGTACCATGTAGTTCTCCACATACGACACAAACAGGGGGTAAATAGCAGTATGCCCTAGTATGACCAAATTCTTGGCAGTTTAAACACTGAACGGGCCCATTTCTTTTGTGCGGCTCTTCTATAGTTATTTTCCTGTACAGGATGTATTTTAAACTGTAAATGGGATGCGTTTCATTTTTTTTTTTTAGCTTAACGTCGCCGGGCTCTAACTCCACTCGAAATAGTGGTTGGGGATTTTTTTCCCTATTTTTAATATTTGTAACATTTTTAATTTTGAAACCCTTTTCTTCTAAAAATGTTTTTATTTCGTCTGGGTCCACGCATGAGTCAATGCCCTTTATCACAACCTGCAGACCTTTGCTGCTTTTCAGCTGGTAAGTATAGAAGCTTTTTTTAAGTGCTTCAAACTTATTAATTAATTTACGAAAATCATTCTCATTATTAATCTGTATTTTTGTTTCGTTAATATTACCACGCTTGATTGCAGCTACGTAAAACGAATTTTCACCTATCACCGATATTAAACTTTTTATTAGCTCACTTGAGTTTTGCTCTCTAAGATATATCGGGGGTGGCTTCGACGATTTTATGACGTTGGGTGTTTCAGAAGATTCATCCTCCAGAATTGCAAAACGATTTTGCGAGTTTATTCTATCAAAAGATGGAACTTTCGAGGCAGAGGCAACAGCTGAAGAGGCAGGGCTGCGACCACGTTTAAGCACTGTTATATACCTATCCATACCAACTTGCACTTGTGGTTTTTAACAACTTTTTTCTTGTTTGTTTAACATTGCGTCTATGTTTGGGATTATGGTAACAGTGGTAACGCTTGTATTGTTTTCTGTTGTTGTGTTTATTTCCACATTGCTTTCACTAGCATGAATATCATTTACTTTTGTTGTTGTTTCATTGTTATTACTCATATAGAGTTGTTTTTGTTTTTTTCACCGTTTTTTATTTTTTTGTTTTTATTTTTTTTGTTGACTGTGCTCTTTTTATTATGTATAATGTTGTTACACCGAGATAATAAAAGAAAAAAATAATAAATATTTTTTTGCACTGATTATTTGCAAGTATGTATGTGCGTACATACATACATATGTAGGTATATTTTTTTTACTTGTATTTTTTTTTTTTTAATTTTTTTATAGTTATTCTTTTGTTCACTTTTATATTGAGCGTCCAAATTCGCTTGTTAAACTGATATTATTAACTAATTTATGTTAAAAAAAAAGAACCGTATGCGGAGTTAAAAGAAACACGTCTTTTCTCATCGAGCACGACCGACTGAAAAAAAATATCTACTAGAACTATAGTTATGCCAAATATAAAGGAATTCCAACAAAATGTTTTTATTGGGTTGTCCGCTTCACAAATAATGCCTTATATATTTAATGAACTGTATTTTGAACTAAAATTAAAACTATGATTCAGAAATATATTTATGTATATAAAATCGCTCAAAATACAAATGAATATTTTTTAAAAAGAAATATGTCTGTATTCATGCAAATACTTAAGATTTAATAAATGTTAAGAAAAAAATTTTGTATGAAGATTTTCCTAAATAAGCTTTTGTTAAATTTAACAATAGTTTATTAATACGGGAAATAATACTTAATCCCTAATCATGTGAAACCCAACGCAACGCCAAAGAATAACATTGAAAGCACAAACAATGTCCTAAATAGTTTGTAATTTTGTTGATGCTTCCTACAGAAATTCACATTGCGTTTAAAATTTCAAACGCTTTATTGCTTGTGGCGTTCAAAATTTAAAAACGGTACATGAATTTCTGTAGAAGGCAACAACAAAATTACAAACTATTTATGACATTGTTTGTGCCTTCATTTTTATTCTTTGGCGTTGCGTTCGGTTTTACATGATTAGGGCCTAAGTTGTTTTATTTTAATTTTATAAATATCTTGAATAAAAATATTCACACTGACCAGCTATGGTTGTGAACATACCTATATTTTTAATAGCACTAATTAAAAAAAAATATATAAAATTATAATGCATAATAAATAAATATGTATTTATTACACAAAAGTAAATATATTAAAAAGAAGACAATTATTGGCTTATATTGTGTTGTTTAACTGCCACACAAGAACATAATAAATATTGGTAAATTTTTTGTTATTTTTATTGACGCGCGATTGCATCGCTAGTAGTCACACGATTGTCGCACCAGGGCTGTATTTTTTGATAAAAGAAAGCACAATATTGTCCTCGATTGGTACATGAGTCATTTAATTGTGCATCGTGTAATCCCAGCTTAAGGGTTTTTCGACCAAACAGTTTGAGTATCAGGTCTCCGAATGCCGGGAAAAGACAGAGATGATATGCCGTCGATTCTTGCTCCTCCTCGTCGCCGCAACTTCTACATAGGTCATTTCCGATGGAACGGTTCCAGTATAACCGCAATTCGGTTCCTGAGTTCTGGACCGCTTTAATGACCGCCGAGTCATTTTTTCATCTTTGGTTTCCCCACAGGTAGTTTCATCAAACCACATCTGATTGCCAATAAGATGAAACTTATGTGCAACAAGTTGCTTACTCTTTAGGTGGGAAACACTTTTTTTATATTCTTACCTCACTAACCGTATTCAGTCTGTATTTGTCAATAATAATGATTCCACGCCCATAGCAGTCTCAAGGGGAGCTCCTCAAGGTTCAATATTAGAGACATTGCTGTTCTCCATCTACGCTATTGATTTGCCACAACACCTACAACACTGCAATGTACATATGTATGTATGTCGTCAGGTGTACCTCTGTAGCCCAGTAATCTCCGTAACGGAGAATGTTGACAACCTCAAGTATGATTTGAATAAAATTTACCGCTGGGCAGACAGAAACGGTTTGTGTCTTAATCCTCAAAAATAAAAATGTATGATTATAGAAAGGAGATCCCAACATATCACCGGTATTAATGTATTGATTAACAATCAGCCTTTTGCGATTGTTCGAAAAACTTAAGGCAGTGTCAGATACAACTTCGTCACGTTGCGTGAAGTTTCTAACTTTGCAAGAAAAGCTTAAGGCAAAAGGTGTATGACACATTAAAAACTTTAACAACACTCAGGCATTGTTTGTTTACCTTAAAAAGCGGTTGGTAAATTAAACATTTAGCTATTTGTTGTAAAAATAAAAGTTAAACATGTTATTAGAAACAAAAGAAAATTATGATAGCTGATTGTCAACTTTTCGCTTCGCTCTGCTTTAAAACTACTTTATGTGACATGAATCGTATAAGTATGTATATTTTATCTTAAGCTATGTATATTTTATCTTAAGCAATCGTGTGATCGATTGCCGCAATGCACCAATTTTCACACTTTTTAATACTTAAAAGATTTTGTTTGTTGTGCTTAATTCCCTTTTTAAATAATTGATAAAAATACTGAAATTTATTGTTGGAGGATAAGCTGTTCCTATGCGCATTTCACTGGTTGCTTAGGCCAGATCATCAGAAACGTTCTCCTTAATAATTTTAGAAAAGCCAAAGCTATCAGCAAACAAAACTACAGAGGGAATGAGAATTCCCTACAAACACTCAAAAAGTCTTGTTTGCAACGATATCAAAGCTTAAACAAAATACCAAACAATAAATCAGTGATGAGTCTTATCTTTTCTTACATTTCCCGCTACAATTCTTTGGAATTCTCCCAACATTAATTGTAGTTGTAAGTGGGTAAAGAAAAAACATATTAAAAACAAAAACAAAGTGCCTTTATTGTTTTCGCAAGAAATCAAAATAAAAACAATTTTCCAGTTCAGTTTTTTATGCACGTGCACTTGCTAAAATTTATTATCAAAGTTGTTTTTGGGAATACTATTATTTATTAAAAGATTTTGTTCGTTGTGCTTAATTCCCTTTTTAAATAATTGATAAAAAATACTGAAATTTATTGTTGGACGATAAGCTGTTCCTATGCGCATTTCACTGGTTGCTTAGGCCAGATCATCAGGAAACGTTCTCCTAATTAATTTTAGAAAAGCCAAAGCTACCAGCAAACAAAACTACAGAGGGAATGAGAATTACAATGTTTTTTCTTTACCCACTTACAACTACAATTAATGTTGGGAGAATTCCAAATAATTGTAGCGGGAAATGTAAGATAAAACTCATCACTGATTTATTGTTTGGTATTTTATTTAAGCTTTGATATCGTTGCAAAGAAGTCTTTTTGAGTGTTTGTAGGTAATTCTCATTCCCTCTGTAGTTTTGTTTGCTGATAGCTTTGGCTTTTCTAAAATTATTTAGGAGAACGTTTCCTGATGATCTGGCCTAAGCAACCAGTGAAATGCACTTTTACCAATAAAATGCAACCCTGGTTCGGCAATCGTGTAACTACTTAATATGCAACCGCGCATCAATAAAAATGACAAAAATGTACCAATATATATTGGGTTTTTGTGCGCCAATTAAACAACACAATACGCGCCAATATTTACCTTTTTTAATAAATTTACTTTTGTGTAATTCTTTTAGTAGGAATAAATTTAAAATAAAAATTAAATTTATCAAAAATAAAAATTGGGAATTTTGCAAGTCATTAACCAATATTCGACCAAGAAAATTCAAACGTGATATTTTTAAAAATGTATACTATATTTATAGTAATTTGGGTCTTCTGAATCCAAATCCGTGGTCGGATTAACGCTGTCTTGTCCATGAGTCCCGGAAATGGGTGTTCGCAAGGGCGAACACTGGCTGCTATTTGACATGAATTTGCAATATCACAAATTTTTGCTCATTTATAAAAATGTTAAAAGTAAGATAATAACAAATGAGCAATGTTTCAAAATATATTTATTATGGTAATAAAATAACAATGTCTTATTTTATATGAAATTTTTCAAAGCATTTTGGATGCAATTGCACGTTGCATTTATGGCACATCCATTTGATTGGCTTGCCTCATCCTTTAACTTGGCTCCTGCGAGGTTTCCCTTGTGGCTGAACTATTGGAATATGCTCCGCTATAATATTTGGCAATTGATAACCAACGCTTTTGTCGGATCTTACCTGAGCGGATTCAGCATCTGTTTGAGAACTAAGTAGCAAAGCTTTGCTTACGCTTATTCTGAATTGTTTTTGAGATAGCATATTTTCCTTGTCTTCTTGTTTCAAGAAGCAGTGTTTGCAAGCATTAGTGAGTGAGGAGCTTAGAACAGAAATAAATAAAGGCCAATACCACTTCTTTGCCAAGTGCGGCTCCTTCAGTCCCTGCGAAGATGACAATGCCCAAACGGCAACGTTCGGAGAAGAAAGCTGCAGCCGTGAAACAGCAACCAGGGAAGAAACGTCCCAAAATTGCATGGAAATCGATGAAAAAGTCCTTTAGCGAGGTGGCCAAAGGTCACCTTGTGCGGGCTTTCATCGACAGAGGTGTTGATAATGGTGCCATCTCTCATACCAAGTGGGACTTGGTGAAACAAAAATTAATGGGAGTGTTCTGGACGATCCTTAAGGAAAATCCAGGGCCACCTCCTAAATGCGATGATGCTGGAGGACCCAAGTGAGCTGTCTCTCGATGGCTGCCCATGGAACCTAACCTATATTTATTCTGTAATTTGAGACGGCATTGTCGTGAAGGTCTACGCCCCCCATCTCATTATTATAGGAGTAGAGAAGCAATGGTTGTGGTACATTCTCGTATTTTTTTACATCCTTTTTCCATCGCTTTACGCTGCGCATCGGTTCAATTTGTTCGAAGTTGGTAAGAACCGTTACCTATTTGTTATCTGCCCAACGACAAACCAACATAGAATTTGTTCTATCATATTGTTAGTCACTTTCTCCCCGCTTCTGCTGCTTTCCTATGCGTAGTGGGGCTTTTGCAATTCGATTGGGTCGAACGGTTCCCGTGGCGCAAGACTTTTTTTCACTTAAAAGGCACATCAAATAAAACGATGTGAAAAAATTGTCAAACTAAATTTGATAGATAATGGGATCTTTTACACATCCCAATAGTCTTAAAACCACTTCTGCACCCAAGCCAATTTGACGATCGTAGTTGTCACTCGAAACAGAATATGGTATACAACTAAACAAATAATCCCCACTCGAACACAAAGACCAAATCTTGTACCCAAAACGAATTGGTTTTTTCCGGATATACAATTGTGGTTAGTTGCGTGACAGGTGATTCTGTTGTTCTTTATGATCAGCACATCTTTAAAACAATATTGTATTAAAGAAGCGTATTCTCCAAATAGCAGCCAATGTTCGCGCTTGCGAACACTGAAACAAACAGCTATAATTCAGTAGAAATATTATTTTTTATTTGGGTTTTTTATTTATGTTTGGTAATTTAAGTTATTTAGACAAATACTCTTTATTTAGTTTGAGAATTTTTTTGCAGTTTATGTTTTTTTGAAATTATATAAAAATCTTCCTAAAAAGCGTCCCCAAAAATATCCCTGCAGGCAAAACATAAAACACATTTTTTATTTTTTTATAACGGCTAATTAAAATTAAGACTATATCAAATAATAGAAACATTGAATTGTAACAAATTAATGTAAATAAATGTACAAAACTTTGTAACTCGTCAATCAAATTCAGTAAATTTACTGTTCGCAAGTACTAACAGTGGCCGAAAATGGATTAGTAAATAAATTAATAATAAATTTTGTATTCCTGAAAATAACTATTGATATATATATATTTTTTTTTAATTAGTGCAAAATGTATTGAAATTCTTTAAAGCGAATTTATTTCTGAATATAAATATTCTCTATTTCTTTATATATTTAAAATAGAATTTTACTTTGTTTAATTTTTGCAATTTCATATATTTTACTTCAAAAAGTTTCAAATAAAACTATTCAACAAAAATTTGTTTGAATATATGATACAATTTTCTTTTTTTTAATGAACAAGCCAACTAGATTTTTCAAACAAATAAAAAACTACCACAACAGCTGTTTTCGCAGTTGACACAAGTAAGAACAATCGTGTGACTGTGCCGCGGCAATTATTGTACCCATTTCGCTTTGTACCAACTAGCGGCAATTAAATATGTATAAAACAGATGTAAAGCGAATCAGTAGCACATCGCAAAGCAAAAGTTTTATCTAACATGAGCTTAACACGGTGTTTACTTTGTCAGTACTGGCAAGACAGTTGCAATACATGCAAACTTTTTCACTAATACATGTACACTTTTCCAACTGTCTTGTCTACTGTCTAGCACGTTAGACATTTTTTTAAAAGTGAACTGTCTTAACTACTGTCTGGACGCCTACGTCACGAAGACAGCAAGTAGTGTTTTTGGCAACTAATATGTATTTGCTTACTGTCTTGCCAGTACTGTCAAATGTAAACGTACTGTTAGGGATAGTTTTTAATAACACAGCGTTTACATTTGACAGTACCGGCAAGACAGTAAGAAAATCCATATTAGTTGCCAAAAACACTTCTTACTGCCTTCGTGACGTAGGCGTCCAGACAGTAGTTAAGACAGTTCACTTATAAAAAAATGTCTAACGTGCTAGACAGTAGACAAGACAGTTGGAAAAGTGTACATGTATTAGTGAAAAAGTTTGCATGTATTGCAACTGTCTTGCCAGTACTGACAAAAGTAAACACCGTGTTAAGCTCATGTCAGATAAAACTTTTGCTTTGCGATGTAGCGATGAAGGCATCCATATAGTAGTTAAGACAGTTCACTTTTAAAAAAGTGTCTTACGTGAATGTCGCAGTGCAAGTTCCAGCTAAACGTGTTTTATATGAATTTAACAAATTAAAAATAGCATTTAACAAGTATTTCATGTGAACATAGATAACACTTAAGTAAAACACACAAAACCAAAGCATAATTTATTAATTTTCTTTTAATTGTTGATTTTTTTTTTACTTTTGCGTACAAAACTTCAAATAACTATCAGCAAATACTAAATCACTGTCCAATTTTACTGTCTGCAAAATTTGCAAGACGGTGGAAAAAGTTTGCATGTATTGCAACTGTCTTGCCAGTACTGGCAAATGTTAACACCGTGTAACAACTTGACTTGCCCAAGTCATATCGATGCGTTAGTGGCACGATTTAAAAAAATGTTAACATCGCTTTGGGCTATACAATATTTTATTCCGCACAACGTTAGGAAGCTCCTGGCTAAATCGTATTAAATTCCAGGAGTTTTTTATGGCTGTGAACTTTTCGGCAAGTGTGACTCTACTAGTAAGAGAAAACTCAATGTACTTAACAATAACATTATTAGATACGTTTATAGATTGCAAAGGCATGAAAGAGTATCGTCATTCTCAAAATGCCTTTCAAAGGTGTATCATTTGAAAACTTAATAAATATAACCTTTTTGCATAAAATCATTAACAGTAAAGTACCAGCATTTCACAAGATCCTTGAAATATTGATACCTGTTCATCGATGTCTTATATCGGAATGGCAATATTTCACCAATGCTGCACGTCTTTGGAATTATATTTCTCCTATCATACAACAAGTGAGCAACGCAACACAATTCAAAAAAATTCTTTTTAATTTCTTTAATAAATATACCACAGGTCATCTAAATTTCCTATTTTTTAACTAAATTATAATTTAATTTTAATATGTTTTTTTTATTTTGTATTATTGTAAAACTAATTTGTTTTAATTTTGAACTTTTTAATTTTATTTCATTTTTTTTGTCCTTTGTAATACATAAATGATCAAATTTTTTAGGCTTTTTTTTTCTATTAAATTTAATACTCTTGCTCTATAATTATAAGATCCGTTCTTGTTGAGCAGGATTTCGATAAATAAATTAATAAATACAATAAATATCATGTGTTGAGCCGTTTCGATTGACATGTGCCAACTAGTCAGCCATACAGTTTTCATGTATGTCCCTGCATCCGGGGACCGACTTTAGGGAAGCCAATGAATGTCTTGCTATATCCTCCAGAGACATCCGATATTCTTGGACAATTCTCGATGTGCTAAGCACACTCTCAAAAACTCTTATGGACGCTTTACTATCATAAGAATGCAGTATAATGCCCCTATTGCGGTTCTCCACTCAACTCAGTTTGGTCGTGTGAGAGTCAACCCAACTTATGCACAACCAAACTCTTTTTAGGTATTGTGATACCCAACGGTTTTTAGTTGAGTTTGCTATAAAGTGGCCAACTTAAAATAGCGATTTGCCAACTTTAAATATAACGTTTGACAAGTGAAAATTTTATAAAATGAAATAATTTTTTAAACAAAGTATTTTTAATTGTTGTGTTGAATAAAAAGTATAAACAATGGATATTAGTGTCGATTTATTTTATGATAATGAAAATGAAAACTCTTGTACAGATGTGCTTCGTATAAGAAGAATTAGCTTAACAAGCCTCTCAAATTGTGCTAAATTGTAATTTTCAAAGATCTACGAATGTATTAAATGCTGTGAAATTCTAATTTACAGTATAACAAATCTTTCTTTCTACTTCCGGTTTTTCCATTGTTATTTTTTTTTTCTTTTAAAAATGAAAGTCAACTGAAACTGAAAACAACTCAACTACTAATAAACAGTTGTGTATTTATAACGTTTCTGTCGACCAAACTTTTACAAAGTTGAAAACGGCAATACCACGAAAAAAAAACAGATACACAACTGAAAAGCCAACTGCCAGTCGAGTTGAGAATGGCAATGCAAATTTACCAAAGACAACCAAACTGTTACAAAAGTGGAGAACCGCAATAGGGGCATAAGTTCTTGAACAAATAAAAGAGAAATACAAATCGTCACAGAGTAGAGCTGAGAGTTCAACTTCTTACGCTTGCTCCATCGACATGGAGTTTTGCAAAAATAATCAAAATCATGTGATAGTATTGGAGCAAGCCTCTAAAGAAAAAAGGTTTTAGTAGCAAAGAGGATCATAAAAACACTGAAGAGCAGATTCGATGCTGCGGTAACACTCGATGGCACCTCTCAATACCATGCTTTTATGCCGCTTGTCGATGGAAGACTCAAGTTGAAAAAGTTTTCTACCTCTACTCAATGCGATTTCTTTCCAAAGCCAACAAAAAAAAAACCAGCAGCGAAATCAACAGCTGAACATAGTACCGCCAAGAAAGGATTGGCAAAAAAGCAGAAAATAAAGGCAATAAATAGAGAGGAGGTAAGACTGGGTATTGAAAATTTGCAAAACTTAAACACTTCATTAGCTATAATAAATTAAGTGTAAAAATAGTTATAATATAAAAGAATCTTATGTGATTAAGATTACAGTAAAGTACGGATAAATGCACATCAGTTTTCGCCCGACTTTTTGTGCACTTATCCATTCTTTGCATTTATGCTGACCTCGGATAAGTGCACAAATATTGCAATTATACAATTATTAGGTAAATGCAAATTTTTTGCATTTACATATAGTTACAGAGAAAGAAATCAAACTATGTACATATATGCTTAGATTATATATACATACATATGAGCATAAGTTCCTTAAAAATATAAGATAAAATAGACTGTTGATGATTTTTATAAACAAAGTTTAATTTTATTGGTAATTCATGTATATTTTTTGTTTGTCTTAAAGAGTTCAACAAAAAAAACTTAAAAACCTAAATCATAAAGTTTTAACGTACATACTATACATATGTTTACAAACTTTCATGTATCGTACATTTTATGTATGTAAATAAAATTTTTTTACAAAACTTAAAAAATCAGTTCAGTTTAAAAAAGTCTTTAAAAAATCACATTTGTGCAAAGTTAATTTGCTTTTGTTTTTAACCTTTATGTCTACAACCACCTACCTGGGTAAGTTTTTCATATTCCGTTCAATATATTTTCGCTATCTGATAAGGTATCGACTTGAAATTTTTAATATTGGGGTATTCACAAGGTGTGCTATCATGGTTTATTGTCATAATGTTCTAACATTTTACAATGGTTTAAAAATATTGTTGTTGGTTTGTAAACAAAAAGTGTCGTAAATAAGTAGAACGTTGCTTGCTATGTTTATTGTGCTGTCGTAATTAATAGCACATTAAATTATGAGGGGTTGCTCACAACAGTCGTATTTTTTCATGTTATTATTTTAAGACATATGACTTTATGACACCTTGTGAATCCCCCATATGTGCCTAAAATATGGTTTTCCAACATCTAAAAAAATAATTTAAAAAAAATTGTTTTATGGAAAAAATCTACAAGAAGTTTTTGAGATTTACCCCTTTACCATACATCCGACATACCCGGGTAAGCAAAGCACAATTCAAAAACTTTTTTGATTCAAAGTCAAAAAAAAAATGTACATAATTATTTTAATGTTTAATTTAAACCAATTCAACCGTTTTAATATTAATAAAAATTACACACGTAAATAAAAATATTTTAGAATCACAAGTTTGTGTGTATGTACATACATTTGTACGTATAAATAATTATATTGTTTTTTTTTTATCGATTTTTTTTCTAGTTTGCACATACATAGATGACAAAAAGTTACATCCTCCGAATGCTGAACACAAACTGGTTTTTACATTCCTTATTGACACACATGTAGCAATGTATTTGTATATGTCAAACTAACCTTTATTAATTAATAAATAAATGTATGAATCAATTTATTGGGCTTTTTATCAAATCAAAACGTTTTTGTGTTTCTGCAATCACACCTCACATTACAAGTGCAAATAAAAACTAATTTGATTTGCTAACAAATTGTCTTTACGATGCTGTTTTAACTCTGTTTTATAGTTTAAACATACGAGCTAAGATAATCAATGGGAATCCCCTTTTTAAAAGCATACAGAAATACGTAGTCATCTAGTTATAAACGACAGAGTTTTTTTTTTCATAATAACGGATGCAAATCATTCAATTTGCTGAGAAAAACAAAAAATAGTGGTTCATCTGAACAAATTCCCTAGCAAAGTGTACGACTTACCCGGGTATGATGGTTGTATGTTTAACGGAAATTTTTTGGTTGTCGACACAAAGGTTAATCAACAACAACAATAAAAAATTTTTATTATTAACAAGAACAATTATAAAAAAAAAGATGGTATGGAAGATTATATAGATGACGAGCAAACTGAAGAATCTGAATCAAATTGCCTTGGATCATATGAGGTGAAAAAATCAGAAACCTTTTTTTGGATAAAACTTGTGGTTCCTACCTTAAAAAGCTTTTCTTCTAAATTTTCGAAATCGAAATTTTCGTTTTTGGATTGGATGTAATTTTTAAGAGTGTGAAAAGCTTTCACAGCCTTTGTGTGACTAGGAGTCATTATTACATTCTTCATTTTGCTCGTCAACAGGTTCCAGATTTTGATCTTCAGAATTGTCTCTCCATCCAATTTCTTTTTAAATATCAGTTTCAGTGAGATCACCATAACATTCTATGTTATTATCACATTCTAAAAGCGAATTAAACTCCGCTTCTGGGATCGGTGGTAAATCAATTACTTCTTCTATATCGATAGGATCTTCCAAGCTATTTAAGAAACCAGCCTTTCTAAAGCAATTTTGAATTACTGTAGGTGTTACCAGCCACCATGCTCTCTTTACTATTTTAAGGGCCTCTTAAACAGTCACACTTTTTGAAAAATTATCAATTGAAATCCCTGCCTCCAAAGCCAATAACTGTTTCCGTACTAGGGCTGTGCGGTAATGAACCTTAAAATTTTTAATTATACCCTGATCTAAAGGTTGGATTAAGGATGTTGTATTTGGTGGCGAGTAATGTATAGTTATGTGTTCAAAAATAACATTATCTGGAATTTTATGACAACTAGCGTTGTCAACAAAAAGCAGAATGTCCTGTTCCAGGCTTTTATCGAAATCTACCAAAATTTCAGTCCATATGGAGCTACTCATCCAGGCATTTCTTTGACCGTAATATGGAATCGGAATAACTTTTCCCCTAAAGTTGTGTGGTTTTTTTGATTTTCCTATAGCATACACACGCTTATCAGACCCATTCCAATTACACAAAAATAGCAAAGTTAATGGCAGTTTTGATATTTTCCCTTCAGACACTCCCTCGCCTTTCGAAGCAAATGTACCTGTAGGCATTGCTTTATAAAACAGTCCTGTTTCATCTGCATTATACACCTGGCAAGGATGCAGGTCTTTGACTAAATCCGGTAGCGTTGAATTTGTCCACTCTGCACAAGCTGTGTAATCTGCATTTGCCTTTTCACCACTAATTTTTCGAAAAGAAATGTTTTCATTGGTTTTCCAACGTTGCAGCCAACCAGCGTTTGCCTCCTTCAACAGCCGGCGTTGAAGGAGTCAATCAATTTCAGCTTTTCTTTAACGCTCAATGTGTGCTTTTTTGAACCCATGGTTATCTGAATGCAAAACATTGCATTTGTTAATTTTTACTCAAAAGTATTTAAAAAATTTATGTATTTTACTTACACAAAACCAAATTTTCTTCAGCAAGCGAGCGATTGACTTAAATTTGTTTTCGTTTCTCTTTTGATCTGCCTTTCTACACATACCAGCGCTGTAATTTTAGGTACCTTTTTACACATACATACCAGCAATGTAATTTTACGTTCCTTTTTTTGTACCTTTTTTACTTTTTGTAGAAAAAAGTGCTAAGGTGTAAATTAACTATTTTAGTTGTGCATTTATGCATACAAAGCTGTACTAAAAATGTCCCTTGAGGCTTGAAATTATAACGCACTTATGCATTTTTTGCATTAATCCGTGTTGCACTTATCCGTGCATTTTTACATGAAAAAGTATAAAAGAGGCTTATGGCTTCGAAACGCGTTGCACTTAAGCGTTTTTTGCATTTATGCGTGTTGCACTTATCCGGTTTTTACTTATTTATCTTTTTGTTTTGATTATTATTGTTTTATATTAATTTATGCCCGTATTGCGGCTCTCTACTCAACTCAGTTTGGTCGTGTGAGAGTCAACCCAACTTATGCACAACCCAACTCATTTAAGGTATTGTGATACCCAACGGTTTTTAGTTGAGTTTGCTATAAAGTTGAGAACTTAAAATATCGATTTGCCAACTTTAAATATAACGTTTGACAAGTGAAAATTTTATAAAATTAAATAATTTTTTAAACTAAAAGTATTTTTAATTGTGTGTGAATAAAAAGTATTTACAATCGATATTAGTGTCGATTTATTTTATGATGATGAAAATGAAAACTCTTGTACAGATGTGCTACGTATAAGAAGAAAAATTCCTGATGATTCCAACCCTCTTGAACTACCTCACGCCAAGTAAGAACTTATAATTAGTAACGTAACTAAATAATAATTTTTAGATTTAAAAGTTATTTCCGACTGAACAAGGAAGCGTTTTGTTATTTGCTGGATGAAAGCAAAAATCATTTAAAAACCACCTGTTCGCGTAGTGGCTATTCCTCCTATATTAAAGTAATGTGTTAAAGTCCCATATATCTTTACACTGATTTTCGGTCATACCAAATTTTGGTTTTCCACGTGCAATCTCTGGGTTTTTTTCCATTAGATTAACAAGCCTCTCAAATTGTGCTTTAGTTGTAATTTTCAAAGATCTACGAATGTATTAAATGCTGTGAAATTGTTATTTTTTTTTGCTTTTAAAAATGAAAGTCAACTGAAACTGAAAACAACTCAACTACTAATAAACAGTTGTGTATTTATAACGTTTCTGTCGACCAAACTTTTACAAAGTTGAAAACGGCAATACCACGAAAAAAACAGATACACAACTGAAAAGCCAACTGCCAGTCGAGTTGAGAATGGCAATGCAAATTTACCAAAGACAACCAAACTGTTACAAAAGTGGAGAACCGCAATAGGGGCATTTATTATTATTACAAATAAATTATAAAAATTTAATTTGTCAACACCTACATATATAGAAAAAAGTGATTTTATTCCTGGTATTAAATATTGTGGGTATTACAGTATCGAGGGTATAAAATGCTAGTTAGGTATGTTATATACCATCGGAAAGGTTAATTTGCCTAGTTTCTTAGCATTAGTTTTTATTTAAGATTTTAGAAACACTTACACACAAATAGGAAAATATTTAAAATAGTGAATATGTTAAAAATTAATGATACATAACCCACTGATTATACATAACACAAAAATTGATTATACATAACCCACTCGCGGCCCAAAAAGCGACCAGAACTACCTTAAGAGAAAAGCAAAAACAAAAAAAAGTACCCGCTTAAAAAAAAAGTTTTAGAAAAACAAAAATTTTTTTTTCGAAAGTTTGAAGAAATAGCTATCTAATTTGTTTGGGACGAATTTTGCTAACACCAATAGATAATAAGTTACATCGATGAGAAAGAACTAGGGAGATCGAACGGTTAATATTCGACCGGTTTTAACCGGTTATTTTAGCTTTGCCCAAGTCGGTTATTTTAAAATGCCCATTTTTCGAATATCGAATAAACCGGTTATTTTGGTATAATAAACCGGTTATTTTAGTAATGTGTAACTTATATACATTTCCCTTACTCTAGTTGTAGATGTACCCGTAATTTAAGTATTTTCTAATTGCATATTGGCCAAACTTAAACTTTTTATGAAGAATGTCATAACAAAACGTAACAAAGGTCAAAAAACATAATGAACACTGTAAATACAAATCGTTTATAAAAGTGCGTGTTCTTGTAGAAAAAAAACCAAAAACTATTCAAAATTCTACAAAAAAGTGTGCTGTTAAAAGTAAATAGTAATTTGTTCAAGAGTGTTCTAAATATTAACTGCCAGGCCCACAATGTCGACAAGAACATTTCTTTCGTATAAATATATTGAAAACAAAAACAAATTTTAGTTTTTTATTATTGTTTTCAATATAAAAATTCTAAAGAAATGATCTTGTCGATATTGTGGGCCTGGCAGTAAATATATTTTTATATGAAGGTTATCTCTAGGTATTTTTCGAACGCGATTAATAAGACAAAGATAGTTGCCTGAAGTGCCCTAAAATGATAAGTTACTTATTAATCACCTTTAATTAGTATACATGCTTGACATTAATGTGATCCAAATGAAACTTAACTCCGTTCGAAGTAGTTCTAAGGAGACGACAAATAATACTTTACTAAAATGCGCTGCAAAAAAATAATCATTGTGTAAAATATTAGCCCGTTGTGTTGTCGAGGACGAAATGCCCTTTAAGTCACTAAAAACTCTTAAGTTGTTCTAGCATCTCTTCATGCTGAAAACTAAAACATTACGGCGGAATCAGTTTTATTTATTAAAACACCAAGAACTAAAAAACAAAATTGAAGAAATCAAACAATGTCATGGAATGTTTTAAATTGTAGTCGACGAATTGACAAATATTTTACACAAAAAGAATGTTAAGTTCACTATTCGTTTCTATAATGCTGAAACAAAAAAAAGTATATTTTAAATAATAACTTTATAAAATTCCTATAATTTATTTGCTTTTGCAAAACGTTTCTCTAGATCAAATATCATTCAACAGTTTCTAAATTGCATTATACAAATATCTTCTTAAAAATAAAGCTTAGTAAATAAAAAAAAATTTATGAAAATTTAGTTAAAGTTTGATCAATTTACTGGTCCCACTTATTTGATTTTTGTGTTTTTAAGTATTCGAATTAAAACCGGTTAACCGGTTATTTTAAAATAAAAATTGCTTAACCGAAAACCGGGTTTTTTAAAATAGCAACTATTTATAATATTCGAAAACCGGTTATTGAAAAAAGTCGAATAATCGATCTACCTAGAAAGAACACTTGTTTGGCCAAAATGTCAAATTTTGAACCCCTCTAACTCAGAAACTTTTTGACCGATCTTGTTGAGAATTTGTGTAAACTATTATCCAATAGGACTAACCTTGGTGCAAATTTCATCGGAAGAAATCGATTTCAAAAATTTGGTCATATATATATATATATATGAATTTATAAGATATATTAGTATATATCAGTTTTCAAACCAAATCTACAATATATCTTTTGAAAATTTATTTAAATGCCGTACACTAATATTCTAACATAAACTTATATTTAATAGACAACCTACATATATCTAAAAAATAAAATAAGATCGAATCGGGACAATAGCATAAACTCCATAAGACACTAAAGGCAAATATCTGAAAGACACTTTTTTGTTAAAGCCATTCGCTTTTTGAGTCGATCAAACGATGTCCATCCGTCTGGTTGAAGGGCATCTTTTCAAGGTTTTAATGCTTATTTAGTACGCATAAAACACGTTTTTGACCATATTTCCGGTTACCCTGCTAATATATTGTACATACTTGTATGAACATGGCACGCCCACTTATCTAATAACACCTACTTTTTCACGGTGTGTATCGACAACCCAGCTATGTGTATTGTATTAAGATAGAAAGAAATTTTAGAACCTAATTTGGAAACTTTAGCTCTTGCCGTTCTCCAGATATACAGAAATCTTTAACGTCTTTGTACGGAAGGGGCGACGCCCACTTGTCTAATCCCGCCCATTTTTTAGAGAGATTGTGTACTGATAACCCAACTATGTGTACCAAATTTCAACTATTTTGCTCTTACCATTCTTTAGAAATAAATAAATTTATTTTGTGCCACACCCACTTATCCACTGCTGTCCACATTTTGTCAGATGTTGTCTATTCGTAACCAAGACGCTTGCACCTAATTTGGAAACTTGACTCTTGCCAATTTTGTATAATCTTAGATTTATGGGTAAAATAATAGGCAGTCGTAGTTTTTAGCTCATATCTCATTATTTTGCGGATCGATCAGGCTAAATTTAAAAGCAGAATTAAACGGTGTTTATGTGACATAAATAATTTACAAATATCACGGAAATCATTAAATAAACTTTGCTCCCCATAAGGACCCAGATTATATCCTTTATATACCAATATGGTAGAAATTACAAATGGAATGACAAACTTGTATATATGCCCCGTAAATTTCGGTGAAGGGAGGAAACATACATTTTAAAGTTTTTTGTTTATATATTATTTGTTTGTTGTTTTTGGGAATACTATTATTTATTAAAAGATTTTGTTTGTTGTGCTTAATTCCCTTTTTAATTAATTGATAAAAAATACTGAAATTTATTGTTGGAGGATAAGCTGTTCCTATGCGCATTTCACTGGTTGCTTAGACCAGATCACCAGGAAACGTTCTCCTAAATAATTTTAGAAAAGCCAAAGCTATCAGCAAACAAAACTACAGAGGGAATGAGAATTACCTACAAACTCTCAAAAAATCTTCTTTGCAACGATATCAAAGCTTAAACAAAATACCAAACAATAAATCAGTGATGAGTTTTATCTTTTCTTACATTTCCCACTACAATTATTTGGAATTCTCCCAACATTAATTGTAGTTGTAAGTGGGTAAAGAAAAAACATTGTAATTCTCATTCCCTCTGTAGTTTTGTTTGCTGATAGCTTTGGCTTTTCTAAAATTAATGAGGAGAACGTTTCCTGATGATCTGTCCTAAGCAACCAGTGAAATGCGCATAGGAACAGCTTATCCTCCAACAATAAATTTCAGTATTTTTTTTTATCAATTATTTAAAAAGGGAATTAAGCACAACAAACAACATCTTTTAAGTTTTTTGTTTATATTTACCTGTGCTAATGAAATTGTTGGCTGCTAAAACGAATTTTGCTTAAAACTGCTTAGCTGAAAAAGGCTTCGAATTTACAAAGTTAAGTGCTATTAAAAGTGGCTATGCCGTATAAACCGGAATATACTTTTCCTATTACCGATTATTTTAATAAATCACTGGCTCAGTCGTTGTAAATAAAAGCCAACCACTGGCAATTCATGAAAGTCGCAACGTTTTCTAATACATATCTTGCATTCGGCAGCTGCCGAAAGATGTTCAACAGGTCCTCCGTCCGTTAATTGAAAATAACGCGTACTTTTTCCACCCTGAGAATGTTTTGTTTTCAATGATAACAGAGCAAGATCCGATAGTACGTTCAGATGGCCTTGCTAAAATTTTATCCGCCCGCAATTCGGTCCGCAAGTTCATAATTTCATAAACTTCGAGAGTGACTCATACGTTGACATGATAAATTGGACCAAATTCTAATTGACTGAGCCGCCATTTTTGCAGTTCTGTACGCAAGACAAGCTGGAAACATTTCAGTGTTCCAACGAAATAATCGAAATACCATGTTAGCACAAGGAAAATAACTTCATTCGATACTCTTCTTTGCGAAACTTAATTATTTTCACAGCTTACCCATGCCATTCACAAAACACCGAGCGTTATGTTCACGTAGTACATTAATCTTCCAAGGCGGTCACCGATGACCAACACTAGGGTCATATTTTTTCTAAGCTAGAGAGCCGCCAAAAATAGAGCCAACTTGATCACGTTGAAATATGACTGATTAAAATTTCCAACATTTTATTTTATCTTAATTTTTGTAATTATTTTTGTATAATAAAATTTAAAAATGTTTTTGCTTGTACTATCGAATTACTTCATTAGCAAAAGCTCAATAGTTTCTTGCGTGCTTTAATTTTCGACATAAGGGTGGTATATTAGGGTAGTACGAACACAGATCTGGTAGTTAAATACTATAACGAAATACTTGAGGTCAATGGCCTCTAAGGGCAGAACATTTCCCTTCTCGAGACAAAAACATTGATATATCATACTTTAAGATCGGACTGCAAATACCTAAAATATAACGAAAATTGTAAAAAAAGCAACCCCTACGTTCGGCAAAAAAACATAACATTTGCTTTTGCTTGGAAGCGAACGGGCTAGAGAAGCAAGAGGGGTAGACAAAAAGACACGATTTCTTAACACAATATTAAAAGATCCGACTGTAAATGCTGACTTTCCTGCAGGAATCGTAGTAATTCTTCCTTGGCAAAACTGTAATGATTTTTAGCAAGCTTTAATTTTCTAATTAAATTTAAAAATGTTTCTGCTGGAATTATCGAATTACTTCCTTAAGGTGTTATGATACTTGCTATTTTTTGTATTTTTTCTATATTGGAGAACTGCAAATATATTTGCATAGGAAAACTGACTAAGTGTAAAGAGTTTGATTATACCATAAAAAATCTTGAAATGTCAAAAAAATATACGTGTGTTATCGATAAATAATCTTAGACTGTCAAAAAAAATATAAAAATTTGTAACTTAAAATTGACATTTCCAGATTAAATGTTAGCACTGCTGCTAACTTTTTTAGTTTTTGATCGAAAGTAGCGGGTTTTAACTTTTTTTTGCGACTTATAGCTTTTTTTTGACGGTTTTTGTGGGAACAAAACGTGGGCAATATTGTTTGTTTTGTTTACATTTTATATTGTATTGTATTTCTTGTTCTTTCTCGCATTTGTTGTTTCATTCAGTCAATCCTAAAAAAATCCAATACAAAAAATAGCAAGTATCATAACACCTTTAGCAAATAGTTTCTTGCGAGCTTTAACTTTCTCACATAAGGGTGGTAAGAACAGCGATCTGGTGGATAAATACTAGAACGAGATACTTGAGGTAATGGCCCCTAAGGCAAAACATTGGGCTTCTCGATTAAGATATATCATACTTTAAGATCGGATTGTAAATGCCTAAGTAATAATGTAAAACGTAAAAAGGCGACCCCTACGTTCGGCAAAAAAAAATTTTTTTTTTCGAAACATCCATGCAAAAATACGTTATATTATATTATACGGTCTAGTGTACATTGCAAACAATGCAAGATAAAACATATTTTGGGAGAATAACAAAAACCACTATTTATACATGTATGTGCGTGTGTTTGCAAGCAAATTTAAAACGCTTTTTAAACCCTTTAATTTTAAGAATTTAAAAATGAATTTATATTGTGCATATCTATACAAAAATACCTTTAAAACGATATATGTTTCATAAAAATCTGTGGACGATAAGATACTTAATAATCAACTACAAATGTTCCAGTATTTATATAATGATGAGTTTAACTCCAAGAAAGCGTTTTAAAACACACACACAGGGCACATCGGGTCCTATTTTTTATAATTCAATTATTTGTTCAAATTTGTAAATCAACCACATTTATATCTATTATTTTACAAAAAACAATCGATGTATAGAAAACATCCATGTATTTTGCGAAATATCGATATATCATCGATGCCTTTATGCGATGCATTGCATCGAAAAAATACATCGATGTTTTTTTTCAATGTCCATCACTATGTGTTTGTAAACTAATATTTTAATTAAAGTTTTTGATATTTTAATTAGGCTTATGCTACATATGTTCATACGACGATAAACCCCACTCGTTTCGCTCTCTGAAACTCGATTGCCAAACACGCTGTTCATACGATTCATTCTTGTTTCATGTTGACATTTTTTTTGTGTTGTTAGTGTGATTTTATTTAAAATAGATTAAAATGTAAGTAAAAATTCAAAATATATTATTTAAAACTTTTATTAATATTATTATTTAATTTTTTTCACTTTATTTTATTTAACATACATTTTTATTTTGTTTTTTTCTTTGTTTTGATTTTTTTTGAGAGCTAGTTCAGATAAACTAACGATAATTGTTATCAAAATTGGAGATGATAGTATATTTTTCCTGTTTCGCAACATGTTTCAAAATGAAACGACCTGTTTCGCTCTCAAAATTTTGTATGGCAAAACATGTTGTTTCAATCATGTTTGGGGCGCGAAACAGGAATGGGAGAGCGAAACACGAATATTGCTGTCCGTGTGAACATGGTATTAAGCTAATCAAATTTAATTTTCAGTAAATTATTTTTATTAAAGGATCAAACAATATTAAATGAATAAAATCTTTTTTTAATAATTCTTGACTGAACAGGGATTGAACTCGAGTCGAATTTGCATGTTTCGAGAATAACCACATTCCCATCATCAGAATTCTTTGCGTTCTACCGTTTTCGCCACTGCGGCGCCTGTCAGTCTATAGTCAATCTTTAACCAATGGGATTGGTAGATCGAAATTTGCTGTAATTAATTATCAATTTTCAATTTTTATTTACATGTTTTTTCCTTACATCTTGTTTTTTCGTACTTTTTGTCAAGACTTTGTCTTAAAAACTAAAGTACATTTGTTTTTTTCTTTTTGTTTTTATCTTTTTGTCTTTTTCTAGTTCTAATTTTTTATATTTTTATTAAAAGGGAAAGAAATTAAAATGATGATTGAGTAATTGAAATGATGAAAATATATAAAACTCAAATGATATATTTTGTTATTTAAAATTTTTTTTAGCCTTTCTTTGACGTTTCACTTGCATTTGACACTAAATTACTGAAAATATTCCAGTAAGTACAGAATCAGTGTCGTCTGTTTTCGCATTCAAATACAGAAACACTTTTTTTTTTCTCAAAAATCGAGAAACGATGGAATTTTTTGTAAGACACTTCATGTGAGACATTTGACGATGCGAGAAATACAGAAACCAGCTAATGGTTGTAGTCTTCCCAATGCCGCTCTCGCTTTATTGAGCCTGCTATTTATGTCTGTTTCGGCGCCGCCATTCGTTGACACTGTACTACCTAGATAGCAGAAGCTTTCTACGTAATCGCAGGTTGGCCTTGTAGTATGACATGTTTTATTTAACGCATAAAAAATGATTTTGGTAAACTTAAGTAATTAAAAAGATATTGAAATAAATTATCATGTCAAATATTTTTTATATATATATTTAGTTTTTCCTATTTATAGATGCGTGTTATTAAATATAAACTCCAGTCTAACTAAATGTGCCTTAAGCTATATTCTAAATTGAACTGTACTGTGAAATCCATATGTTCAATTGTGCCCTTTTTGCTTCTACAGTACCATAAAGGAGAAAGGTAAATAAAACTTAATTTCATTCATTATTATACTTAAGAAATATTTTTTTCCTATACATACATACATATGTACATATATTTATCGAAGGTAGAATTAGTTTTTATGTTCTGTTCTGTTACGAATCTGTTGAAAATATAATTCAACGTTAAGTTACGGCCAAAGTGTGTATGTATTAATTTGTTGTTATATGAAAAATTGTAATTTTTTGTTTAAAGCTAGAAAATTTTGTTTTAATTTATGATTTTTTAAAAATGTACGTATCTTTGACACAAAATATTAATTTTCTACAATATATGTTTTTGGTTTTTAAAGAAGCTGATTCCTTTCACAGTTAGTATTTTCAAAATATTTGTTACAGAAAGGAACGAAAAAGAACGGCAACAGAGAGTAAAATCTAATGACGCCTTTAACTTCCTGCTAACGCCGGTTATCCTAATCAAGGTACCCGCTCACGTAGGTATTTATAGCTTTTTAGACGAATAGGTCCTGCGTATGTCTTCTCCTTAATTGTGTGTGTGCCGCTGTCAAGTGGTTTTCGGTGCAATTCAAGCCTTTTTAAATATTTTGTTGAATACTTTGTGATCATTCATTTTATCGTTGGCTCATTGAGATCCTTGTGAATTTTTGAGCTTTTTACATACCAGGCAGCGGCTGTGTTAAAGAATTTTATTTAAGTGCCTTTGGGGTTTCTCTCAAAAAGAAATTTCGATGATTCCGATATGCATATTTGATTTGAATTCAAGTTAGAACAAGTAAGAACATATAGACGGTCAACCCCGATCATATTATACCCTACACCACAATATTTAAAAATTTCCAGCAGCATGCCACAGCCATAATTACCAATGTTTTAATCCAGTTTTTTGTATACCTTAGTTTTAATATGTTTGCTATCGAATGGCAATAACATTTTTGAAATCGGCGATGACAAAAAATTAGACTTTTAGCCGATGAAATTGAATTTTCAGCCGAAGTGCGCCATATGAACAAAGTGCCGTAGAACCGCCATCCTATATCCAGAACCCACATATGGCGGTTCTGGACAAGTGATCCTCACTTTGTATGGAAAAAGTGGTCTAGGATCGGCACAAACATACTACTGAAAGAAAGTACTGCCAAAAGGCATCCAATAAAAAAAGGTGAGTTAAAAACTGTATTTTTGCAGAAATGGCCTAATTAACCAACAGAATGTGAACATAAATTAATCAATTACACAAACCTGCATCTGCAAACAGTGATTAATGTCACTGGTAGCCATACAAAACATTGATCATCTTACAATTTAAGATCCACCACATTTTTTCTTATTATATTAGTACATATGGAAAAACAACTTTTTGATAAGATTCTAGAGTTTGTTTTGTTTTTTAATCATACTTCTTAATCTTTATATTTTGGTGTTTTCCGCTTATCGTTATTTATTAGTAAATATTTGGATTTAAATGAATTCGTAAAAATTAAACAGATGTTCTTGATTTATGATGAATATTATATTCATCCCTATCGTGAAAAACAAGTGGAATTTTTGTTCCCATGAAATTTCTCGCTATCAGTTCTCAGTGAATGTAAAAGAGAAGAAATATTAAAAAGCAGTAAAAAATTTTTTTGTTCAAAAATATATACGTATATTTTAAATAAAACTTAAAAAAACCAAATAATATAGATTGTATTAGAGTGATTGCAACATTAGCTTATTACGCTTTTATGCAGTAAAAAAATTTCTAAAATTCTGCCACCACGTCTTTGAAAAGCTTCGTAACTCCTCAGGCAATCGACTTGTTTTTTGAATTTTGTTGAACAATATACATATAAGTTTGGGCTTCTTTAACGGAAATTGGCCTTAAAATTAATTTTGTAAACTTCAATATTCGAATTATGAGAAGAATAACTCATAAATGTTTTGTTCCCCAGCAAAAATAAAGTGAGTAATTCAAAGGGAAAATTGAACAAATTACAAGGGAAAAAATTGTTCACGATAAGGGGAATTTTTTCCCGCGAACATTTTTTTCACGTTATTATTCTCCTATAAATTATTTTTTTTCATGGGAGTTTTTCATGATCGCAAATACGTTGAAAGGGAACAAATTACGAGGGAAAATTATTGACGATAGGGGTGATAAATTGTTTGTAGTATATTTTATATTTGATAGGTGTATTTGTATTGAATACTTTATGAAGTTTACGATAACATTCTAACTTGTTTTCTCTAGTTTCGTGTAAATCGTAAATTTAAATCGCAGGTACGGAAAACTATGGGAAGTATTGACATAATTTTTTCCTATTTATATTCTCTATTATATCTTCAATAAATCTCAATGTGATGCTTAAAAAATTCTGAAATTTGTTTAACATAATCTTAACAATTTATTATCAAAGTTATTTTTAAGAATACTGCTATTTATTAAAAGATTTTGTTAGTTGTGCTTAATTCCTTTTTTTTAATAATTGATAAAAATACTGAAATTTATTGTTGGAGGATAATCTGTTCCTATGCGCATTTCACTGGTTGCTTAGGCCAGATCATCAGGAAACGTTCTCCTAAATAATTTTAGACAAGCCAAAGCTATCAACAAACAAGACTTCAGAGGGAATGATTGATTGATTTCTTGCGAAAACAATAAAAAACACTTTGTTTTTGTTTTTAATATGTTTTTTCTTTACCCACTTGTAGTTGTACAATTAATGTTGGGAGAATTCCAAATAATTGAAGCGGGAATGTAAGAAAAAATAAACTTATCACTGATTTATTGTTTGGTATTTTGTTTAAGCTTTGATATCGTTGCAAAGAAGATTTTTTGAGTGTTTGTAGGTAATTCTCATTCCCTCTGTAGTTTTGTTTGCTGATAGCTTTGGCTTTTCGAAAATTATTTAGGAGAACGTTTCCTGATGAACTGGCCTAAGCAACCAGTGAAATGCGCATAGGAACAGCTTATCCTCCAACAATAAATTTCAGTATTTTTATCAATTATTAAAAAAGGGAATTAAGCACAACAAACAAAATCTTTTAATAAATAATTTTAAAAAGTTTAAAAAGAGTTAAATCTGCCGTTAAAAAATACTTTTTTGGTCATTCCTTCTCTTATTCAAATATTTTTTAAAATATGTTAATTTTGTTCAGTTAAAAATCACAAACTCTTAATCATAATAATATAGCGATAAGGTCTCTTCTTTTTTCAGCATTAGCTCTAAATCGATATCTGCAATGGGAAATTGTCTAAAAATTAACAGTTCAGATAATATTTCTTTACTGCGTGGAAGTGAAAGCAGTAATGGATCGGAATTAGCAACAGATCAACAAAACAATGTACCCATTTATTCGGTAATAGTGTTAAAGAATAATTAAAGTTAATCATTGAATGGATGAATAATAAAAATTTAAAAAAAATGTTTTTATTTCAATTAAAGGAACTAATACAGCCAGTGTTTTTGCCGTCATCTTCTGTTGGACGTACAGAAGTCGAAGCTCTGTCAGAAGAGGAACAAATTAAAATAGCAAAACGTATTGGCCTTATTCAACATTTGCCTATTGGTACATTCGACGGTTCTTCAAAAAAATCTCGTGAATGTGTTATTTGTATGATTGATTTCTGCGTAGACGAGGCTGTGCGATATTTACCATGTATGCATATTTATCATGTCAACTGTATAGATGATTGGCTAATGCGTAGCCTAACTTGTCCAAGTTGCATGGAACCTGTTGATGCCGCTCTATTAAATAGTTATGAAACGACATAACATTAACCTATAAGATTTTGTTTAATACAATATTGTTTTTAGTATATTTATCTGTATTTTTAATTATATAATAATGTATTTTATTCGACCTTTATTCTTTTCATGTTTAATTAAAGCTTCAAGCTTGAGTTCTATTATAACTATAAATTAAAAATTTTGTATAAAAATAAGACCTCAACCTTGTACATTTAATTAAGCATCGTATTTTTAATTTTTAATTGCAAATCATGTATACATTTAACACATTGCTGTAAAAAAGGAAAAAAAAAATATATTTTTTAAATGTGGTGCTAAACAATTTCTTTTCATAAGAGGTATAGATAAATGGCAGCTATCTCCTTTTTTGTAGTTTCTGTAAAAAATAACAAAAAATAATACATACTACGTTTATACGTTGTCTATTCGCAAATACAAATTATTTGCAATGCACTTACTTACAGTTTATATAAGGGGTGCGCCGAACTAGTCGCATATTTTTGCTATTTGCATTCTCATTCGCTAAAATGTATGAAAATATTTTAAACAAATATTTAATGATGGCAACAAACGACAAAAATGTGAAAATACAGACATTAAAAACTTAACTTAAGCAAATTTAATTTACTATTCTTAACGCAATACTCTAAAGAGTGATAAAACATCAAAACTTTTGTTTATAAAATATAAGTTGGACGCCATGTATTAGACCCCTTATGTACAAAAATAATTTTTGACTTAAAACATAAACATGGAACCGAATTTATATGGCATTTATTCCATAAAAACTTTTTGAGAACTAAGTTTTTAAATTTGATTATTAACGTATGCGGAATGAAATATGGACTGATTTTTTACTATCAGTGCAAAAAATAAAAAGATATAATACAAACAAAATATGAAACATGTTGCGGTACTATACCTATAAGTATTTGAGGATGTTCTTTTCCAAAATTGACTGTTCCACTTTTTGCGTTTTTGCACAATTTGAGAAAATAGTTTTTTAGTAATACATAGTTGCATTACATAATATATTTTGAATAAATCCAAAATATGAAATGGAATTGTTGGTTACTGGCAACTCTACAAACCAATTACATTTGATATTTCTCATTTTTTGTTATTCCTTTTCATTTTATACATTATAATTTTATTCTGAATTTAATAAATGAATTCGTTAAAAACAGACGTGTTGGAATTTCTTTCGAAAGCTCCAATAAAGGTTATTGGCCCAGGTCTGCGTGTATGAAAAAAAGAAAAAATATCCAATTAAAAAATGAGTTAAGCCTATATATAGTACACGGCATGTAAAAAGACACATGCGCATGTGGTTCTGACGTAATTTTGACGTCATCACACAACACGCAATGTTTATTGTGGCTTTGCATTGACGTCAGAACCATATGCGCATGTGTCTTTTTACATGCCGTGTACTATAGGCTTTATGTTATGTTAAAATGTTATAAATGAGTTCATTATCAAGCATACATATGTACATATATAAATTGAACAATGAGAGTTTCTCTCAAAAAGAAATTTCGATGATTCCGATATGCATATTTGATTTGAATTCAAGTTAGAACAAGTAAGAACATATAGACGGTCAACCCCGATCATATTATACCCTACACCACAATATTTAAAAATTTCCAGCAGCATGCCACAGCCATAATTACCAATGTTTTAATCCAGTTTTTTGTATACCTTAGTTTTAATATGTTTGCTATCGAATGGCAATAACATTTTTGAAATCGGCGATGACAAAAAATTAGACTTTTAGCCGATGAAATTGAATTTTCAGCCGAAGTGCGCCATATGAACAAAGTGCCGTAGAACCGCCATCCTATATCCAGAACCCACATATGGCGGTTCTGGACAAGTGATCCTCACTTTGTATGGAAAAAGTGGTCTAGGATCGGCACAAACATACTACTGAAAGAAAGTACTGCCAAAAGGCATCCAATAAAAAAAGGTGAGTTAAAAACTGTATTTTTGCAGAAATGGCCTAATTAACCAACAGAATGTGAACATAAATTAATCAATTACACAAACCTGCATCTGCAAACAGTGATTAATGTCACTGGTAGCCATACAAAACATTGATCATCTTACAATTTAAGATCCACCACATTTTTTCTTATTATATTAGTACATATGGAAAAACAACTTTTTGATAAGATTCTAGAGTTTGTTTTGTTTTTTAATCATACTTCTTAATCTTTATATTTTGGTGTTTTCCGCTTATCGTTATTTATTAGTAAATATTTGGATTTAAATGAATTCGTAAAAATTAAACAGATGTTCTTGATTTATGATGAATATTATATTCATCCCTATCGTGAAAAACAAGTGGAATTTTTGTTCCCATGAAATTTCTCGCTATCAGTTCTCAGTGAATGTAAAAGAGAAGAAATATTAAAAAGCAGTAAAAAATTTTTTTGTTCAAAAATATATACGTATATTTTAAATAAAACTTAAAAAAACCAAATAAAATAGATTGTATTAGAGTGATTGCAACATTAGCTTATTACGCTTTTATGCAGTAAAAAAATTTCTAAAATTCTGCCACCACGTCTTTGAAAAGCTTCGTAACTCCTCAGGCAATCGACTTGTTTTTTGAATTTTGTTGAACAATATACATATAAGTTTGGGCTTCTTTAACGGAAATTGGCCTTAAAATTAATTTTGTAAACTTCAATATTCGAATTATGAGAAGAATTACTCATAAATGTTTTGTTCCCCAGCAAAAATAAAGTGAGTAATTCAAAGGGAAAATTGAACAAATTACAAGGGAAAAAATTGTTCACGATAAGGGGAATTTTTTCCCGCGAACATTTTTTTCACGTTATTATTCTCCTATAAATTATTTTTTTTCATGGGAGTTTTTCATGATCGCAAATACGTTGAAAGGGAACAAATTACGAGGGAAAATTATTGACGATAGGGGTGATAAATTGTTTGTAGTATATTTTATATTTGATAGGTGTATTTGTATTGAATTCTTTATGAAGTTTACGATAACATTCTAACTTGTTTTCTCTAGTTTCGTGTAAATCGTAAATTTAAATCGCAGGTACGGAAAACTATGGGAAGTATTGACATAATTTTTTCCTATTTATATTCTCTATTATATCTTCAATAAATCTCAATGTGATGCTTAAAAAATTCTGAAATTTGTTTAACATAATCTTAACAATTTATTATCAAAGTTATTTTTGGGAATACTGCTATTTATTAAAAGATTTTGTTAGTTGTGCTTAATTCCTTTTTTTTAATAATTGATAAAAATACTGAAATTTATTGTTGGAGGATAATCTGTTCCTATGCGCATTTCACTGGTTGCTTAGGCCAGATCATCAGGAAACGTTCTCCTAAATAATTTTAGACAAGCCAAAGCTATCAACAAACAAGACTTCAGAGGGAATGATTGATTGATTTCTTGCGAAAACAATAAAAAACACTTTGTTTTTGTTTTTAATATGTTTTTTCTTTACCCACTTGTAGTTGTACAATTAATGTTGGGAGAATTCCAAATAATTGAAGCGGGAATGTAAGAAAAAATAAACTTATCACTGATTTATTGTTTGGTATTTTGTTTAAGCTTTGATATCGTGGCAAAGAAGATTTTTTGAGTGTTTGTAGGTAATTCTCATTCCCTCTGTAGTTTTGTTTGCTGATAGCTTTGGCTTTTCGAAAATTATTTAGGAGAACGTTTCCTGATGAACTGGCCTAAGCAACCAGTGAAATGCGCATAGGAACAGCTTATCCTCCAACAATAAATTTCAGTATTTTTATCAATTATTAAAAAAGGGAATTAAGCACAACAAACAAAATCTTTTAATAAATAATTTTAAAAAGTTTAAAAAGAGTTAAATCTGCCGTTAAAAAATACTTTTTTGGTCATTCCTTCTCTTATTCAAATATTTTTTAAAATATGTTAATTTTGTTCAGTTAAAAATCACAAACTCTTAATCATAATAATATAGCGATAAGGTCTCTTCTTTTTTCAGCATTAGCTCTAAATCGATATCTGCAATGGGAAATTGTCTAAAAATTAACAGTTCAGATAATATTCCTTTACTGCGTGGAAGTGAAAGCAGTAATGGATCGGAATTAGCAACAGATCAACAAAACAATGTACCCATTTATTCGGTAATAGTGTTAAAGAATAATTAAAGTTAATCATTGAATGGATGAATAATAAAAATTTAAAAAAAATGTTTTTATTTCAATTAAAGGAACTAATACAGCCAGTGTTTTTGCCGTCATCTTCTGTTGGACGTACAGAAGTCGAAGCTCTGTCAGAAGAGGAACAAATTAAAATAGCAAAACGTATTGGCCTTATTCAACATTTGCCTATTGGTACATTCGACGGTTCTTCAAAAAAATCTCGTGAATGTGTTATTTGTATGATTGATTTCTGCGTAGACGAGGCTGTGCGATATTTACCATGTATGCATATTTATCATGTCAACTGTATAGATGATTGGCTAATGCGTAGCCTAACTTGTCCAAGTTGCATGGAACCTGTTGATGCCGCTCTATTAAATAGTTATGAAACGACATAACATTAACCTATAAGATTTTGTTTAATACAATATTGTTTTTAGTATATTTATCTGTATTTTTAATTATATAATAATGTATTTTATTCGACCTTTATTCTTTTCATGTTTAATTAAAGCTTCAAGCTTGAGTTCTATTATAACTATAAATTAAAAATTTTGTATAAAAATAAGACCTCAACCTTGTACATTTAATTAAGCATCGTATTTTTAATTTTTAATTGCAAATCATGTATACATTTAACACATTGCTGTAAAAAAGGAAAAAAAAAATATATTTTTTAAATGTGGTGCTAAACAATTTCTTTTCATAAGAGGTATAGATAAATGGCAGCTATCTCCTTTTTTGTAGTTTCTGTAAAAAATAACAAAAAATAATACATACTACGTTTATACGTTGTCTATTCGCAAATACAAATTATTTGCAATGCACTTACTTACAGTTTATATAAGGGGTGCGCCGAACTAGTCGCATATTTTTGCTATTTGCATTCTCATTCGCTAAAATGTATGAAAATATTTTAAACAAATATTTAACAAACGACAAAAATGTGAAAATACAGACATTAAAAACTTAACTTAAGCAAATTTAATTTACTATTCTTAACGCAATACTCTAAAGAGTGATAAAACATCAAAACTTTTGTTTATAAAATATAAGTTGGACGCCATGTATTAGACCCCTTATGTACAAAAATAATTTTTGACTTAAAACATAAACATGGAACCGAATTTATATGGCATTTATTCCATAAAAACTTTTTGAGAACTAAGTTTTTAAATTTGATTATTAACGTATGCGGAATGAAATATGGACTGATTTTTAACTATCAGTGCAAAAAATAAAAAGATATAATACAAACAAAATATGAAACATGTTGCGGTACTATACCTATAAGTATTTGAGGATGTTCTTTTCCAAAATTGACTGTTCCACTTTTTGCGTTTTTGCACAATTTGAGAAAATAGTTTTTTAGTAATACATAGTTGCATTACATAATATATTTTGAATAAATCCAAAATATGAAATGGAATTGTTGGTTACTGGCAACTCTACAAACCAATTACATTTGATATTTCTCATTTTTTGTTATTCCTTTTCATTTTATACATTATAATTTTATTCTGAATTTAATAAATGAATTCGTTAAAAACAGACGTGTTGGAATTTCTTTCGAAAGCTCCAATAAAGGTTATTGGCCCAGGTCTGCGTGTATGAAAAAAAGAAAAAATATCCAATTAAAAAATGAGTTAAGCCTATATATAGTACACGGCATGTAAAAAGACACATGCGCATGTGGTTCTGACGTAATTTTGACGTCATCACACAACACGCAATGTTTATTGTGGCTTTGCATTGACGTCAGAACCATATGCGCATGTGTCTTTTTACATGCCGTGTACTATAGGCTTTATGTTATGTTAAAATGTTATAAATGAGTTCATTATCAAGCATACATATGTACATATATAAATTGAACAATGAGAGTTTCTCTCAAAAAGAAATTTCGATGATTCCGATATGCATATTTGATTTGAATTCAAGTTAGAACAAGTAAGAACATATAGACGGTCAACCCCGATCATATTATACCCTACACCACAATATTTAAAAATTTCCAGCAGCATGCCACAGCCATAATTACCAATGTTTTAATCCAGTTTTTTGTATACCTTAGTTTTAATATGTTTGCTATCGAATGGCAATAACATTTTTGAAATCGGCGATGACAAAAAATTAGACTTTTAGCCGATGAAATTGAATTTTCAGTCGAAGTGCGCCATATGAACAAAGTGCCGTAGAACCGCCATCCTATATCCAGAACCCACATATGGCGGTTCTGGACAAGTGATCCTCACTTTGTATGGAAAAAGTGGTCTAGGATCGGCACAAACATACTACTGAAAGAAAGTACTGCCAAAAGGCATCCAATAAAAAAAGGTGAGTTAAAAACTGTATTTTTGCAGAAATGGCCTAATTAACCAACAGAATGTGAACATAAATTAATCAATTACACAAACCTGCATCTGCAAACAGTGATTAATGTCACTGGTAGCCATACAAAACATTGATCATCTTACAATTTAAGATCCACCACATTTTTTCTTATTATATTAGTACATATGCAAAAACAACTTTTTGATAAGATTCTAGAGTTTGTTTTGTTTTTTAATCATACTTCTTAATCTTTATATTTTGGTGTTTTCCGCTTATCGTTATTTATTAGTAAATATTTGGATTTAAATGAATTCGTAAAAATTAAACAGATGTTCTTGATTTATGATGAATATTATATTCATCCCTATCGTGAAAAACAAGTGGAATTTTTGTTCCCATGAAATTTCTCGCTATCAGTTCTCAGTGAATGTAAAAGAGAAGAAATATTAAAAAGCAGTAAAAAATTTTTTTGTTCAAAAATATATACGTATATTTTAAATAAAACTTAAAAAAACCAAATAAAGTAGATTGTATTAGAGTGATTGCAACATTAGCTTATTACGCTTTTATGCAGTAAAAAAATTTCTAAAATTCTGCCACCACGTCTTTGAAAAGCTTCGTAACTCCTCAGGCAATCGACTTGTTTTTTGAATTTTGTTGAACAATATACATATAAGTTTGAGCTTCTTTAACGGAAATTGGCCTTAAAATTAATTTTGTAAACTTCAATATTCGAATTATGAGAAGAATTACTCATAAATGTTTTGTTCCCCAGCAAAAATAAAGTGAGTAATTCAAAGGGAAAATTGAACAAATTACAAGGGAAAAAATTGTTCACGATAAGGGGAATTTTTTCCCGCGAACATTTTTTTCACGTTATTATTCTCCTATAAATTATTTTTTTTCATGGGAGTTTTTCATGATCGCAAATACGTTGAAAGGGAACAAATTACGAGGGAAAATTATTGACGATAGGGGTGATAAATTGTTTGTAGTATATTTTATATTTGATAGGTGTATTTGTATTGAATACTTTATGAAGTTTACGATAACATTCTAACTTGTTTTCTCTAGTTTCGTGTAAATCGTAAATTTAAATCGCAGGTACGGAAAACTATGGGAAGTATTGACATAATTTTTTCCTATTTATATTCTCTATTATATCTTCAATAAATCTCAATGTGATGCTTAAAAAATTCTGAAATTTGTTTAACATAATCTTAACAATTTATTATCAAAGTTATTTTTGGGAATACTGCTATTTATTAAAAGATTTTGTTAGTTGTGCTTAATTCCTTTTTTTAATAATTGATAAAAATACTGAAATTTATTGTTGGAGGATAATCTGTTCCTATGCGCATTTCACTGGTTGCTTAGGCCAGATCATCAGGAAACGTTCTCCTAAATAATTTTAGACAAGCCAAAGCTATCAACAAACAAGACTTCAGAGGGAATGATTGATTGATTTCTTGCGAAAACAATAAAAAACACTTTGTTTTTGTTTTTAATATGTTTTTTCTTTACCCACTTGTAGTTGTACAATTAATGTTGGGAGAATTCCAAATAATTGAAGCGGGAATGTAAGAAAAAATAAACTTATCACTGATTTATTGTTTGGTATTTTGTTTAAGCTTTGATATCGTTGCAAAGAAGATTTTTTGAGTGTTTGTAGGTAATTCTCATTCCCTCTGTAGTTTTGTTTGCTGATAGCTTTGGCTTTTCGAAAATTATTTAGGAGAACGTTTCCTGATGAACTGGCCTAAGCAACCAGTGAAATGCGCATAGGAACAGCTTATCCTCCAACAATAAATTTCAGTATTTTTATCAATTATTAAAAAAGGGAATTAAGCACAACAAACAAAATCTTTTAATAAATAATTTTAAAAAGTTTAAAAAGAGTTAAATCTGCCGTTAAAAAATACTTTTTTGGTCATTCCTTCTCTTATTCAAATATTTTTTAAAATATGTTAATTTTGTTCAGTTAAAAATCACAAACTCTTAATCATAATAATATAGCGATAAGGTCTCTTCTTTTTTTCAGCATTAGCTCTAAATCGATATCTGCAATGGGAAATTGTCTAAAAATTAACAGTTCAGATAATATTTCTTTACTGCGTGGAAGTGAAAGCAGTAATGGATCGGAATTAGCAACAGATCAACAAAACAATGTACCCATTTATTCGGTAATAGTGTTAAAGAATAATTAAAGTTAATCATTGAATGGATGAATAATAAAAATTTAAAAAAAATGTTTTTATTTCAATTAAAGGAACTAATACAGCCAGTGTTTTTGCCCTCATCTTCTGTTGGACAAACAGAAGTCGAAGCTCTGTCAGAAGAGGAACAAATTAAAATAGCAAAACGTATTGGCCTTATTCAACATTTGCCTATTGGTACATTCGACGGTTCTTCAAAAAAATCTCGTGAATGTGTTATTTGTATGATTGATTTCTGCGTAGACGAGGCTGTGCGATATTTACCAT